>JAVYIG010002784.1:0-227899 GCA_035222895.1 Strongylocentrotus droebachiensis
ACGAATGAAAAGCATGAATCTTTTCAGATCTAGTTCATTTCATTTTTGTTCATTTAGTGAGAAAAAAAAATGTAGAAAAACATCAACCAATAGAAGAATAATATCAAAGAACAACAACATTCAAAGTAATAAAGGCCAGGGCCCCTGAAGTTTACATATTGACTGATCCAAAATCCTTTCAGGAGTTATCAACATCGGATGGAGCAAATACAAACGTATAAAAGGCGGATGTCCCCAGCTTTATCAAGTACCCCAGAAGTGCCCCTTTTTAAATAGCATAGGTAAGCACCCCTTTAACTTTCATAAGTGCCACTATGAATTTGTAAAAGCCCCCTTCCTCTTTTCACCTCTGATAAGTGCCCTTTTTATTTTGACACGTGCCCCTTTTTCTTCGACAAGTTCTCATTTTCTTTTGTAATATGTGTCCATTTTCCATTCTCATTAGTGCCCTCCTTAATCTATACTAAGTGCCCCCTTCATCTCTGATAATTTCCCTATTCAAAGCTGAGAGATGCTTTTACTTTGACAAATGCCCCTTCCCCTTTTGACAAGTACCCTCCCCCTTCTTATAATTACCCCTTTTCATCTCTGTTAAGTGTCCGTTTATTTTAGCATGTGCCTCTATTTCTTTTTAATAAGAGCCACTTGCCCCTTCTCATAAAATCCCCCTTTCACTTCCGATTAGTTTTTATTCTTTTCTCTCTTGAAACAAATTATAATCATAGTACAAATTACAATCATCATATGTAACGCTCACTGCAAATGTGATGACATTATAAATCAGTATAAATTTTTGTCTTACAAACGGCTTCAAAGAAAACTTACATAGTTAGTTCCTATACATCATATTCGACACAAAAATTCATATTTACAAAGAAAACATATGCAGTTATATAATCCAAAATTTTTGTTTTAACAATGTAGCAACTTATACTTCTTTTATACTGTTGTCCTGAGAAAAAAGTTTTCTCTTTTTGTTAACTCTACCTCACCCGACCTCTCCCTTACCCCCCTCCCCCCCCCCCCTCTTAACCGGTGGACGACTGGCTCTGGGTTCCAATTGTTTGTCTAATACTCAGGTTTTCCCATTTAGAAAAATGAATAGTGAGAGTTCCCCTCATTGCAGCCAATTTCCTTTCTTCTACTTTATCCCCTATTATACTATTCTTTAATGCCAAATCTGATCGATTCTGATCCTTGGCATGATGTAATTAAGGTCTTTTAGCATGACATGGGCGCAGTTATTTCTAGAAAATATGACGTACTGGGCGAAGTTGTACGTGTATCATGCACCAAGCTTTAGTTGGTAAGACTTTTTGATTCAATAACAAAATCATTACTTTTCAATAAGGGGAAATCATAGCTAAGAAGTTAAAAATTATATTCGGTGAAAAATATTGTAACTCATTTATTTGAAAATACTTCAATATAGTTTACAAATCTTTTTTTTTAGGCAAAACCTTTACCCCAGAAGAACACCAACTCATCTATGAAATAAGTGTTCTGACAAAGGATGACAGCAGTTGAATGAATTGCTTTTTCACCACACACACCTGGGAATGCTGACCGACAAAAGGCACTGCCCGGATTTGAACCGGGGATCTCCTGTTTACTAGACAGGCGCTTTACCAACTAAGCCACAGCGCCGCTCGATTCCCTCTTCTCCGTATCGCCCAATGTCCCATCTTCGCATTTATAGATGATATAATTATGTTACTTATCTAGTCTTTTCAGTCTTCCGTCATGAGAATGTGCTTTCTTTCCTATCAGGATTGGGTTTTTTCCTCTTTATGAGATGTAATTTTTCGCACTGCGACCTCAAATTTAAAAAAAAAAATTCATTCGCTCGCTCGCAAATGAATTTTTCAAATGATCACACTCACGTACATGCGAAGTATGATGCTTAAAGATATTATGTCCCTTTTGTGAAATTTAAACGTTAGCAGTGTCCTAATATTTAAATTATGCAAGGAAACCCGTTCAACTTGCTAGACTTAACTGTCAGACACTATTGAGTAATTGACTGGCTTTTTTTCTTCTTTGGTAATAACATCCATAAAATGATCTGTTAAGGGTACATGAGCATTTTTCTACATAAATAACCCCCTTCTTGTAATGGCCAAAATTAAATTGATTGAATCTTTGCGCAGCATAAAACGTACGACCATTCGGTACAATGGTCTAAAAATCAGACTATTACTTACTGGCTCTATAGCTCTTAAGTCAATTTGACAACTATTAGTCGTTATTTTCCCATTTAAAGACATTTTCAAGCCCCCTTTTTTTTAGGGAAGTTCTAAATTAGTATAATCTTTCAAATGCCGTTATAATTTAACCTTTTCATTTTTGGGGCCTGCAAATGGGACTAAGTACCTTTAAGCAATATCTTATATGATGTATAAAAGAAAAACAATATTGAAATCATCCCTGATAATGTCATCACAATGTATGGGTATATACCAATGTCTCAAATAAATGCATGTTCGCGCTTTGAGAGTTCTCTTTGTATATAGGTGTTCTTTTTTTTCTAGAAAGTGCCTTTTTTTTGTCCCCTCCCCCCCCCCCCATTTGGAAGTCGCTCCGCCGCCCCTGAGTTCAATAATATGACCCAGACAACCATTTCCCCCAGCCTCTTTCTTTCTATTGATGATTTACCTCTTTTTCATTCAGCATGTTTTTTTTCTTTCTCTCTTTCTCTTTATTTCTGCCACTACATTTTGCCTGGCCATTTCACTGATAATATGTTACAAATAAGTAGGCATATAGATATTTTGTTTGTAGCAATTTAAAACTTCCTTCAGACTGAGGGAATACAATACAATATATGACCTAACTCTAGACAAAGATTCTTTGACATTCAGGAAACATATTTAATAAACAGCTCAAATGTTATTGTAAATATTTGGATGTTATTTCATATGCAATTGCTATGGTATTTGCATCAAACGAAATACATGTACTGTACATACAAAAGTTGCTACGTGGCATATACCATACTAGACCATTGTCGTGCACGTAAAGAAATAGTCGAGTATAACGTCTCATTGTGCATCGAGCGGCGCTGTGGCTTAGTTGGTAAAGCGTCTGTCTAGTAAACAGAAGATCCCCGGTTCAAATCCGGGCAGTGCCTTTTGTCGGTCAGCATTCCTAGATGTGAGTGTGGTGACAAAGTATTTCATTCACCTGTTATCTATCATCCTTTGTCAGAACGCAAATTGCATAGATAAGTTGGTGCTCTTCTGGGGTAAAGGTTTTTGCCTAAAAATGATATAGATTTGTCAATTCCTATATTGAAGTATTTAACAATAATGTGTAACAATTGTTCCCCCATTATATATCTTCACCAAATATAATTTTTAACTTCTTAGCTATGATATTCCCTCAAAGTAATGGTTTTTTTATCGAATCAAAAAGTCCTACCAACTAAAGCTTGGTGCATGATAGTGATGATAGATGTATAACTTCGCCTGGTACGGCATATTTTCAAGAAATATTGCGCCCATGTCATGCTAAAAGACATTACATCAGTGTCATGGATATCTTGATTTATATTACTCTTGTATACTTTCGTAAGAAATATTGTACATCAAAGGGCATGAATACATCTCATTTTTTTAGAATACCTTCACTCATTCTTTTGGCTAGGTTTCCTTTAAATGTCCTCGTCGATGCATTGATATTAGCCATTCCATGAATAGGGTATACGAATGAAAAGCATGAATCTTTTCAGATCTAGTTCATTTCATTTTTGTTCATTTAGTGAGAAAAAAAAATGTAGAAAAACATCAACCAATAGAAGAATAATATCAAAGAACAACAACATTCAAAGTAATAAAGGCCAGGGCCCCTGAAGTTTACATATTGACTGATCCAAAATCCTTTCAGGAGTTATCAATATCGGATGGAGCAAATACAAACGTATAAAAGGCGGATGTCCCCAGCTTTATCAAGTACCCCAGAAGTGCCCCTTTTTAAATAGCATAGGTAAGCACCCCTTTAACTTTCATAAGTGCCACTATGAATTTGTAAAAGCCCCCTTCCTCTTTTCACCTCTGATAAGTGCCCTTTTTATTTTGACACGTGCCCCTTTTTCTTCGACAAGTTCTCATTTTCTTTTGTAATATGTGTCCATTTTCCATTCTCATTAGTGCCCTCCTTAATCTATACTAAGTGCCCCCTTCATCTCTGATAATTTCCCTATTCAAAGCTGAGAGATGCTTTTACTTTGACAAATGCCCCTTCCCCTTTTGACAAGTACCCTCCCCCTTCTTATAATTACCCCTTTTCATCTCTGTTAAGTGTCCGTTTATTTTAGCATGTGCCTCTATTTCTTTTTAATAAGAGCCACTTGCCCCTTCTCATAAAATCCCCCTTTCACTTCCGATTAATGCCAAATCTGATCGATTCTGATTCTTGGCATGATGTAATTAAGGTCTTTTAGCATGACATGGGCGCAGTTATTTCTAGAAAATATGACGTACTGGGCGAAGTTGTACGTGTATCATGCACCAAGCTTTAGTTAGTAAGACTTTTTTATTCAATAACAAAATCATTACTTTTCAATAAGGGGAAATCATAGCTAAGAAGTTAAAAATTATATTCGGTGAAAAATATTGTAACTCATTTATTTGAAAATACTTCAATATAGTTTACAAATCTTTTTTTTTAGGCAAAACACCAACTCATCTATGAAATAAGTGTTCTGACAAAGGATGATAGCAGTTGAATGCATTGCTTTTTCACCACACACACCTGGGAATGCTGACCGACAAAAGGCACTGCCCGGATTTGAACCGGGGATCTCCTGTTTACTAGACAGGCGCTTTACCAACTAAGCCACAGCGCCGCTCGATTCCCTCTTCTCCGTATCGCCCAATGTCCCATCTTCGCATTTATAGATGATATAATTATGTTACTTATCTAGTCTTTTCAGGCTTCCGTCATGAGAATGTGCTTTCTTTCCTATCAGGATTGGGTTTTTTCCTCTTTATGAGATGTAATTTTTCGCACTGCGACCTCAAATTAAAAAAAAAAAAATCATTCGCTCGCTCGCAAATGAATTTTTCAAATGATCACACTCACGTACATGCGAAGTATGATGCTTAAAGATATTATGTCCCTTTTGTGAAATTTAAACGTTAGCAGTGTCCTAATATTTAAATTATGCAAGGAAACCCGTTCAACTTGCTAGACTTCACTGTCAGACACTATTGAGTGATTGACTGGCTTTTTTCTTCTTTGGTAATAACATCCATAAAATGAGCTGTAAAGGGTACATGAGCCTTTTTTCTACATCAATAACCCCCTTCTTGTAATGGCCCAAATTAAACTGATTGAATCTTTGCGCAGCATAAAACGTACGACCATTCGGTACAATGGTCTGAAAATCAGACTACTACTTACTGGCTCTAGACGACTAGACTTATTGGTGGACATCGGAGGGCCTAGGCTCAGCATTGGGCTGAGTTGAGAAGCTTGACACAATGTACCGTGTCCGAGCTGGTCCTTGGGCAACCTATATAGCCCATAGGCCTTTTGCTCGCCAGCCACTGAATTCTTCAACATAAACAGTTTAACTTTTAAAAATCCAATTTATCCAAATCAATATATTATAAAAAAATTAAAAAATCTAATTTTAAAGGAAAAAAAAACACCTAAGAGAAGAGGCGTAATTTAAATATTCACTTCTGAATGACAAACGCCTATAAACCAAAACAACAACAACAACAATAAGTCTTAAGTCAATTTGACAACTAATAGTCGTTATTTTCCAACTTTTCAAGACATTTTCAAGCCCTAAATTCTAAATTAGTATAATCTTTCAAATGCCGTTTTTGGCCTGCAAATGGGACATAGTATCTTTAAGCAATACCTTAATGGTGTATAAAAGAAAAACAATATTGAAATCTTCCCTGATAATGTCATCACAATGTATGGGTAGGCCTATATACCAATGTCTCAAATAATTGCATAGTCGCGCTTTGAGAGTTCTCTTTGTAGGTGTTCTTTTTTCTGGAAAGTGCCCTCCCCCCCCCAATTGGAAGTCGCTCCGCCGCCCCTGAGTTCAATAATATGACCCAGTCAACCATTCCTCCAGCCTCTTTCTTTCTATTGATGATTTATCTCTTTTTCATTCAGCATGTTTTTTTTCTTCTCTCTTTCTCTTTATTTCTGCCAACACATTTTGCCTGGCCATTTCACTGATAATAATTATGTTACAAATTAGTAGGCATAAAGTTATTTTGTTCGTAGCAATTTAAAACTTCCTTCAGACTGAGGGAATACAATACAATATATGACCTAACTCTAGACAAAGATTATTTGATATAACATAGTTAATAAACAGCTCAAATGTTATTGTAAATGGATGTTATTTCATATGCAATTGCTATGGTATTTGCAGGGATATGTGAGTTCACATATCCCTGCATGTACTGTACATACAAAAGTTGCTACGTGGCATATACTAGACCACCATTGTCGTGCACGTAAAGAAATAATGGAGTACAAAGTCTCAATGTGCATCGAGCGGCGCTGTGGCTTAGTTGGTAAAGCGTCTGTCTAGTAAACAGAAGATCCCCGGTTCAAATCCGGGCAGTGCCTTTTGTCAGTTACCGATATTTTTTTCCTTGAGAATACTTCTTCTTATCTCTCCTCTTATTTTAAAAAAATCAATAATTTTTTCTTATTATTATTATTATTGTTATTATTATTATTATTATTATTTTCATCATTATTGTGACAGTGCACTTGTAATAACTTTATCACTCAGATCATTTGTTTATTTTACCATTGATGCATGACATGACTACATGCATATTATGTAATAGCACTTCCTCAGGCAATACGTCCATCATAGCACCATATATTGCTGTGCACTTGATACACATTCAGAAGTCAACATGAATTTGGTTGTGTTGTTAGGATCAAGGATCCCCTTTTTGCCAGCGCATCATGGGGATTTGAGCCATATTGTCATAAAAGCAGGCAAAGAGGTTAGTTTTGTTGTATATTTAATGTATATTTATGAATTTTCAAAACATAAAGTGACAACTAGTGTGTGTGTTTTGGACTTCATACTGAGAGATGTTGATGTTAGCATGTAATGTATTATGTAAGAAATACAAGCCTATGCTGTTATGATGTATGTACATATTTTGAACTTGTATTAAGAACATGAATAACAGTGAAGTTATACTGCTAAATACTTTGAAAGTTAATTATGAAAGTGCTGAAGCACCAAGTTGAAATTTATAATTTATTATTGTTTAGTTCATTGTTTATTCAAGCTATAGTTAAGTCTAGTTGAGACACTTGTAGTGTGAGTTTGTAATTTATGTAAACAGCCATAATGCAGATAGACTACAATAGTAACTGAGGTTATTTTAATAGGTTATAAAGATCATAACACAATGTACATTTATGAGTTCTTCCAAGAGACTGTATAATTGCTATGAATTTGATGATGCTTTATCTGTGTCATTATTCCACACTTTTAATGGAATGGATTGGTATGGAGTATAATGAAGCAAGATTGACTCCAATCATTAAAGCTTCAAATTCCCCCAAACCTTTGTCCAGACCTTTTCTTTGTTGTCGACCTCGCTACAGCCACGACCATAATTATCATCATTGTCATCTTTATTACTATTATCAACATCATCATGTTTATGTTTGGTGTCATCAGTACCTATGACGAAAAAAGCGAACTTATCACTTTTCTCATTGTGTCTCTCCTTGTATAACTAAATAATATTATAGCGCATAATAATGAATATGCAATTTACGCAGTTTGTGATATGAATGGTTATTGGTTCATACAAACAAATAGATGTATCTCTTTTTTTTATAGCGATATTTCATTGTTTTCCTCGCAATATTATTCTTTCATTTTTATTTCTGTTGTGTTCATTTTGCACATAATAACGATACTTATGAGAAGAATGATTTAAAATTACATGCAAACTCCAACTCTATACTCCATCCCCTCCCCGCCGATTTATGTTCCCCAAATCAATAAATATCATGGGGAAAGTTGGATTGTGTTTTAAAAGCGGATAAACACAACTTTTTAAACCTCAATCCCCACTAATCTTTTCATCATGCTGTTGCCTAGCGATCAGACGCCTGCTAATCTTGCTCGTTATATGACCAGTCGAGTTATCCGATTTGGAACAAGGGCAGAATAGAGCTTCAAACCCGATTATATGCCCCTCCGCTTAAACCCTTTCAAATCGGCAGAGATTCAACAAAAGGAGTGCATTTGGTCCCAATTTTTATCCCTTCTTATCCACCAGCTAAGTGTGTAAGAACAAGATTAACAAGATGAGGGGTGAAAGGGATTTTAATATAACGGGACTGGAATTCTCTCTCATTATAGCACCATAGTCATGGTTTGGTACAGGAACAATGATTACGCTAATTAAATTTCATCCGTGATTTTTATTTGATCTAAAATTGATTGATCGTCAAAGGAAACAGCGATTCGGGTCTACATGTTGAGAAGTCATCCAAAGTGCTTATTTATTATGGAAACAATTCGGATGTCGTACTTTTGTTGAGAACACAATATTTATTTTATCTGTATCTTCAACTATGCTTGGTACCCATGCACAGAAATGAGGCAAGATTGATGACATTCTTTCGTCTTTGTTAGTATTGACTGATTTGTTTTAAAAATGCCGACTCGTCCAGTCAAAGATATATACACTAGCCAAGCGTCCGAGGTCGATGCCCGAATGTCTGCAGCTATCAAAGCCGCAAACGAGCTCCAGAGGAAAACACAAGAAATAGACAAACAGCGACAGGGTAGTATCCAGGTTTACCATCAACGAAAAAGTGAATTAAAAGATTTTTTGGCTGGATTGTATACCGACAGTGGGAACCATGTAGTCATACCAAGTGGAGAAATTAAAGATGAAATGAAAAAGAAAACGGAGAAGAAAACAAGACGAAGAAGGACAGATGTTAGACCGTCTAAACAGCCGAAACGCCATCAGACCACAGCCGCTAAGTTTCTCTCTATCAGCGGGGCAGGAGGATTTAATGCTCTCGGTTTACAAATGAGTGATGAAGATACGGAATCATCTAGTGGTGATGATAGTGATTTCAGTGAAAATACGCAAAGTGACGGCAATATCGACCGCAACAAAAAGGACGGAAAGGAAAACGAAGATGACGATGACGAGGATTACAGTAAAAACCGAGAGCTAGCAGTGCCAAAGCTGCCGAAAATTATAAACCATAACGCACGAAGACATACTGTTCACCACATGAAAATGGAACGAAAGTTTGACATCGCCAAATTTAGGCGGCGATTCGGTAACTTTAGTCGCAATGTCGTACACGACGATTCGGATTTTGCACGGAACAATATCGAGTATGAAGACGACGATAGGCTTCGTCCGCCGCCGTTGACGAGATCGACATTGTCGACCTTGGATTCAAAGCCGACAGAGTTACGTGATAAGATTCAACAATGGTGTGATAGCATCAATGAAGATTGGTTTTATAATAAGGATGATGATGTGAAAAGTAAAACCAGTCAAATAGACCATGAAACAGTAATGAAATCAGAGAGTGATAATAAGAAAGGCAACCCTGACCACCAAAACGTTAAGACGAGTGAAAGCCAATTTCTTCGTCTCCCATCTTCATCATTTTCGCGCTCTTATTCACGCCAGAGATCCCCATTACCACTATTATGTTCTTATAAAAGACCAGTTGGAGAGCTTTGATTGAACTAATAAGTTGTATAGCTTTATTGAGGCTCTATGTCAGTCAGACATCTTTGTAGGCATCTCTTGTACAAGTACTCATTGTTTCATAACATGACCTGGCATGAGTCATGGGTTGCAGGTCATTCTATATTTAGTTATACATGCTAGTCTGTATTTGCAGACTCTGTTAAACTACATGTAGCTATCACTACACCTCCCTTCTTTAAAAGAGGTTTACATATACATATATAAAACTTCTTAAACTGTACAGAGTGACAGGGTGGACTACCTGTACACTCGCGACTGTACTAGGGCATTATTCTGTCCCTTAAAGCTGGAGTACTGTCGCTTTCAAATATATAACTTATCACGCGACAGTCCATATCTTTCAAGGTTGCGATTCGCGAAACTGGAATTCTCTGTTGAGGTTGAGTGATATCTGTTGATTTTTGTAATCAAAGTGACTGATTAAATCCGGTTATATTGTTAAACTATAACATGCAAATATATATGTCATGCTCATGCAATCCTGCAGTTATGTTTTAAAGTCCATGGTTGAACTCTGTAACTATAAACTATTTACAAAACGCGAAAGTCTTTCTCTGTAGTTCGCTTTCATTTATTTACAAGTTCAAGCGATCTGGCAGTTTAATAACTCGTCCGCTTCTGGTTCTGGTTGATGACGTAGTTGAGCTTTCTTCAGATGCTGGTTGCTCTGTAGCTTCTGCAGTGTCATCTAGCTCGAAGTCATCCTGTGTTGGTAGTGGAATAGACTCGGCTTGTTGTTGACGTGGGACTGGCCTGAGGTGACGTCTGTTTCTGCGACGTATCTCTCCTGTTTCTGTCTCGATCTGGTATGATCTGTTTCGATCCTGGACAGACCTGACAATACCACGTTTCGACCAGGTGTTGGTTTTCATGTCTTGGAGTATGACATGATCTCCAGGCTTTAGCTTTGACAAGTCTTGAGCATGTTTGTCGAATCGCTCTTTTTGCTTCACCTTATGATCCTCCTTTCTTCCCCTCACTGATCGAGTATTGACATGTTGGTTGTCAAGTAAACTGTCAAGCATGGGGAGATTCGATCGAAGTCGACGATTGTAGAGGAGTTCTGCCGGAGACTTTCCGCATGCTAGTGGTGAACTGCGGTAGACTTGTAGAGCTCTGTGGATATCCTGTCCACTGTGCTGTGACTTCAATATGAGTTTTTTTACAATCTTCACAGCATTCTCTGCGAGGCCATTGGATTGCGGATAATATGGACTCGATGTAGTATGGCGAAAATCCCATTCTTTTGCAAAGCTCTGGAACTCTTGGCTTGCAAATTGAGGACCATTATCCGACATCAGCTCACATGGCGTTCCATGGCGGGCAAATACTGCTTTCATGTGGTTGATCACGGCCTTGCTACTAGTAGAAGTCATAGTACATACTTCAATGAACTGTGAATAGTAGTCGACGATGACCATGTACTCTCTATTGTTCAGCGTGAACAAATCAACAGCAACTTTTTCCCACGGGCGGTTCGGCACGTCATGAGGATGTAGACTTTCAGCTTGCTGTTTTGGTCTGTACATTAGGCATGAAGTACAACTTTGGACCATTTCAGTGATTTCTGTGTTGATTCTGGGCCAATAGATGACTTCTCTAGCACGTTTCTTACACTTCTCGATGCCTAAGTGTCCTTCATGGATTTTGTTTAGCATGAACCTTCTCATAGTAGTGGGAACCACTATTTTGCTGCCTTTGAAGATGATGCCATCTGCTTCAGAGAGTTCACTCCTGATGTTCCAGTATTCCCTGACTCTAACTGGACATTGCTGCTTCGTTTCCGGCCAACCATCTCTGATGATGCCTAGCAGCTCTTGCAGTTGATCATCTTTCTTTGTCTCTTCGACAATCTGATTTCGTTTGTTCGATGTAACTGGCATGCTCTTGACAATAGCATCTACGTAGACTCTGATATCTTCCTCAGTTTCAGCATTCAACTCAGCCTTTGGATCTACTGCTCTGGACAATGTATCAGCAGTATACATGTACTTTCCAGGCGTGTACAAGACCTTGAGATCATATCTCTGTACCCTGATGAGTAACCTTTGAATGCGTAGGGGACAGTCACCCAGTGACTTTACAAACAGTGGAATAAGTGGCTTGTGATCAGTCTCCACTTCTACTTGTTGTCCATAGATGTATTGATGGAATCTTTCACATGCATATGTGATTGCCAGCAATTCTTTCTCGATCTGTGCATATCTAGTCTCTGCATCAGTCATTGATCTAGATGCATATGCGATCGGAACCCAATCTTGATCATATTGCTGTAGTAGCACTGCACCAATACCATCCTTTGATGCGTCTGCTGACAGCTTGGTTGGTTTCTTGCAGTCATAGAAATGTAGGACTGGCTCTTGTATCAGAGCTTTTTTCAGCAGATTCCATGCATCCTCTTGTGCATGATCCCATGTCCATACATTCTTTTTGTCTAGTAGATGTCTCAGTGCTGCTGACTTGGTCGACAGATCTGGAATGAACTTCCCTTGGTAATTGATCATACCCAAGAACCGTTGGACATCTTTCCGACATTTCGGTCTCTCAATGTTCAAGATAGCAGACACTTTCTTTGGATCAGGTTGAACTCCTTGATCACTGATCAAGTCACCAATGAATGTGAGCTTCTTGACATTGAACTCGCATTTGTCTTTGTTCAACTTGAGATTCATTTTTCTCACAATGCTGAGAACCTCTCTCAACCTGTCATCATGCTCCTGTTGGGTAGTTCCCCATACAATCACATCATCCATCATTGTGTTAACTCCCGGAATGTGTGCAAACAGTTGGTGCACTATCTTGTGATAGACTTCCGGAGCACTACAAATACCAAAAGGTAGTCTCAAGAACTTGTACCTTCCGTATGGCGTGATAAACGTACAAAGTTTGGAGCTTTCGTCATCTAGTTGGATCTGCCAAAAACCACTAGATGCATCTAACTTGCTGAAGTATTTGGCTCCTGCAAAATGTGCAGTTATTTCAGCTCTTGATGGCAATTGATAGTGTTCTCTTTTGATTGCTCGGTTCAGGTCTCTTGGATCTAGACAGACCCTGAGCTGACCATTCTTTTTCATCACCACCACGAGAGAAGAAACCCAATCAGTTGGCTCATCAACTCGTGTGATTACGTCCATTCTTTCCATCTTATCTAACTCATCTTTGAGTTTATCTTGAAGTGGAAATGGAACTTTGCGACATGCATGCTGAACAGGATGTGCGTCCTCTCTCAATGTGATGTGGTGTTTACCAGGAAGACAACCTAGACCTACAAACACATCTTGATAGTCTTGAACTACACTTTTACCAGTTCCGTGTTCAGTTTGTTTCTCAACATGATACACCCGTTTCACCAGATACAAGTCTTCACTCGTCTGTAATCCTAACAAAGGCTGGCGATTTCCAGGAATGACTAGACACGGCACATTGCGTTTGATCCCTTTGTACTCAACTTGTACACAACAACGACCTTTGACCGGGATATCTGTCTCATAATAACCTGTCAACATCACTTTGGCTTTTTGTAGCTTTGGTTTTGGTTTCAATTTGTGAAATACTGTCTCAGGAAGAAGATTCGCCTGAGCACCAGTATCAACCTTGAAGTCAACCGGCTGGTTATTGACTAGTAGATTAACTATCCATTCATCCTTGGATTGTTTTGATGTAACAGAGCAAATCATGTAACCTTCTGAATCTACCTCCAAGTGCTGCAGTTCATTGACCTTGGCTACTGGGGTTTTACAACATTTAGCAAAATGATTCTGCTTACTGCACTTCTTGCATGTTTGACCTTGTGCGGGACATTTGTCTTTGCTATGTCGGTTTCCGCACCTGCTACATGCATCACTTTTAGTACGACCTTGAGGTTCTGACCGTTTTGACTTTGAACCAGGAAATTTCTTCTTAGTCTTGCTGAAAGAATCTACCGGAATTGAGGCGTTTTCCCCTGCGGAACTCAACGCTTGTGCCTGCGTTCGAGTTTGTTCAGCCGCACGACATACTTGCAACGTTTTAACCAATGTAAGATCATCTTGCCTCAACAAACGTTCTCTTAGACCATCGTCTAAAATACCACAGATAATTCTGTCCTTGATAAGACTCTCTTTCAACATGGAAAACTCACACGACTGAGCACGACTCCGCAATTCTGTTGCGTACTGATCAACACTCTCATGCACTAACTGAGATCTTGTGAAAAATCTATGTCTCTCATACGTTAGATTACGTTTCGGCATGCAATATTCCTCATATTTGTTCAACACTTTCTCAAGCTTCATGCTCTCACCCTCAGCAAATACAAACGTATTATACAATTCCAAGGCAGCATCGCCAATCACGTGTAGAAGCATCGATGTTTGTAACTTTTCATCTTTTTCAGACATTCCTGAGGCAACATTGTATAGAGTGAATTTCTGTTTAAATCTTCTCCAGTTCTCGGAAATATTTCCCTTTAAGTCGAGTGGAGGAGGTTGATTGAGATTTGCCATTTTGTTTCTTTTTGTTTCTTAGCCTAGTGACTAGTGTAGTCACTCACATGAACAGCATAACAATTAGCTTTTTCTTTTTGTATCTTTGCAACAATTACTTTAAGCTCAACTATTAACTTTCACTGAGTTATATTCTGTATGTTCATGTCCCATATATGTCACGCTTACTGCCCGTTATACTGGAACTGGCCCGGCACAGAACTATGCACTCCAATCCATACAACGACAGTGCTAACTATTATGGACATAACTACATTCACTGGATACACTTAGACTCTAAGCCCTCTCATCATCTCTCACATCACAAAGAATTGGATTGAACTGGCCTGATTTCAATGATTCCTCCATATATATACTGTAGGCTGGATTGCTCAGCACAAACACTGGCTGCCTAGTTCTGACACCATATTATGTTCTTATAAAAGACCAGTTGGAGAGCTTTGATTGAACTAATAAGTTGTATAGCTTTATTGAGGCTCTATGTCAGTCAGACATCTTTGTAGGCATCTCTTGTACAAGTACTCATTGTTTCATAACATGACCTGGCATGAGTCATGGGTTGCAGGTCATTCTATATTTAGTTATACATGCTAGTCTGTATTTGCAGACTCTGTTAAACTACATGTAGCTATCACTACAACCACCATCATCACAGTCTCGTAGCAGGCGATCAAGCCATGTAGACTTACCAACAAATCTCAGGGTTAATGATAAATCAAAGACAGCTACTGATGACGATGATCCGTGTGATATCGAGTTGGTTGACGGGGGATTCGGCCTCGTCGGAACGAGAGTAGTGAAGAAGGCAAGTCTGCCAGTGTCGCGTTTAATCAAAGATGGCGACCATGCAGGCGATCCTCTCGTCCCTGGTTATCGAAACACCACTAATCATATCGACAAGCGAGTCCACTTCGCATTCAACGGTGAGATCAATAACGTCCCGACAACGCGTATGAGCGCAATTTTGAGACCAAAAACTCAAGGTAGAACTAAAAGTGACCCGGGAGTAGAGCTAGATAACTTGGAATTTGAAGTCAGACTCTCGATGAGGAATTCATCTGAGGTGAATGGAGATGACACACATACAATCAAACGATGTCATCATTCATTTCATGAATGCAAGGTATATCGTGGAAGGGATAGGGCGATGAGTCTTGCAGATCCGCTGACTCTAGATCGTATGGCTCAAGCACAGATCCGAGTCGTACAGCGACAACGGGCTCGTCTGAGAAGGGAGTCCGTTTCATATTCAGCTAGTGCTAGTAATGATGCAGCATTACGATACGATCAGATGAAATGGAGTATGTGAAATTATATTATGTTGATAACAATTATATAGATGAACATTTTTATTAGTTAGTTTACACCTACAAAATTGTTTACTGTTTTATCTTATTTGCTTAACCACACCCTTTCCTCTCTCCCTCTATACGATTATCATGCTATGGTGTGGTGTAAGTCAATACTTTTCTATTCCACTCCCATATTCGATGAATTCTAATTAGTTTCTGCCCTTCCACCCCATACTCTTTTCCTCTTCCTTCCTCAATTGGTATCTTACTATACGATTTTTCGCTCATGCCATTTTTGTCTTGTATCGTTTCCTTCTAATTTTCTACTATTTCGTGTTGCTTCTTTTTTAAGTCTTTTATACATTAATTAAAGACGATTATTGTACAGCGCTTTGAAAGTGAACCTCTGTTAAAAATGCTTTATAATCATGATAAATGCAATTAATCATTATTTTCAACTAATCGCTTAAAGTAGGCTACTACGATATACTTTGAAAGGTAAATATTTGTTTTCAATACAGGACGTGCTTGTAAGCTGTTTCTACAATCATTGAAACAAAAATTATGTTAACATAGGCTGTCAAACTTGTTTCAAGTTGGGACACAATATACATTGCAAGTTACCTGTTGTGCAAACATAAATCAAAAGATTTTGCGCAATGTTCGTGATAGTGTGGTCAACTAAGACCGAATGGACCAAATTATAGTTAGCTCTGTTTGTATTATATGAAAATGGATGAAGAGGGGTACATTTTTATACCACATCATATTCACAAAAAATTTCGAAAAATCGACATAAGTCTATTTCATTAGCCACAATATGCACGTCATTTTTTGAAATATGCGAACAGTACAATTACGAGTATATAATTAGGACATGATTTTTGAAAGGCCATACAAAGGGTAAAGAAATGGACCTAAATATGATTTTCGAAAGACCTTGTGGTTGTCGAAAAGGTTATCAGTCTGACCATAAAGCCCTCATAATTTTGAAACAAACCAAGTTGGATCGATTGCACCCCATCTAACCCATGGTGATGGAGGGGGGGGGGGGGGGGGGGGGGGGGGGGGCGGGTAAACACGGTTAGGCTGGCAAATGTTTTTGTCATTAATTTAAATGGTGTAAGTAACTGTTAAGGGTTACGTCTTATGGGTTTAATGAAATGACTATTTCGAGGCAAGCTACTGTCTTATATGGAGAACAAAAAGAAAGAAAGAAAGAATAAGAAAAAGAAGAAGAAGAAGAAAAGAAGATACAGTGATCGAGTAAAATATCACACCCGAAGTACAATGTGTATTGTTTTTCTCAAGTATATGTCATAAGAATGATCAAATAGATTATCATTGAGTAAGCCTATTCTGCAATGTACTTTAGGTTGTATTTGTCTTGTAGATTTGGACTGCGCATGTGACCATCCATTTGATTGATTTACGCCTCTGGCAGTCGTTAGTATTAGTACTAGTCCAGAATCACACACTTGATTCAAGCCGCCGAAGATGGCGTTATCAACGAACTCATAATTTATATGCTCATGAACCAGCCCAGCCTCATATTTTTGTTTTCTATTAGAATGTAGTTTGCTTATATGCGAAACAACGTAATGGTGATACGAAGAGAGTCGAGTTTCAAACTGTTTGGTGTTTTTAAAGAAAATGTTCTGATGAAAATATGTCAGTTTTTCTTTTTGAAACTATTTGAAAGGAGACGTACCTATCGATTTGAAAGGTAATTGCTGATACATGCATTTAAATAGCTTACCTCTTTGATCAACAGTCGCTTAATATTTAAACAAGTAGTGACATAAGAAATAGCACAACACTGTCCAGATTCAAAGCATTGTCCAAGTTACATTTATTCAAGTCTTTAAATAATCTCAATCTCTCTTAGTAGTTCTTTATCATGTATTTTTCCTTCCTTTTATATCTTTGCTCTATGTGTATATTTTTAATTTATATTTCTATTATAATGTACTTGCATGTAGGGTCCCAATTACAAGTAGTCTTGCTTCTCAGGGGCCCTGGTCATTATTTCTTATTATGTTGTTGTTCTTTGATATTACTCTTCTATTGTATTGATGTTTGTATATATACATTTTTTTTAATGGTCAATAAATGAAATGAAATGAAATGAAAATAAATGTATATATTTTTTCTTCCAAATCAGATTCCAATGCCGAATCATTCAATACTACATCGAGTAGGCCTTGAAGCTATCATTCGAAAAACAAAAATGGTTGAAATTAGGCCAATGTAATTTGGTAAAAAGACACCAACCACATCCCCAATGACTGAGAAGCCCCAGCGCAAAGTTTTCATATCAACTGAATATAATCAAATTTCAAACAAAAGTACTTGAGCTTTTCCTGAGTTGTCAATAATTTGCTTTCTATTACAACTTTGCTGTTCATGCACTATTTGCTTTCTAAAGTTACATGCCAGGGGTGTGTTTCACAAAGATTCTAAGTCGAACTTATCTCTAAGTTGGACTTAAAAAGTATGGACAGCCATTGAAGCCTTAAATTGAAATATATTCAAAAGCAAAAATTGGAATATTTTAGACTTTTCATCAATTCCTCATCAAGAACATGAAATCTCCCATGATAATAGAAAATATGAATGATTTGAATCAACATTTTATGCCTTCTGAAAAAAAATTACAAAATATTTTCAAGGATGCTAATGGCTTCCCATGAATTTTAAGTCCAACTTAGAGATAAGTTCAACTTAGGATCTTTGTGAAACACCCCCCAGGAGTTGTATTTTCTCTCCTCTACTCAAGTTGACACAGCTATCATTTAAGTTACCGGAAACCGGTCCCCATACATCAGACCAAAGTAATATCCTCCCTGAACAGACCAGTGGGGTAAAAATGGCTCTGAATATGTTGATGTCAGAGCCTCGATGAGATAATCCCTGGTAACGGGCTTCGTACCGATGAAGTTATCTGGCTTCTCTCACCTTGTAACGATCGAGAGCGTCCCGTAAGGTGTTTTTGTAGACACTCAGAAAGAGAGAGAAAGAGGGAGGGAGAGAGAGAGAGAGAGAGAGAGAGATGGAGAGTGAGAGTGAGTGAGAGAAAGAGGGAGAGAGAGAGAGAGAGAAGGGGGGCAGATGTGTAATGGGAGAGGGCGATAGAAATAGTGAGAGACTGTGTGTGCGAGTGTAGGTGAGTGTGTGCGGTGTGAGTGTGTGTGTTGAGAGTATGTTTAACGGGGGAGGGAATGGGGAATAGACAAAAAAATTCTCTCAATTCTTGATCATAATAATATATGAAAATGTTTTTTTTTAAGTGTATGTGTGTGTGCGCGCGCGTGTGCGTGTATTATTGTTATTTGGAAAATTTAGTAATTTTCATTCCATTATTCTAATCTTATCTGTGTTATGAAAACGAAATGAAGATTTGTATTTGTATGGAATTATTTACATTGATTTGTATGGAATTGATTTACATTGATTTGTATGTAATGACTTTTTTTTTAATGAAATTTCTAATAAACAAAAAATAAGGAGAAAAAAACATGTGTGTGAGAGAGGTAAATGAAAAAAATAATCTGTTTTGTTCGGGCGCAGAAATGCCAGAGAACACTAAGAAATGTCGATGTCAATGTATAGAACTTTAAATATAAACTTTTAAAGAGCTGTCGAGATTGACATTTTTAAGAAACATATAAGAACTTCTATTTGAGACATGAACGGATGATGAAGATGATTGTTAAAAGGGAGTAAATTGGAATCAAGAAAAGCTACTTGTCGGTTGCCAGGTAGACAGGAGGCAGCTGATCCATAAGGTCAAAATAAAGAATAGAGACGGAGACATTATAGACTCTACATGTATCAACTCATAGAGAAGGGGAGGGAGAAAGAGGGAAAGGGAGAGAGAGAAAGAGAGAGATAGAGAGAGAGAGAGGGAGAGAGGGGGGGGGGCGGTATAGCAAGAGATGAAGATGACTATATAGGAAGAGCAGAAAGGGGGAAGGGTGCCTGGAGGGGCTATTTTAAGAGTGTCAATACATACGAACAAGTAACAACAAATACGACCAAGGAATGTGAGTGAAAGAAAGTTGTTTGAACAGTTTATTGGTTTCTGTTATCGAGTGCAAAGCAGGTAGATACACAGAGCTTCAATTCGAAACACAAGACTGAACAAAAGAAACATGGATACTAATAGAAAGGACCTTCAAACAGAGAAAACAATAATGCAACAAAACGCAAGGCAAGAGAAGACAGCTAAAAAAAAAAAGAGTATCTCACTTTCAAGGAACAAGTTAGACTAACAGAAGCCTCTTGTGGACCTTGTCATTATAATCATTGCTATGATATGGAAAGGATGTCAGATATCTAGGGCCTCTGTTGCTACGAAAGAATTCAGAACTGAAAAGTGCTATCAACAGTTACTGTGTTTCAAATGATACTCTATTCTCTATCCATTATGTGACTGGTTGGACATGTTTTTTGATCCATTTTGCTCCGTGCAGGAAGGAAATTTACGACAGTTTATCACGATGAGATTTTGAATTATTTTGATCCAGTAATGACGATTAATAATGACGAGTAGTGACTGAATTGGTAAATGAACTGTGGATGACAACTTGAATCTTATTTCTTCACTTTAAGATTTCATTTTCGAAAGTAAAGCGCATCTCTTTTGATTGTAATCAACACCGTCTTAATGTCAAGTTTGGATTATCGTTATATTGCACCATATACAACAGTTGGTATGACGCCATCAGAGACGTATTTTAGGTCATATGTTTTACAATGCTTAGTGGAAATAGTTATATTTTTGATATCTCTGTGATGAAAAAAGTTTCAAAAGAAACACTTCAACTTGTTTTCTTCATGAATGCGATCAAGAATGGATCATAAAAGTAAGCGTCGACAATCTCGTCAGTCAGACGTTTTCTTCAGTGCAAGTCACAAAAAACTCGAGACTGACCATCATAACAATATTGACGAAATCAGTTCCTCATATCGTGAATTTATGAAAAATCACAAGAAGGAGGTCTGGGAAGTTCATCGTTCACTTAGCGCCATAAAACAAACCGATAGTCTCACATTTGCCGATAGCAAGAGGAAGACGAATTTTCATCTTGCTGCGGTGAAGGCGCGAAAAGAGTTAGCGTCAATGCGTCCGGGAGTCTTGAAACGGGAACCTAAACTTATGAACATCGCTGAGTTACAGCAGTGGCATGAGCCCATCTCGCCAGCTTCACCCGTGAGGGATGAAAGAAAAAAAGAACGCTCGGCGACGAAAGAAGGTGGATCGATAAATACACCATCGGCCGCGCAAGCTGGAGGGATATCAAACAGACGACATACTTTTCCATCTGTGACGAAAATTTCCCAACAAACTCCTCTTGTGCAGGCTCCTTTGGATGTCACTCGCAGACGATCATCGGCTGGTGGAATTCAATCCAATAAGAAATACTTAGAACCAATTAACAAAAACTCGCTGAAGGGTTTCCATCAGAGATCTAAAACATCTATCGGACAATATCGACCATCAGAAGGACCTACAAAATGAAAAATGCAGACAATGGTCCAAACATTCGTAGGTCCGTACTATTTATTCGTTTAAACTTGACCCTGCATGCATGGGTCTGGGGAAAACAAATTTCCTAAAATGTAAAGCTCGATTTCAGACTGGTGGCCGTTTTTTAATTAAAAAAAATAAAAAATTGTTGGGTTGGGGGGGGGGGGGGGTCAAGAATACGGGCTGTGCAGTTTGTCTACTATGTCTGTGATTTAATCTTACACAGTAATCACGGTAACGATTATTTTTCCTTCTTTTATCACCGTAAACGTACATGCGTTGGCAGGCCATATCAAAAAAAGGAAAGACGGCACATTCATTGAGACATTTTCAACACAGTCATGCGCATCTGAAACATTGAACTAAATGAGAGGTTGTTGAATTGTGTTTCTTTCTTTTTTTATAATCAGTCACTTGAGTCTGTAAGGAGATGTGCCCTGAAAAAAGACGAGCAATGTTGAGATGATAAATTTAGTATTTCTGAATAGCCAAAAGCCGATGGTAACTCGCAGATGACGGAGAAAATCGACTAGTTGATAATCATTGTCTCCTTAACATTTAAACATTTTCCCTTAGAAAGTCTCCAAATGGTAAACAATTCGATCTCTCGTATTTGAATCAATGCTCTCTTAATGTCGAAATAGCTATGATAATAATTATGTACAGTTTAGTGAACGGCAAACTTCTAAATCACACCATGTTTTCTGTATTCCTGTTGTGTTGTCGAAATGTACTGTATCCACCGAAATAGGCTGTCATATATTTTGTTAGTGTCTGTAGCGCTTTTAAATACTTTTAAAAGAAAATCTATAATATTGCTGGAATTGCGCCTTGTATAATTGTATAGATGCTCTCTTGCTACAAAGTGAGCAGGTAAAGGAGAAGGGAAAGAGACACGAAACTGAAGACGATATGCCTCACCAGGGGCGTACGCAGGGGGGGGGGGGGGGTTGGGGGTTCAAACCCCCCCCTTTGGTATTTTTATGTGTGTAAACCCCCCTAAATTTTAATTATAAAAAAAATAAAAATATGCCCACGGCTGACCTAAAAAAGGTGACCTTACCCCCCCCCCCCCCCCCCCAACGAAGAAATATGTCAATTTTTCAAATTTTGAGACAAAAAAAAAAAAGTATCCGCTTACCCCCCCCCCCCCCCCACCCCCCCACTGAGCGACTTTTCGGCTGGCTGAGTCGTTGCGATTTTGCGACTCCAAAAAAAAAAGTGTCCGCTTACCCCCCCCCCCCCCCACGACTTTTCGGGAGCAAAATATTTTGGGCCCGATTTTAAAACTCCCCCTTGAAAAAATCCTGCGTACGCCCCTGGGCCTCACACATACATATTCCTTCAATCGGAGATATTATTGGTTTACAATGACAACGGGGCCACCTTCCATAAAATTATGATGCGAGTGCCCCACGTTCCTCCGCTGATCCAACACGAAACGCCAAAATAGTCAGTATTTTGCTGTATACATCTATGATAAGATGAATGCTTTCTCTCGTTTTTAGTTTACACAACATAACGTGATTTACTTCATTTGTTCGTAGGAGATATTGCTATAATGAACACGTCCTTGTAAATACTGTAAATGTGTTATCAGTGAAAGTCTATGTCAAGACATTTAAACATTTCGAACCATGTAACCATGTAAAATTTAGATGGTCACTTTCACTACCCTATTCAATCAAATAAGAGTGTAATTAAAAACGTATAAACTAATTCAATCCTCCCGATCTAATTTCTCGGGCCTTTCACTAAGGTAAGGTTCAGGATTTACAAGAGCCATATTTTCTTTCATTATTCTTAATTGATCGCGTCAGCCCAAATGCTTGTCAGAGGCTTGCTGACCTATGATTATGAATAAAGACGAGGATTTTCATCTTCAGAAATACGGCAGAACTAATACATAACGGGCGAAATAAAATAAATAGTTTTCTATGGGGATGGTGACAGCAAAAAAAAAACACTCGAAAAGTTGTTTCCGTGCATGAGTCTGAACACAACTGCTTCGTCACTAAAGTGTTGTTGTATTATTAAAATTAAGACCAAAGCTTAAATACATTGTTAAATTTCATTCTTGAAAAGTCCCTTTTAACTTGTACATGCAATATGTTTGCTATTTTGTGTGAGCACGTGTTTGATATTCAAGAAATACATACTTCTTTAATATAACTTAATGTTTATGGTTAACTTTTGTATTGATTGAAAACCCACTCATCACATAATTATTACCAGAAAACCTAAAAACTACCATATTTCATGTTTTTCGTTTTATTCCATTGTACCGTTCAATTCACAAATATTATATCCATAACTCATTGATGAAAAATTACAATTTACTTGTTATTGATGGATCTACAACCAGTATTCTCTCAAAATGTCAAAGTTGTACTGCCGCTTTACCTTATTTTCGATATGTCCGTTAGGCACTCTCATCCTCAGCATGGTCTTATATATCTCTCTCGTCAGGCTCTCCCGTTGTCTCTCCCTCGGTCTTTCTCTCTCACTCTTTTCCTGGATCTCACGTGCTGTCTGTGTTTTCCCTTACCTCTCTTCTTTACTTTCCCCCAGCCCGTTAATTTAGTTCTCTCATCTCGTTTATTTCAAACGATCTTATATATATATATACACATATATATATATATATATGATTGTGGAATAGATGTATGCAATTGTCACCTGTTTAGCGTATTCGGTGTATAACTGATTTATTTATAAAATTTGATCACTGATTGTTATCTCTTAATACGATTTGCTGGATAAGTTTACCGTAGTTGATTATGTTAATATAATCATTTATGTTTTACGCAATGTACACAATTCTGTAATTCAGCCATCTGGCTGCAAATGAATTTTCAATAACACAATTACCATACCATTACCACATACACTGTACGTAAAAATAACTCCAGGTTCATGTGTCGAAATGATTGCAAAGAAACTTATGCGGGTTAGGTATAAGAAGGATGGTAGAAAAGGGTGTTAAAGGGAAAAGTGAAGTAACATGACACTAAACAGGAGAGATAAATTCAATTCAAGCTCTAGCAGGGCTGTCAGCTTGATGCAGTTTTCAGATAAAGAGAAATCTTAGCTGTGGTCGGTAACGTTATGGCACAAAATAGCTTGGACTAACCCACATAGACATCCAGAGTATAACTGCAATAAGCATCTTCATATATTATATACCATCCATTTTAAACTGAAAATAATTTTAATACAAAGAATTTAAAAATTGAATACAAAAGTAACTTAGTAAAATTAGTTTACTAACCATATCCTTCTAAGTTTAGAACACAATCCTTCATAAAAATTCATTTAAAAATGATAGAAATATAAGAGATATATATGACAAGATATATGGCACAGAAATATAATTTCTCAAATTTTAAACCTGTTATTTAGTAGATGAAGTTACTCAATCTTAAGATCTTCAATATACAGTGATACATTCAAACCTGTGTAAAGCGACCGCCCAAGGGAAACACAAAAATGTGGTCTTAGTAGACAGGTGGTCACTAAAGCAGGTTTGACTGTATTTCATTTCAATAAAAAGGTGGACATGCCTCCAAGCAAGATTATATTTTTCAATATTCCTGTCGTTTCATAAAGTTGTGATGGTTCTTATTCTTGGTAAAGGAGTTACATGGAACAATATATTAATTCAATTCTGCTTATAATAATAATAATAATTAAAGGCATTTCTATAACGCCGAGGCGCATTAATTATTACCCCGGCTTTAGCCTAGCTGCCATTACAGCGCTCTAGCATTTCAAGGAATTAATTCCTGCCAGGTACCCATTGACCTCACCTGGGTCGAATGTGGCACATGAAGATTAATGCTTACCATGAAATTAACACCATTAACATAAAAACAACACTAATAAAGGATTTTAGAACTGACAATTTCATCTCATAACTGTAATTGAGATTTTGAGCACATTCTCATTTATACATTTTAAATCTTATTTAGATTATTTTAAGTCAAAAGACAAATATTTGCAGTATTCCATTTCATTAGTAGCACATGTTATAACAGGAAAATTATTTTCATCCAAAAGCATCTCAGAAAAATGAAATAGATTATTGCTGAAAATATATGAAAGACATAACATAATTACAGATGCGAATTAACACATGAATGAATCAGATTTATAAAAAAATGAAATAAAACAGAGATTCCCAATTACACATAGTTTCAAACCAAAGCTAGATCTTCCATTGAGTGATAATGTAGTCTAATAAATATATATCTCTTGTGGTCAAAATTGTGCTAGAGAATGAAAATGCTCAGTATATTGCTCACAAAGATCAAATTTGTCCTACTGAACATAGATATTAATTTGAACACCCCAATAGTGCTTTACATGTCAAGACGTGACCAATTACAATTGTTGAGAGAATTGAATTTTTCTTACATAAAACATTTGAACATGAATAAATCCCCATTTGTGATGTCACCTCGTATTCAAAGGTATAACACATAATTGTTTGCAGACTTGAACACAAACCTCCTTTTTGACATACTGTCAAGAACACTTCCCACAAAGTATGGTCCATTTTTGCATTAAAATGGGTACAAAATGGGCTTCAAATACAACCCTATTTTGGGCATATCCCGAATACATTACAAAAATAAAATATAAAATTTTCACAAATTAAAACCAGATTCATATGTTGAAGAAAAAAAGAAGAAAATATCTCACTTTTGTGAATTTTCTTGTTCTTATTACTTTTTTTTCTTCAAATCTGAGAGAATGAAATTTTTATGTATTTACTACAACCATGAGTTTGATTTCACACAGAATAAAATGGTTCACAATATATATATATATATATATATATATTTATATATTGCGCAATATACTTGTTATACTATACTGATTATGAACAAAATAATGCATAGTTCTAATACATTACAGTATCATTTGATGATCTCATTCGTAATGCTGATTGTTCTTTGTTGAGTTCCCATAAAAATGGCAAGCTGGTATCTGTAGTACTGTACGCAGATTTAGTGCTCTTGGAGATAGTAACCTCTGAACTTGTTTACAATCTTGATTGTGTGATTGATGATCTTTCTAGTATCTTTTGTACAAGTTGAGTCGCTTGTTTTGCACATCCCCAGTGGAGCGTCACACCATTGCCCTCATGGCCATAGTTATGAACAACCTGTTATAAGGGACATAGCAATAGAAAACAGATATTTCAAATATTTCAAATAAAGGTTTCCACCTCCACCTCCTAATACTTAACCTCATATAGAGAAACCATTACCAACTACATACACTGTACTCCTACTTAATTCTTTATAATTCCAAACTGAAATAGAAGCGATGGACTTGCATGAATCCTATATTAGTTATACATGTACTTTCAAAGCATGTTTCAAGATGACCATGCTTCTCTGTCCATTTCTCACATATTGAGTGTTAAGGACAAGAGGGATTTCAATGGATAAAGAACAGCTTAACAGCAAAAAGAACAACGTAACATCATTCATTTTGGGATCTAATGGACCCCTAACTAGTAAAAGATCTGTTGAGAACCAAAAAGGCATTAACTCAAGTTATATGTCATCTACTGAGAGCTAGGATAACACTGTTATTAACACGTGTAACATAATATGTGTGTTAATGCCCTTCTGGCTCTTGCAGACAATATACCGGTAGATAAAATCCTTAAAACGATTCATTTCACACCAATAAAGCTTGGTCATTACCTATTTTAAACCAACAATAGATCAACGGAAACCAACAATAGATTAACGGAAATCAACTGACTGGACTGAAGTTCACACAGAGGTTAATCCTACACCAGTTTAAACCTCCAAACGCATGGTGGCTTCTAGTCTATTGAGCTAGCAGTACAACAACACTGTGGAAGTTATGATGATGATGTACACCATAGTCAATATGTAAACATCTTTTTTCAATAATCACTAACCTCTAGATTGATTGCGCCAAAGTTCATAGTTTCAGCCTCAAGTCTGATGCCTCCTGAGCGAGTTGGTCTTAGTCCAACAAGATGTTTCAATATCTCACTTCCCTTAAAAAACAAAAATGAGTTCCAGACTTTTAGTTGTTCAAGCATTCTGTATCTATGGAAAAAAATAGTCATTACAGTATATATATCTTCCACAGTGGCAAATCTAAGTTTCTCTCATGGGGGTTGGGGGAACAAAGATTACTCACATTTGTCATAGGTGTATTTAGGAGGTACATTTTATTATTTTACTATTATTGTTTGTTTATTTGTTAATTACTTAGTTTATTTATTTATTTACTTATTAAATATTACTATTATTATCAATATTATTATTTCAATTTTTTTCTCTTTATTAATTCATGTTTTACTATCATTATTATTATTATTACTTTTAATTTTATCTATTTATTTATTTGTTTATTTATAAGGTATGCCAACTTGGGTTTTGTTCAAAGGGGGGGGGGGGGGGGTGTCTCCCACAGCTTACCTGGATCTGGGTAATATTTTATTTATGGATAACATTTCATGCTTGCAGTCTACAAAATATCCAATATGCATACATAAATACAAAATCTATTTTCTTTTAAGAAATTTCAAAATTACCAATTTATCATACACAATAAAACACTTTATATGATTACTAATATCCTTTTATGCGACAAGATAAAACTAATCATATCACATGTAAAAAAACAGAAACAATCATACATCATTTAAAAAGTTAATAACCTTTACAATGCTGTATTTACCTTAAGATTTGGAAGGACTTTTGAGGTTATATCCAAGATATATTTAGCATCTTCTGGGTCTGGTGTTGTATCCCATCTTCCTTTTTGTACTGTCCCTCCTAAGATCACCTGACCATTCCTGTAAAAAAAAAATTATTCATCAAAATATTAAATGAAAATGATTTACCTTACAAATATATGAGCATGTAAGTTTTTCGAGCTAGGATAACAAATACTAAAAGAATAACTTTATATTATAACAAATATATAATTTGAAGGCTGACCAAAGAGAGAGGGCAGACGGAACATGAATATGACCAAATATAACAAATATCCGCATGTATAATCAACATCTACAATTTGTCAACTTTTTTATTTCAATGACAGGTAGAAAGATAATGTAACAATAAGAGATAACAATAAAAGACTCTTAAAAACTATATTTTTGCCTGGCCAAAATTTGACAAAAAGCAGTTGCTTGCTTTCAGTACCTTGGAAACACATAGAATGATCTATCACCCCATCCTTTCATCCCAGACTTGAGTGTGTACAGAACAAAGAAATGTTGCATTGGAGCTAGAACCTGAAAATAAAAATATGACTACGTGAGCTGGACATCTAGCAACTAGTAAAAAGAGAGAGAGAGAGAGAGAGACTGATATGAGAGATATGGAAAAAAAAAAGTTAAAGATGTAGAAGATGTAGTCAGATATCTCAAGATAGTGATGGAGGTATTAAGAGGATGGAGAGGTGATCAAGGGGAGATAAATAGATTGACAGAGAGAGAGAGAGAGGGAGAGGGAGAGAGAATGAGAGAAAGAGAGAGAGAGAGAGAGAGAGAGAGAGAGAGCAATGGAGAGGGAGATAGAGAAAGAGATGGAGAGGGAGAGGAAAAAATATATTAAAAATAAACAGAGAGGGACGAGAAGAGAGGGTATTCAGGTGATATTAACAGATGAGAGGGAGTGGAGTTCATAAGCTCTAGACTATCTCAAGGTATACAAGTAAAAACACACATATAAATTATCAGAGATTGATAGCAAGAACATGTCTAGGTAGTTTCACATTATTTTTATGTCATATATCCTTATTGCCCTTCTGGCTCTAATAAGCAGAAAATACATACTCTTGTTAAAGAAATCAGATCTTTGGTCAGGAAAAAATGGAAAAGAAAAGGTTCACATAATACTGCACTCACACCAATTTTGCAACGCAAGCAAAATATACCGGTAGTGTTTTACTGCATCTCACGTTCCTTTTAGTTTAAGTCATTCAACTCATTCCATTTGTAAGTAGTGCAAAAAAAAAGCTTCCTCCTTACACACCCCCGAATAAATCATTTTTCTAATGCAGGATATCATTGAAAATAAATGTATATATCAAATATCATAAACACCAACTTTGAACTGATATTACAGGGTATTATGATAATATGCAAACACTGCAGATGAGTATTTGACTTTATAGTGACCACTAAAGATGTATCATATAATATTTCACCAGGTAGGGAAAAGCTATAGTGTAAGGTCTTCACTAGCTCGAGATTGCCAAATATCCCGCTATTTGAACTATCCCGATCGCAAACTATCCAGCCAATTTGCGTCTTCATCAGCCCGAAGTTGAAATTAGCGGGATAGGGAGAAGTTATAGTGTAGAGTATAGAGTGTTGTGATGTTCTTGTTAATTCACAGATGATGTGCAGTTAAATTCTTTTTAAAATCAAGACGAATGCCACTGCATCTATACTCTTTAATATGTATATTTATGTATGTTTATTGCTTCAATCCTTCAAGTTACTGTGGTAACAAGATTCTGGTAGTGTTTAACACTTTTGTGACCCTTTGAAATTTGACCTCTCCTAACCAAATCCTAATCAATATTCATCTGTGTATGCCCATTCATACTTCATCCAAGTTTGGTTTAGATTGCTTTCACACTTTTAAAGTTATTGTGGTAACAAGATATTTTCTGGTAGTTTTCAACTTTTAAGACCATGTGTCAATTGACCTTTGATCTTTTCTGCCCAAAATCTAATCAGTTAATCCTTGCATGCTCATACATACTTCATCCAAGTTTGATTAAAAACCGCTCAATGGTTCTTAATGTGGTAACGAAAAGCAGGATGGACAAACAGACGGAGAACCCCAAAGCATGATGCCTCCTGCACCATCTTTGGAGGCATAAAAACTTACACATGTATATATACAAATATAAATTGCACTCTCTTCAAAAGTTACATCATTGGTTACATTTAACCAGTCAACAAAGGAAAACTGAAATACAAAAATGATCTTTTGAGACTTTCATTTACTATCCCATCCAGCTCTAATTCCGCTGATCTTGAATGCCTTTAACACCATTCTACCTCAATACACAAAGATTTATTTACTCACTCGAATAATTTGACCTCTCATTGGTTCCACTGTGTCATCTTGCACCAGAAACTTGGCTCCTAATCCTGAGCAGTTCACTACAACATCATACACGCCTGCAAACTGATAGAATGTAACATGGACTTTTATAAACATTCAATTAGACTCTATTTAACTCACCGTTTATGAACTATAAAAATCAAGGAATATTTACTTATTCTGTCAGAATAGTGTCTTGTTTACATAATGTGATAAATACACCTTAATTAAAGATGATGAACTGCAAAATAAATTCATTTCACATGTAAATGAGTGGGAAATTGGTGAAACGGAGAGGTGTTGGCAACACCCTTTCCTAGGCATATTTCCTTGTCTGAATATAACAAATTACAAAAATGTGAAGCAACTTATGCTAATCTATTTTGCTGCAGTTCTCTTTTTCTTTATTGGCAGTTTACTCTGCCATCTATACAGGGCTTGCAATTTTAGGTGCCAGACCCCGAATATAAGTAGATTTATAAATAAATTTATTTATGTTCTTAAACAGGAACTGTTATCCAGCAACGAGATATGTACATCACTAGAAAATATCAATTCCACTACTCAAGGTAGAAGAAAATAGCAACTGAGACAATTAAATGAACCTTAATGAAACATATGCTGATAAGAGAAATAAATGTGCACTACTGACCTCCCCTAAACTGCCAACCTTCCTCTGTACAACTTTGCCACCTTTTTGTAGAAAGCTGTATTCATAACAAAACGATAATAGAAGATTGAAGTGCGAAAGAAGTTGCTACTTTTGACTTATAAATAAGTGCTTCATAAAAACTTCTATGAAATATCATCAAGGAAATGTCGAGGTCTGCATCCCTTTTGCAGAGGATGCTTTAATAGTAGCCATATATGAATCAAATGCATCAATTAACTCTGGTTTCTAAAGGGCTGCTAGCAGATGAGGGACCCCAATTTATTAGTATTATTATCATTATCAAGGCATTTATGCCTGCAAATGGGTTGCTGAATTTAATGGATATAAACACATAAGGGTCATTAGTACAACACAGAGCATATAAAGTTACAATCTCATTGAATTAAAGGTATATATTATGTAACAATTGGTAACCGCAATAATATAGTGCTACACACTGGAAGATTTCACTGGATTTTGATAGTGAATGACAATAGTATATTTGTAAAGCGCTTAGAGACATTTATATTAAAGATAAAGTTGAGTTCTGGTCATGCGATTGCATTGTGAAAGAAACGGTGTGGAATCGATCAGAAAAGGTTGATCATCTAGCATATAAGAATTTGTGTGTATTGCAAGGTTCTGGAATCATCAAAATGATAAGAAATTTGGCCAAGTCTTGGTAAAGTTACAAACACTGTACACAGAAAGATGTATATGGGACTACACGAACACGTGGCGTAAAAAATCCTACCCTGGATATTTACGATGTTACATGACATATTGAGAATATGAAGGCATATGAAGAGCCATACTTTTCAGGGAACATGTCTTATCTGTTGTTCTTCCACACTTGCATAATAAGAATGATAACGCTCTCAAATTATTTTTCACCTTTTCCCAGAACTGATTATGTAGAGATGGAAAGAGGTGAATTACCGTTTCATAAGATATGGCAGGTAGATTAGAGAATTGGTGATAATAGTCATGTAGGAATAGCCATCACTGTAAGAGGTGTATAAAAAGAAAAAATGTGGTTAGATCATAATCATGTCAAAGAGATTTATACATTTCTTGAGTTTGTGTTCAAGTTCAAATTCAAGTTCATTTATTCAAAACCACACAAAACATGATATAATCTTTTACATAAAAAAGAGACTGGTGATAGTACATTAATCAACATATATTAACTTGATTACATCTTTAAATGAATGGTTTTAGGACCCCTGTAGACAACAGTCTCTTCATTGCTGTTATGTAAGTAATACTTTATGAGACAGCCCTATATTTCATAACACAGTACAATAACAATACAATGTCAAACAATTTTCGAATTTGGAACTATTTACTAATATAACCCTCTCTGGTCCAACGGTCAAAACTGTTGAGCATAAATAGACACAGAAAAGCCACCTTCCAATTTACTGGATGACTGGTACAATCTAAATAAGTTCTGTATGGTACATAAGTCATCTCGTTTGGAAACATGACAAAGATGTCATCCAACGAAAGCTACGAGATTTACTGACATAAATGATTCATGCAGTCTAAGAATGCTGAGCTAAATAACATTCGTATATTACATACATACATAACTTGTCTTAGCTGCAAAGTATAGCATGTGATTGACAAAATAAACAAGATCTTACTGAAATGTTGGTGCAAAGAGTTGTTGTATTTCTTTTTGAGGAACTCTTCTGTATCCTATAACATCATCTTTCCACCATGGGTCCTCCTTTAAGACATGTCAAAATCATATATACTAGGAGGACCCGTGGAAAATCCACGGGATTCTAGGAGAGGGCCGGGGGTGGGGGGTTAAATAGATAAAATTAGATTATTTTTATGTAGACAATTTTTATAATATATCTGTTTGACTATGAATGGCGCACCGTAACAAAAACTATGTCAGGTAGGATCTCGATAAGTACGATTTATTTGCATTATTATTGTTGTGATTTCAATGTAGTTTTCATGAAAAAAGTAAAAAAAAGCAGAAGCTTGGATTATGATTTTGTTGGCATTGTTCACAAAATTTGTATAATAATTTTTAAAGTAAAGATTTTACGCGAAAAATCGGACGGTTTGTGCCAATATGTAGCAGCCAGCTGCATGCAGTGCACAAATTGGCTCGACTGTGCGTGTGACTGTGAGCGTAGAATCCAGTGAACAATTTTTTTTTTTTTTCGGGGGCTCTTTTTTCTTGGGCTAATTTTTCATTAATTCATTTAAGGATAGTTTGTTTAGTCTGGTAGCGTAGTGTTACGTAAAAAAAACGTACTTTCTGCATCAAGTTTCTACGCCGAAAGTACGCGAATTGTTTAAAACATTAATTTGTTTGCGTCCATCTTGCGTACCCCTTTGCGTCCCTCAGGGTATAGTAACGTAGGCCAGCGTACTCTCAGCGTAGTTGGTACGCAACTCTACTATGGACCCCACGCCAATTAGTGATCGACCTGCCAGTGTCACAAATAAGTTATTAAAAATATGCTCATCTGACCGTAATTAAATGCCTAAAACCCCCGAGCCTTCGGGGGTTCGGTTCAGCCCTTTGAACCCGTGGACATCACGCCTGCACTCAACTCGCTTTGAGCTACCTGACCCCCCCCCCCCCCCCATACTTTCAAAAACGTTTTAAGGCATTGATTTTATGCAAGAACTGTTTCATAGTAAAAGTATTATCATGTTTTTAAACGACCATGATGACCGTCCGATTTTCTTGTGAAAACGTTACTTTGAAAAATGAATATCGAAATTCAGCATACAACTATACATGGACAGAATAATCACAATCTAAACTCAGGTTTCATACCTCTATAGTCACGAAACTATATTGAAATAGGGGCAATAAGAGCAGTTTCAAAATGTTGTCGAGTCTACTCTAGCTCAGCTCAGCTCACACACAGTCACAGTTCCGACAGTGCTCGGCATGCAGCAGTGGCGCACTGCACTGCCCGTGCCTCACGGCAGCTAGCTTGCAACTGAACTGTCAGTTACGATGAATTTCTTGTGAAAACTTTACTTTGAAGAATGATTATCAAAATTCAGTAAACATGGACAGGATAATCACAAAGTAAGTCCTGCTTTCATACCTCTAATTCACGTAAACTATATACAAATCACGGCAATCATCATAGAATCAGAGTCGAACCGACTGAGCTGTGCGTGTGACGGTGAGCGTAGAATCATCGCATACATTATACACGTACGTTCGTACACGCAGCAGGTCCGGCTGGCCTACAAAGCATATCCTATAGAAAGACGCATAACACGGATAAGCCCAACCCGTGAGAGCGTGCATTTCTTACATCCCCTCACCCGTGTGAGTCATCTGTTGATGTGTATTTCTCTTACATGCTACAAAGCATATCCTATAGAAAGACGCATAACACGGGTAAGCCCAACCCGTGAGAGCGTGCATTTCCTACATCCCCTCACCCGAGTGAGTCATCTGTTAATGTGTATTTCTCTTACATGCTACAAAGCGTATCCTATAAGAAGAGCCCCAACTCGGGGTACGCGGCACACCCGTTACAATAAGATTTGCTACACCCGTTGACGCTAGTGGATTCTCGTCCAATGTGTGTTTCTTCGTCTCTCTTTGATAATTAGACAGAGGGCGGGAGCACGCCTTGCCGACTCGCTCTCGCGGGTTCGTCGCCTCCTTGCAATCCACCACGCTCGCCGATCTCTCGTCCGCCCGTCCTCCCCGGCACCCCGAAACCGCGTTTAACGGCATGGACGTCGATCGCGGGGTCGACGTGGCACGCGGGTTACGGGAGACAGGCCTCGTGGAATTGTGCCGCCGTCCCCGCGCCACGGCGGAGGCGGGCGCGGTCGGGGAAAGACGTTTTTGATGAACCGTTTTGTCCCGTTTTGGACCCCCCGCGGCGATTTTGCGTATTAATAGTATAGATGAATATTAGACTCAGAATGCCCTTTTGGAAATTCAAGGAAATGATGAATTTAGAATTGTATTTAAAATATTCATAAAATAAGAAATAAGTTTTTAAAATCCTTTCCTAAGACATAACATACAAAAGGCTGACTAACTTACTTCTTCCTTAATTTTCTCAGGATACAAGCGGTAGCCTGGAAGGAACTCTATACCAAATTTGGTAGCTTCTGGACTCAAAGCTAAAGGAATACTATGATTCCAGGTGTCTCTGCTCCATTTCCTATACAAAATAGTAAAAGCATGGAACCACATATATCATGAAGTCAAATTTCATATTTGGGAAGAGATTGCTTTGTATTCACACGTTCATATAATTTGTTTCATCACTGAGGGTTGTGACAAAACCGAACCAATATCAGATAATAATTTTATCTAGATACAAGGTTTATATTTATAACATTTGACTGCTCCACTGACCATGGACAAATGCAAACGTTAGTAAAATGTTATAAAAACAATTATCATTTTGAGATGAGATGATGGAAAAAACATATGTCATATGGTACACATTGCACAAAATTGCTTGAAAGGTAATTCATTTTTTTCTCCAACGGGGAATAAAAATGTAAATGTTGTAGACTACAAGACAGTCAGAAAACAGTCCTACTGATAATAAACAAAATTAATTCGAGCAAAAATGCAATAATTGACTTGTTAAAGCTTTGTATGCATGTATCAATAAACTGCCTAAATAAATATAAATATAATAAAATAAATAAAAGAAGACCCCCCCCCCAAAAAAAAAAAAAAAAAAAAAAAATGCACAGTAAATTGAGACAATCATAATGAGCTTTACATTTCTGTATCTCATAACACACATGTATGCTTGGGGCTTGGTTGCACACAGCTTGTTTTATCTCTACTTGCCATTCAACCTTAAAGGGCAAGTCCAATCCAAAAATAACTTACTCTCAATAGAAGCAGAAAAATCAGACAAACCGATAATAAGAAAGATAATAAGAAAGTTATGAATTTTTAATGACATGAAAACCTTTTTGAAATCACAAGACAAATTGGCAACTCACTCATGAGTCTGTGACGTCATTGCCTCAATATCCACATATTGTTTTCTTTATAATAAAATAAATTTCCAATTTCCCCCCCAAAAAAAAATCTGATTTCCTCACACCAGCATTTAACTTATATTGATAGTAATATGTTTTTGTGTGGATGCACTAATAAAGAGTAAATTACTCTTTATTAGTGCATCCACACTTTTTTTAAATTAAATTTAAAAAAAGTTCAATCCTGAAAAAGGGAATTTTGATAAACTGTTTATATAAAAATCAATGATTATGAATATACAATATTCAAAAAATAGTATCAATTCTTCAAAGTTCATGAAAGATTTTGTGAAATGTATGCACGCAATATGATACAAATCATATGACCTGGGCAAAAGTGTGGGTAAATCAAGTTTAGGGGGAAAAAAAAGGAAATTAATGGGACAAATATCAATAAAGCAAGTTAAGCAACTGATAAATAGTCAGGCAATGACGTCTCAAACTGATAACCTAATCCGCAATTTGTGTAGTGATTTTCTAAGTTCCATAGTTTTCAAACTAAAAAAAAAATCATAACTTCCCTATTAGTTATCCGATTTTACTCAAATTGTGTTTGCTCTGTTTCTCTTGTTTTTCTGCATCTATTAAAAGCAAATTATTTTTCGGAGTGAAATTAGACTTTAACATATTCTCTCATTCTCTCTCTCTCTCTCTCTATTGCATAAAGAAAATATGAATATAATCTTTTGCTTTGATTAAGAAAATTTAAACATTTTTAACAGTATCAAATAGAGAAAAAGAAGTGGAGAGGAAATTAATTAAAACGAACATTTAAGGTACCTGCTTAATGTTCATTCGTGATGGATACGAATGCAGGTATGTTAAGACATGAAATAATTCATTATAGAGCGATGCTAATTCAATTATTTGACTTTGATTGATTCGTTCATTTTACATGAATGCGGCGACTTGTCGGTAATAAAGACCGGCAGGCTGTGTATCTACTCAATCTATCAAACGATACGAAATCTAGCTGTAGTTAGTACACAGACAAGAAGGTAAATAAAGCAAGTAGAAACAGAATGATGACGATGACAATGATTAAAAGTTTGAGTAAAAAATAAGAGCACATATTATTATTTTTTTTGTAGGTCCAGTTTTTGAGGATTTTTTTTTTTGCGCCGACTCAGCCGGCCGATGACTAAGCGGGGGGGGGGGGGGGGGGGGGGTGCTAAAGATCGAGAGGAGGACCACTATTTTTTTGGGATCCGCGCCTGGCTACGCTCACTCGCATTTATAGTTGATATAAATGTAATTATAAAATATATTTTCAGTCTTTCATGATTAATTCGTGCTAAAAATCCCATTAGGATTGGGTTTTTTCTTCTTTATAAGCTGTAATTTTTCGCACTGCAACCTCACAAATCTTGAAACTTTGCTTCCACGCAGGTGAATATTCAGACTATCGCATTGAACTGAAAAGACATTTATGCTTGAACAGTAGCTAATTGGAACATGCATGTTAAAGGAAGAAACAAATATTGAAATCATCCCTCAATATTGTGATCACAATGTAAACAATAATATTGTATATTTTCGCTTTGAGATTTTTTTTTTAGCAGATTTTTCTGCATTTATTGATAAATCAAATATAAAACATTCAAATTTCAAATAACAATAATAGTACATAATATAATTGATTTACATAAGGAGTGACAACTTTGTATGTGCCCTTTTCCCCAGAAAGTGTCCCTTTTTTTTTTGGTCTCCCCCTGAATATAGTTATGTAAATTCGGCGAAACATTGCTGCGGCCAGATAGTTAGCTCGTAGCGATATGCCCAAGGCGCGCGCTGTGCGCAACGACCACTGACCTCTACACCTGGACATTTCATTGGCTCACAGAACTGACTGCGTGGGTCCGCCATGTTGCACTTCCGAAAAATCGACGTGCGAGAGGGTTGGAATACAGATTTGTGTACAATTCGACTAAAGGTTCTGTTTCTGAACTTTGTTTTGCGGAATGTAACCGTTAAAAATGCCTACATGTGCTGCAATTAATTGCTCAAACCAGAATTATAAAGAATGTTGACGGACATTACATTCGAAAGTTCAACTATGTTTTCTATGTATTTTAAAAGCAGGTTGGAAGTTGGAAGTAGTTAGCGTCTAGCGCTCTGTGTAGTCCCATGTGTTGTATTTCATGTGCGTATCACGTATGGCATAATGCCAATGGAAATGCAATTCAATCTGATTCTGATCATTTCAATAATGCTGATAATCTATACTAAAATCTATAGCAATCCAATGCCATGCTATGTAATATTTTGGAGTAAATTTTGACGAGACTAAGTAGATTCAATTTCCAACGTTCAGTCTACTAGTCATAATTAATTATATTATCTTGTTAATTAATTGTAACTTGAAATTGACAGTCACGATAACGCCTTAAACTAAAGTTAACAACGAGTGTCTTACTTGAAAAGGGTATTATTAATATTTTGTATATTTATCATAGATTTACCCCCATTTAACGTCCGACTACTACAGTATGAGTGACTCTATTGACGTTTATGCGTACAAATACAATAAGTAATTAGTAAAAAATTCGAGGAGCATAATTGAGCTGTTTACTTCAAGTTTAACTTCGTTGCATTTTATTTTATTTTCTCTGAATTGTGTTCAGACTCTCACCATCGGTTTACTCTAGTAGTCTTTATTCTTCTAGAACTGTGGAAGTATCTGCATTTCCTACATTCCTTCACGGGTCACCTGTTATAGGCCCTATATATATATATATATATATATATATATAAAACTGTACTACTACTACAAAGAAAGACAATTTTTCAAACAGATGTGTAGATGTCATGATGATCAATTCAATTTAATTTAATTAGAAATACTGGAACACTTTTTACAGTCTGGAATAAATCTTCTAATGTAGTGTGTAGATGTACGAAGGGGAGAAATATTACGTATAGAAAGAAAGTTAGAAAGACAGAGAGCAGATAGGAGAACGGATAATAGATAGAGTACAGCAAGTTAGGGAGAGAGTGAGCTATTGGAAAGACATACAAATGAGACAGCAGTTAGAAAGAGAAGGAGAGAAATATAAATACAGAATGAGAGAGATAGAGTGAGCAGTTAGAATGAGAGAGAGAGATAGATTGAGAGAAACAGTTAGAGAGAGAAATGAGCCTGCATGCAATGCACTAAAAAGTACAAAAAGAAGAGCCTACAATATATTCAAAAATAATTGGCTGACAATTAAAGTAAACTGAACATTAATATCGAGAGTGAGAGAGAGAGAGAGAGAGAGATGGGAGGGAGGGAGGGAGAGGAAGCGGGATAGCCTTCGAGGAGTTTGAGAAAGTGTTAGGATCGAGGAACCTCAACTTGCATCTTGTACAATTAATTATGCATTTGTATGTTTTCTTTCTAGAGAATAATAAAACAAGGGGCTTGATTTAACTTCTAAGGCCTCCTATAATGATAAAAACTTGAGGGATCACAGGTAGTGCCAAAAAAATGGTGTATAAACGATCACTAAAACAGCATTTTAGTACGTAACGTATATAGTGAGCCGTATATATCGCTCTTGGAAGTGTAAAATGGCCGCCGCGCGTGCGAGCCCGCTTCAAGCGTTAGCACGGGCGGGAAGCGAATATTTTTTTTACACGCTAGCCTGGCCAGTTTCGCCGTAATACTCGTAAAAGTGCGCTGGTGGTAAAGCCTACACATAGGCATGCACTACCGCAGTCTTTGGTTGCTACAACTCTCTAGCTGAACGTTCGTTCGTTCGTGTCTCCTTAGATCAAGATTAATGTAAAGTCCTAAATTAAATCAAAATAAATTAAGTTCTTGAATTCCATCGCCCGATGGCTGCGATGACTCTCTCATTTACAAGGGCCAGCTATGTCTTTATCTGATGATTGTCATGCATGATGTACATCATGCACCTCGCATGTAGGCTGCTAGACTAATATTAGTCGTTTCCATGGTGTTTATCATAGAAATGGCCAGGCTAGCGTGTAAAAAAAAATTGCGCGGGCGGGAATGGGCAATGATTCGTCCATGTGTAGAGGTCAGTGGCAACGACTCATTTGTCAGGAGCATAGGCACCTTGTAACGTATCGCTACCAGCTGACGTGCTGGCAAGCGCCTATAGCCAAGTGTAAATATATTGGACTTACTGAAGTAGCTTGACGGGTGTTGTATTGAGAGGGACATCTCGGGGGTTCCACAAGCCACCAGATACACTTGATGTAACATCATTAGCAAAATGTTGAGCTATCAATGTTACCTCCAAATTTGGAATTGTTTCAATTAGATTAACAGCTGATGAGAGCCCAATAATACCAGCGCCGACGACACAAACGTTTCTTTGTCTTACCGCTGCCATGTTGATTGTTTACGAACTGAGCTCTCAGACTCTGAGAACGAGAGGCTGCCTAACATACCATACGGTAGTCGCTGTGTGTGTGGACGGAAATACGTTATGATAATGAGCTGGCTGTGTAATGCTTCATCGCGCGAGCTATACAAATCGGATACAAATAGTGAATGGTCGTTCTTCGTGCTCTATTGAACTTGGCTGATGTCCCTCGTTGGGTAGAGCGTCTCTTATCTTTCACCCCGTGCAAAATCGTGTACCATATTGCACTCATGGCCATTCACTATTTGATATACAACACCTACCAATACTCTTGCAACCTCATTGGTCAGCTGAATTAAACATTTCCTAAATTAGACGGAATAAACCTTCTTGCGCATGTGGGCAATCCTTTCCTAAAAATGACATTTGACCTTCCCTGTTTATAGTCTCTATTTAGTCTCAAGGCAACAACTATCATTAATATTTTTGTGAAAGAGAGAGAGAGAGAGAGAGAGAGATTGGCAACATTCCATAAATTGGGTAAAAATAATTATTCCACCATAATATAACCAACAGTCAAAGTAACAGTGTATACAAATTATACTTATATTTTTCGCTTTGATGGTTTCCCTGTGAAGGACTCCCCCTTATTTAAAAACCAGAATGTGCCCTTTTTTGTTGGCGCCCCCCTGAATATTGATTAGACATTGTGAATTCGGTATTAGGGACTTTTAAAATGAGTGAACGAGAACACGACGAACGCCGACTGATCATGCGTGTCAACGTACTTAACTGCCCATGTTGGCTACAATTAGAAATATTTTAGATTGCACTCGACGATATGCATGCAGGAAGTAACACAATAAACATCACGGACAAAGAAAGAGGACATTCCTCATTCTACCCTCAACAAAAGAACATCCCTTCACTGCTAATATGTAAAAATGTGTAGAACAGGTGCATGTGACACCTGTTCTACACATTTCAGCATGTAAAGGCGCTTTATAAATGTCAATATGTATGTATGTATTGCATGTACTAGATTTAGGAAAATCAAGGTTGACGCATTCTCGATCGCCGACTGAGACCACGTGACGCAGGCGCAGTGCCTTAAAATGACGTCACACGTTGCAGTCAAAGCTCTTGACGTGCATTTCTAAATATTGCTGCAGTGAGCTCGGGCGAGCAGCATACACCCAACTAGTTGCCAACGCGATGTGGTCCACACGGAACTGAGCGACTAATTTTCAGGAGCTTAAGCACCGTGTTACGCTGACCATGTTACACATCGGTGGGCGTGGTCGATCAGGATCAGGCCAAACCAGGCCAACCTGCTACGTACTATACATACATCATAAACACAGCGAGCGATGTGGATGACGATCATGGTGTCATAGATCATGTTTATTAAAGGCTAAGTCTCCTCCAAAAATAGTTTGCTTTTAAAGGTAAAGACCAGTATTGGAAACGCCCCAATTTCAAAAAATGAAATGGAAGCTCTTATTACCAATCACATGTGAAAGAATATGTTTTGACTAATACATGATACAAATTTTGCCGGGAAACCGCCTACTAATTGATATATTTGGTAAATTAGTTTATCTACATGGTCTGTGAGAGATAAACGCACGTGTCGAGCACGTGTGCGTAGTCCCATATACACCTTTCTGTGTACAGTGCTTGTAACTTTACGAAGACTGGGCCATATTTCTTATCATTTTGATGATTCCAGAACCTAGCTTGCAGTACACACCAATACTATATGCTAGATGATCAAACTTTTCTGATCGATTTCACAACGTTTCTTTCACAATGCAATCGCATGACCATAACTGGTCTTTATCTTTAAAGCCCGTCTGTACTGGTTTGGCCAGGGGGTGGCCTCCCTGCAAGGTCACGACAGGTGGTTTTCTCTTCAAAATAATCAGCTCTCAATTAACATAAGAAAAAGGGGATCATGGGGACCAACATGCACCGATTAGGCATTGTTTGCTACATAGAGGGCGCAATTAGCTACAAATGCAGTGGGGCTTAGATGCAGAAAAGCAAAAGAAACAGAGCTAAACAAATTTGAGTAAAATCGGATAAACTGATAAGGAAGTTATGAATTTTGTATAAAAGTATAAAATACTATGGAACTACAAAAATAACTACACAAATTGCCAATTTGGTTATCAGTTTGTGACGCCATTGCCTCACTATTTATCAATTGCTTTATATATTTTTCTCCAATTAATTTCTCTTTTAATTCCCCTAAACTTGATTTCCCAATGCCATTGCATTGCCCAGGAATCAGGGGGGGGGGGCGATCCTCGGGGGGGGGGGGGGGGATCCTCGGGGGGGGGGGATCCTCGGGGGGGGGGGGGGACACATCCCCCCTTGATTTTTTTTTAGGGGGGAGGGGTCGTCCCCCCTCAAAATTAGAAAAAGTGCCCCCCAAAAAAATGTATAGCAAATACTGACTTAAGACTGCAACACACTTTTAGGCTCTGGAAGGCCTAAGAGTGCAGCGTTTAAACAAATAAAAATGCAAAAATCTTCTCACTTGGTAGCTACGCTCACTCGCATAATATCCTTCAAATGTACAAGTAAATACCGAGAAAATTGAAGGGTGAAAAAAAGTATATTGCTAACTTTTATACTATAGTTTTGCTAAGGAATGTAATTTTTTAATACAACAAAACTTCAAAAACCTGTGAGGGGGTAGTCACTTCCGTCACCTTCACCCCTCTCATTCACTATGCCCCCTCGCATTTGCGTACTGATGGGGGCGGGGGGCTGTGGGGGCAGTTCCCCAAAATGAAATTCAAACGTGATTTATTTCTACCTCGATTCCAGTGATTTACAATGTTGTAGAATTGGCATTATTTTCCCCTGACTTTCCGGGTGCCCTGCCCCCCGGACCCCACCAAGTGCCCTAAGTCGGGCCCCTGGTTGCTCATCTGACCGAAATTTAACGCCTAAAACGCCTGAGCTTCCAGGGGCTCTGCTCCCTGTACCCCACCAAGGGCCCTTGATGCTCATCTGATCGTAATTTAATGCCTAAATCCCCTGAGCTTCTGGGGGCTCCGCCCCCTGGACCCCACCCCAATAAGTGACCTGCATGCCAGTACCACAGATAAGGTATCAAAATATGCTCATCTGACCTAAATGCCTAAAACCCCTGAGCTTCCGGGGGCTCCGCTCCCAGGATGCTCATCTGACTTTAATAAATGCCTAAACTTATGACCCCTGAGCTTCATTAGGCTCCGCCCCTTGACACCCGCCGGGGCTTTCCCTCTGGACCCCACGTCAATGAACGCTCCACTTTGCTTTGCTTTGCTCTACCTGATCGTAAATATTTTAGCCCTAGTAGAAGTCATTGAGAAGTGAAGGGAAAAGGTATATTGGTGATTAATTGGTACACTTTAATCATTTACCACATATCAGAACTTTGATTTCATGGCCATGATTCAATATCTTAAAGTTTCTTCTCTATATGGAACGATCTCCGTTCTGCACTATTAAAATCAGCCCATCGCTTAAATTCTGTTAAATTAATGCCTTTATTAATCCCATCATTTAAGCATGTATTCATAGTGTGATGTGGTGTATATTACATGTCTGTCTCATTTATTTGTTTGTTGCATGTAGCCTATATAATAGATAGCGTATATATATAGCGGCGGATCAATGAAAAAAAAAATGTCGGCGGCCATCTTGAAAAATAGCCCAACTGACAGGGAAATGCATGTACCGATCGGCCATTTTGAAAGAAAAAAAGAAGAAAAAAAGGGCCTCCTCCTTCCTATTTTTCCAAAAAACAGGACGCTAAACACGCTAAACCTCACGCCCCCGGTCTCTCCGTCCCTATATCTGTGCGTATAATATGCCTGAATATAAATGTAATTCGTTTCTTTCGATGTAGGGGAGAACGGGATGTAGTGGGATACAAACGTATCAGGAGTTCAGGACATTTACTCCCCGGAAAACTACCCCAAAAACAATTACTCCCGGAAAATTACCCCCTAGGACCTGCCTAGGACAATTCGGGGGACAATTACCCCCCCCCCCCCCGCGCCCCCAGGAAAACCGAGGACAACCACCTCCGAGGACATATACCCCAACCCCGAAAATCACACAACCCCCCGCCCCCCCCCCCCGCCCCCTCCGGTCGTAAAAGGGGAAGTCCAGCCTTATAATAAATTGGTTTTAATAAAAGCAGAGTTTTTTCGGGGGTAAATTATCCTCGAGGGGTAATTGTCCACGGGGGGGGGGGGAGGGGTAATTGTCCTACCGGGGGTTCCTTGTCCTCGGTGGGGGGGGGGGATTTTCCGGGGGTTAATTCTCCTAGGGGGTAGTATTCCAGGGGGTAATTTTCCAGCGGGGTGATTGCCTATAGGGGCCAGGAGGTAATTGTCCGAGAACAAACCATGATTGAGTAGTTTTTGCTTTTACCTTTGTTGTAAAACTCTCGATTTATAGGCCCGAATTCACAAAGGAGGTTTGTCGACAAACCTTGGTTTTCGTACGTCATATGACGCGTTTTTACGCGTTTTTTTACAAACCTGGTTTGTAAAGAACAAAAGGAGGTTTGTCCTTGGTTTGTCGACAAACCTTTGTGAATTCGGGCCATAGAATCTGTATTTTCAAACTGAGTATAATTATTTTTCGCTGACTCTCATTAATTTTGTGGTGGATACTGTATAACGCATTGATTTTAACACAGCGAATTTCTTCATGCAGAGCAAACATGGCGTCCACCACTGATGCACAAAGTGGCCAAGTAAGCGAGAGTCAAGGCACGGATAATGCAGTTATTCCGGAAAATGGGGTGGTGGTAAGTCTTGAAATGATAAAATGCAGTGTGGTGTGTATTCTAAATCCTTTTTATACTCGAGAAAAATGGTGGAAAGTTGAACAATTTGATGCCGAATGAACAACTCGCTTTTTTGTCCATTCATTTTTTGTCGACTTACTCTTGCATCAATGCATGTGTACATCATGTGTAACATGCGCACAGTACAGACACACACACGGTCATGTTTCATTGACCGTGACGTGATACTGATAACAGTGCGAATTATCCAGTGACACAACAATTTTGAACAGGAAATTTTGAAGCTCGGTAAAAACAGAAAATCGCAAGCTTGCTGCTAATCGCACCACTGACTGAATGGAAGCCAACGATAGCCAATAAGAAGGGCCCTTAGGCCTTACCAAGGGTGCCAATTTAGTAAAATGAGACTGCGATTCGCCGTGATCGGATGAACGTTCTGCGCATGCGCTTATGTAACTCCGGGAAGCTCCAACACCGGCGCGCAGCGTCGGAGCTTCGGTAAAACTGTGCGTGGGGGCTTCTAAAAAATCCGTTTCGGTAACATTATTATTAAATCTGCAAAGGGAGTACTTACAATTTTTACATCATAGGGTGCACGAATCCTCAGGGCATAACAATGATCACTTGAATTCATAATTTGAAGAAGTCTTCGATTGGAAAAAAAGGGTTATTCAGAGCCCTCCACAAACGATTCTTCGATGTAGCAGCGTCGATTCAAAATGGCGAAGAGACGGTACGCATGCGCGGCAGAGCCGCAGAAAGTATGAATATTCATGCCATCGAGCGCCGATCGCTCGAAATCGCTGAATATGCACGAGGTTGAGAAGGGCCGAGGGCCGCTCTGTTTGTTCGAGTCGTAGGTACACTAATACAAATACGATTTTCTGAAAATTCAGGTATGATTTATTAAGTTTCTTTCAAGTATATTTCTGCGCATTGCAGCGCCAATATTCTACACTGCTTCAAAATCACACTTGAATTTTTTTTTTGCAACGAATTTGATACGAGGTCCGCGAGTGTTCCCCGTTCCTTGCGTGTTGAAAGTTTGGTAATACATAGTTTGCATTGACTCGCGCACGTAAAAATGGTCGAAAACAAAATGTCAAATGAAGAAATAAACAAGCTTTTGTATAGTTATAAGAGTTCTACCGAGGTTTCTTTGTCGATTCAATTGATTATATAGTCTCAATTAGAATTCAGAATTATCTCACTGAAAAGTTAAGAAACCGACGATGTTCTCGATCTTAGTTATTTTCATTTTGCCAGCAGCCGATCTAGCGTTGTTTGGGCAAAAAGCTAGGCTGCTGCCTTCCCACGCGAACCCTTCCGAGTCCCGCTAAAATGGCGCTCTGCGGAGCTCCGAAGCTGCGTTAGTATCGCTGCAAACTCTCAGCCGGCTAGCTCCCCACGAAGGACCATTCGCGGTATGGCGAGAGTGTGTGTGTGAAGTATGATTTTGGATTCGAGAACGCACGTAATGCAACCGTGCGCGTCATTTTCAGCTGCTGTCAAATGTATACGACCAATTTTACATGTACGATTTTTAGTACAGATACTTGGTCAGTTTTCTTCTTATATCTTTGGTTTTACAACATTTAAAAATATAATTTCTTCAAATTTGCTCCTGACTCGGTTCAGACTAATTGTCTGATGTGTTTTCAAGTCAATTTTTGTAATATATTTTTTTGCATGAATTTGCCTAACAGGGGCCATCCGAGCCTAGTAGATCAAGTTAAGGGGTGAATATATTTGCGAACTTTTCTTAGTCTTGCTTTTATAATATTACCAAACCCCAAAGCGAACCAAAGCTCATGTAAAAAATAACTGAACTCTGCCGAACCGAACCTGAACCCGAACATGGCGCCTGGCTTACAGCACTGTGTCAAACAATATTTGTGTGAATATATTTAATCACTTTCATGACAATTCAGAGTGAAAAAAGTGACTTTAGTTTATTAAAGCATGAGAAAACAAAGTTCCTTTTCCTCTTCTTCGGATAACATCTGCCTCTAAGGCTCTAGCTCACTCAGGTTTGAAGATTCTTCTGTGGGTAGCTGAGTTCAGGTGCAGCGTGCGTACTGTTTATAAGGTGCAGGTAAAAAGTTGGTCAAGCTTTCAGCTGTAACACTCTACCCCGGACAACTCAACCTCTTCATGAAGAACATGCAACATGCAAGACATAAAGTAGACTGCTATTGGTGTGTGGAGAGAAAGGGTGGTGACTTACATGTATTTTGCAAAATTAAGCTCAGAGATGATGGGTTCAAAACTTGAAATAGGCTTCATGATATATATATTTTTTAATCACAAGAATTTTGTTATTTGCTATTGCTTCATTCTAGTATTTTGATATTGTGTGTTTTGCAAATTAAGGCCCGAACACAGGAAAACGTCTATACCCAACGACAGTTATGTACATGTAGATGTGTTAATTGATGTTTTATTGATCCTTATTCTTACATCTCAGGCTGGAGGGGAAGGTGACCAGCAGCCAGCACAACCACAACAAAACATGTGGCAAATGGTGAAGGGTATGGCATTCCGCATGTTCATCATCTACATGATTATGAGCTTCTTCAGAGGTAGATCCAGCAGTACACCGGCTGACACACCAGCAGATGAACCAGGCCAAATAGCCACTAGACCAGGCACCAACCTTTTTTCTACTGGAACTCTCATGGTATTGACTTGTTCTCTTCCTGATCATCTCTCTCTCTCTATCTCTCCCTTTTTTTTTCTTCTCTGTCTGTCTGTCTCTCTCTGACTCTGTTTGTCTGTCTGTCTGTCTCTCTTTCTCTTTCTCTTTCTCTTTCTCTCTCTCTGTTTCGCCCTCTTGCACTGAGATGGCACTTCCTTTTTTAATAAATTCAGGAATAATTTAAGTTTATAAGATATTTTCCATCACATCTATGTATTTTTGCATCTCCATGCTCAGTTTTCCAACTGCTTGTAAAAAGTTGAGATTTGAATATATTTGGCAAATTGAATGTGTTACTATAACTATTTATCATAGCAATAACTTAAAAACAAAACTTTTTGGTGAGATTTGAATCTTTTATTGGGCAGTCATGCTGGATGAGAAAATTAATTATGAATGAATATATGATTGTTCTTTTTTTGTGTGTAAATTTTGTACCTTAGGATCTGAGAGTATATGTATCGGAGGAGGAGAGCTTTACAGAGTTCAATAACTCCCAGTTTTTATTTTGGGAGATTGAGGAACTAGAGTATGGAGATTGGGAAGCTGGTGAAAACGGCGATGGAACATTTGAATTGGATGGAAAAATTCAAGCTACAGAGGTAAGTAATGACTTGAATTAATTGAGGAATAAGTAATTATTTTACAAAAACTGAAATTTCATTGATAACGATAATTCTTGTATTGCTCATATCACCTATGGAACATTTTGCTGTAAGCTTTCATACTTCACAATATGATTGGGGGTTATTATCCTGGCTTTAGCTGCAGGCCTTAAATTAATCGACGGCCATCGACGGCCAGGCCGTCGATGCCCCTATGACTGGCCTTGGTGCCCTCCCAAAAAAAGATAAATTCACGGCCAAAAAGGCCGTGCCCTTTTTTTTTCAACTGGACGTGCCCCTTTTTCGAAATTTGCGCTCATAAAACCACCAATTGCGCCCATAATCATCTAAAACTAGACGGCAAGGCGCAAGTGTTTTCCGTGAAAATGTGCCCATAAATTATTAGAACGGTAAAAATACACGAATCACAAACAGTTTGCTGCCCACGAGCTCTCTACCAGCTTCGTATTGCTGAATCTCCGTGTAAAATTGTATACACAAAAAATTGGGTGTAAAAAAAAATCGAACCATATTCCATACCTTACCTGGCTTACCATGTCGCACGCAAGTATGCCAAAACACCTACATTTTCGCAGTTGCGAGATCGAGTAGGGGTCAAGTGTTTCGCGGTCGATTTTGTTTTGGTGGATCATATTAGCTGAACCTAGACCACTAATCGCGAAACTGAAATCAATTTCTATCATGATTGCCGCAATTTTATAAAGTTTCCATGAATAGAGGTATGAAATTAAAGCCTATTTTGTGATTATTTTCCAACATCGCCATGTTTACGTAATTTTGATAATCATTTCTTCAAAGTAAAGAAAATCAGACAAAATCACCATGACTGACGCTGCGCTGCAGTTAACTCCAGGAGGCTCCAACACCGGCACCGCAGGCGCATGCCTGCGGCGCCGGCGTTGGAGCTTCCTGGAGTTAGTTAAAGTACTACTGTCTAAGTTTTTAAACGACTGTCTGACTTTCTTGTGAAAATTTTACTTTGAAAAATGATTATCAAAATTCATGGCCAGAAATAATCACAATCTAGGGTCTATTAATATGTCAGTTTTTGCATCAAATCAATGCATGAAAACTTAGTTATTGAACTAGAAAAAGGGGTTTCTTTTTAATAGGCAATTATGAAGCAGGAAGCCCGAAACCTTGGCCTACTAAACAAATCTCAACAAACTGTAGACCCCCTAGGCCTATCCTTTTATGAATTAATGAAAAAGTAGCCCCCCCAAAAAGAGCCCCCGAAAGTTGAAAAAGTAGCCCCCGAAAATTTCCAAAAATTTGAAATGGAGCCCCCAAAATGAAAAACTTAATTTTTTCCCTGGGTTGGTAACACAACAATTAAAAAGATAATTTCTTCAAATTTGCTCCTACTACCAGCTACCGAGAGTGTGGCGGAAGGTTTGTGTGTGAGGTGCGATTTCGATTTGGGATACCCGGTAAACTTGCCAAGTCATTTTGACTTTCAATGTTTATGAAATTCACTATTTATTTATTCATTTGCTCATCAATATTTTTAGTTACTTTAAAATATGCAAGTTTGATGTTCTTAATCAATCTTTCCTGTTGATATTGTTAAGATTAAAAAGTTATTAAATTGATCGTTCTATTCACATTATGAAATTAACATTGTATCTTTGAACTTATAATTAGATTAGGGGCCTAGTCTATCTGTTTTTGGAAAATTGCCCCTGGTTCTTAGGGAATTGCCCCTTGCTCTGGTAAATTCGCGTGGGCAAGGGGCAACTTTAGAAAAAAAATTGCCCCTTCCTCCTGGCTGCTTAATCTAAGGCTTGCGGGGGCTGCCGCCGTTGTTTGTATGTACCGTAGACCTCTATACATTCTGTGAAGAAGCTGGTGCTAAAAGTCATGGGAAATTTGATCCCGCACAAGTTTCATAATAAAATACACATGACATCTAACAAAAATAGAATCAATTTTTTTTGGCCTCGATGCCCTTTTTGTAAAAATATTTTGACCTTGGTGCCCTTTGTAGTGGCCTTGGTGCCCTTAAAAATATGAGGTACTTTAAGGCCAAACTGGCCTTGCCCTAAAAATGACGAAATTTAAGGCCTGTAGCTGGATTCCTTTATACAGCACTCAAGCACTGAACCCTGACTGAAGGAATCTGTTCTTTCTTTGTCTCCATTTACTGACTATGAACATGACTGACAAAGAAAGCGGACAAAATATACAGTTCCTCAGGTAGACAAAGGAACATCCCTTCACTGCTATTATGTAAAAATGTGTAGAACAGGTGTCACATGCATATTCACTTTTTACATAATAGCAGTGAAGGGATGTTCCTTTGTCTACCTGAAGAACTGTATATTTTGTCAGCTTTCTTTGTCCGTCATGTTCATAGTGACTACACCTGGGTCGAGTGTAGCACATTTACATTGATATCTTTCCAGGGTTGCCTCTGAGATTTGAACCTGTATTTAATAGTTGATGTGTAGCTTGTTGATTCATAGTCCAATGGTCCACTACTCTGTTACACTGTACCGTATTTGCCGGCGTATAGGCCGCAGTATTTTTGGAAGAAAAAATATCAAAAAGTCGGGGTGCGGCCTATGCGGCGAAAGAGTAAAAAAAAGATTTTTTTTTTTTTTTTTTTTTTTTTTTTTTTTTTTTTTTTTTTAGTTTTGATTTATGGCGCTATGCCTGGCAATGTCTCCCAGCTCAGTAATCAGTGTTGACTCACCACTCGGAAACTACAACAACACTAAAATTTGTCTGTCATCTTGGTTTGAAAGTAATCTTTCTAATAGATCTCAATATGTAGTTTATAATAATAATTCCTCAATTTTTTATATATAACAAATGGTGTTCCACAAGGTACTATCCTAGGACCTAGTACTCTTTTGTTTTTAATTCACATTAATGATCTTACACATTCTTCTAAAAACGACATTGTTACCATTATTTTGTGACAAGTTTACAAGCACAAATCAGCGCCTTTAACTGCACCTCGATGTTAAATGAAGGTCCTTCCCCGCGTGGGTTTTCGACAACAAAACAACAACCAAAAAAAAAAAAAAAAAAAAAGATTTTTTTTTTTTTTTTTTTTTTTTTAAATGTCAAAATCGGGGGTGCGGCCTATACGGCGGTGCGGCCTTTACGCCGGCAAATACGGTATCTCTGACATTCCTGTGTATTCAGACATCTGTAGTAAACCTACAATTAAATTCTATCTAGAGATTGAAAATGAAGTTGATAATTGTTACCTTACTGCCCGATCTCTTGTCTTTGTTGCAGAGTATGATGAACAATGCATCAATATACCTCCATGTATTCTTCACAAAATCAGGGTATTCCCCAGACCCCAGACAGAGAGGAAAGTATGCCAAAAAGTACACTGTGTCAATCTCAAAAAGTGAGTATATAATCCAGATAAACATCTTTGTGTATATGTTGTGTACATTTTACATTGTTTCATTTGTATTTTGACTTATCACTGAAGATTACATGACTTGATTGAAAAGTAATTGTAATTTTAAAAGTTAAGCGCAAAGCGTCAAATTATAAGAATTAACTTTCAATTACATGTAAATATTACATTTGGAACGGAGCATATCCAAACCAGGGATCTGTACAAAGTACTATAGCTAAACCAGATAACTTGATTTAGGCGATACATGATGAAAATGTAGCTCAACAATACATTTTCTTTACTACAGAATGTGAATGGATTAATTGTTAATTTATGCATGAAGAAACGAATGATGTTTTGAAGTTCTTTGTCCAAGACTTTTCTTTTCCCTTTTCCACCTAACAGGAATAAACAAATTCAAGAAGAGGCGTTTCCAGAAGACAACAAATTTGTTGACTGGAGTAACAGAGGCTGACCCAGAAATGATTAAGGTAACAAATCATTGCATTTTGAAAATTTTAAGCGTATTAAATATCTCTGGTTGAAAAAATATATATAAATACTTAAAGCCTTACAGATTTATAAAAGCTGCCCAAGCTGAAGATATAAGAATTACTTGGAGACCAGCTTTCTTTTCAGGGATTTGTTCGAAGGTGTGCTATCAAACCAAAGGTGTTTTTACCAAATTATTTGTTTTACAGATACCTAGAAACAAAAGAGTGAGAGCTTGCAATCTACATGATGCTTTGTAGAAATACATGTTGAAACTGTTACTGTATAGATGCATCAAGATATGCTATCACCAGACTCATAATGACAAGAATTTTGTTTATCCAGGGAAACCTCAACAGCATTCATACTGTGCTTACAATGACAGTCCTTCTTCCGCAAATAATTTGATAATGTTTAAGGAAATTTAGTATTTGTGAGAGATTATCATTTCGTTTTAAAAAATAAAAATTTATATATATATTGGATAAGGCAGACTAATGGAACATGGTTGCAACTCCGAGTTTCACACCTTGCGAGCGATCATCAGGCAACTGGTAGCATTCTTAAAAGTATATGATTACTCTACAATCTACAATACGTTCAAAATAAGACTTAACTAATACAATACAATACAAAACAATAAGATTTACTCATGGGTGAAGGGGCTATTGTAATTGCTCAGGTACTGCGATGGAATTTTAAACATGGGAGGGGGTATCGCAAAATAGTCTCCACCAAGGTGCTAGTACATATATTTAATTAAGTATAGTCTCTTTTGAAGTTGCAGAGGTAGAATTTGTTTTCATGGCAGCATTTGGAGATGAGTTCTGGTCTTTTGTTCAGGAGTGTCTGTTTCTCAACGTTGATGATGGCAAGCTTCTCAGTTAGGCACAGGTTGCATTTCTTTGTTTCGCTGGAGTACGCCTGGGCCTTGCTGGAGATCGACCACTCGATGGTGAATGGGGTGCTTTGGTGTTTGAGTTGCCAAATGTGTTTGGAGAGTTCTGTGCTGTTTTTGTGCTTCTCATGTCGGAAGGACTGTAGATGGTTGCCGTACCTCAGCTTGAACGGGGGCTCGGTGAGTCCAATATATTGCTTAGGGCTTTCTGGGCCGGAGACTTTGGCACTGTAGATGATACTGCCGGCCTGGCAGTTTCCTTGTAGGGGGCACACATTCTTTTTTCGGCAGTTGCAGGTTTTCGGCTTGGTTTGGTCGTCCGTGGATGAAATCTGCTTGTTCAGTTCAGTTCATTTATTCAATTCATTTCTAAAATGTACAGACAGTTGTACGTGACAAAAAAACATACATATTTACAAGTCATGAAATAAAAAGCAATAAATATTATAAGTAGGCCTATTACATTGTAAGAAAATGAATTATGAGAACTTTAAAATAAAGCCAGATTGGCCTTGTGAAAAAAAAAGTCCCCATTTGCTAGAGAGTGATTTGGAGGCTTCATAATAATAGTTTCAAATTTGTACAACAAAGGGAAAAGAAACAAGCAATGGATATGAATATATACATGCATAGAATATGAAATACAAAATACCTACATGTAGATGCCAACAGATATAAAGTGCATCCAAGTAATTACCCGATCCCCCCCCCCCCAAAAAAAAAAAAAACAACAACAACAGCAACAACCTAAAAACCTAAATTACTTCCTTTTTCAAGTGGATGTTTTCAAATATCAAAGAGTTGCAAACTAAGCATATTTTGAAATAAAATATTGTTTCAATTGTCTTTTAAAGAAAGAAAGAGAGAGAGAGATGCATGAACAAATATAATTGGGAAGTGAGTTCCAGATTGTTGGGAAACTATATCGAACTGACCGTTGTACAAAGGTTTTCCCGACTTTCCATAAATGAAATAAGCTGCTGTTTCGTGTGCCATGGGAATGAATTTCTTTATTTATAGTGAACATTTTAACAATATTTTTGGGGAGGATACTCTTGAAGTAAAAATATCCAAGTAGGATAGTATGATATTGGTATAAATGGAAAATGTTCAAAGTATTCAATTTATGGAAAAGGGGAGCCGAATGAGTAAGATAATGACTACCAGTACATATTCGTATTGCCCTCTTTTGTAATTTGAAAATGACATCTAATTTGGTTTTACTACAATTTCCCCAGACAGTTATACCATATAAAATATGTGATAATATTAAGGCGTTATACAGTGAGAATAAGGCTGAACCAGGAAGACAGCTTCTTAATTTATACATAATACCAATGCATTTAGATATTTTGGTACTTAAATAGTTAATATGTGAATCCCACTTCAAATTTTCATCTATATTGACTCCAAGAAAACAAATAGATTTAGATTTAGTTATTGGTGTAGAATCGATACTTAATGTAAGATCATTGCAGGTTTTAGTCGCATTGGACAGCTTATTATGGAAAGATATAAAACAAGTTTTAGTCAGATTAAGTATTAATTTATTGGCCTTAAACCATTTAGATATGTTATGTAGTTCAACATTAATATTCTCTTGCATATCTTTTAAATCCGGCTGAGTAAAGAACAAAGTGGTATCGTCTGCATACATAATAAAGTCAAATTTGGTAGATGATTTTTCAATATCGTTAACGTATATGAGAAATAATAGGGGACCTAATATAGAACCTTGTGGAACCCCGTGTTTAATTAAACTATGAGTGGAAGAAGCATCATTGAATATGGTAAATTGATAACGACTACATAGATAGTTTTTAAACCATATGAGTGGGAGGCCATGTACACCATAATGCTGTAGTTTACATAATAGAATATCGTGATTAACTATATCAAACGCCTTTGAGAGATCAATAAATATTCCTATTCCAAAATCGTTATTTTTTACTGAAGATACAATTTTATCCTGTAAATCTATAAGAGCATGACAAGTCGAGTGGTTACTTCTAAATCCATATTGACTGTCTGTTAAGATGCTGTTAGCTATTAAGAATGAATACAAACGTTTATACATACATTTTTCCAGTATCTTTGAGAAGCATGGCAATATTGAAATAGGTCTATAGTTTTTGCAGAGATGAGAGTCATTTTTCTTATAAACTGGTACAATTTTAGCAATTTTAAGTTTGTCTGGTACATTACCTGTACTTATAGATAAATTGAATATATAACATAAAGGCTTTACAATCGAGTATATAATCTTTTTTACAATATTACTGTTGATGCCGTCAAAACCACAGGAGTTACTTTTCTTCAGCGATTTAGTAATTTCAAGAATTTCAGATTCAGTAATAGGCTTTAAAAATAACGATTTCGAAAGTGGATCATTTAAATATCCTTCAAATGTATCATTTCGTGCAACAACCTGAGAAGAAGTTAAAATATTTGTGCAGCAATTAATAAAATATGAATTGAATTCATTAGCTATACATTGTGAGTCATCTATTCTTTTGTCGTTGCATAAAATATACTGAGGTGGATTACGTTTGGATTTACAAAGTAGTTTGTTTATGACGGACCAAGTACCCTTGATATCATGCTTGGTTCGATTCAATTTATCACAAAAATATTTCCTTTTCACTTTATGTAATATATTATTAACTTTATTCCTATATGTTTTATACTTTGCTTGATTTGAGGGTGAGCGATCATTAAGAAATTTCTTATACAACTTATTTTTTTTCTTGATATATCGTAAAAGTCCTGGTGTTATCCAAGGTTTACGTATACATGATTTCTTATTGTTACTAGTACATAGAGGTAGATTTCTGTCATATAAAACTAAAAGCTTACTTAAAAACAAGTCATAAGCAGTATTAACATTATTGCACGAATACAATGAAGACCAATCCACTTCGTACAGTTCTCTTTGTAATTTCTTTACACCATCATCTGTTACTGCACGTCTGAAATTAATTGTAGTATGCTGACTCTTTGTCAGCAAATTAGTTTTATCCAACACAAGAAAAATAGGTAAATGGTCTGTTAACTCAACAGAAAAACTGCCACTTTCCAGATTTCTTTCGAATGTATTAATAAAAATGTTATCAATGAGAGATGCAGTATTCATAGTAATACGAGTTGGATATTTGATGACAGGAGTAAGACCAAATGAAAAATTAATGTTTAGGAAATCGTTTGTATTTTCATCAGTTGATTTCAGTAAGTCTATATTAAAATCACCTGTCATAATAATTTCTCTTTTTTCAGTGCTAAGTTTTTCAAGCGTTTCAGAATAAAAATGTATGAATGATTTAATATCTGTGCTAGGCTTTCGATAAAAAACACCAACCGTCAGCCTATCTCTATCTTGTCTAAACAAATCTACACATAAATATTCACAAGTGGAATCACTTTCTACGGAGTGTGTAATTGATTCTCTTCTTTGAAAATTAATGTCATTTTTAATGAAAATACCAACACCTCCGCCTCTACCAGATTTTCTATCAACGTTGACAAACTTGTATCCATCTAAATGAAATGGAATTACTGGTAAACCACATATCCATGTTTCTGATATAGCTATAACTGAAAAACTGTTCTTTATGATAGATAGAAAATTAGAAATGTTCTCAAAATTTGTATGAAGGCTTCTGGCATTTAAGTGAATCATGCTGAATTCGGCACAAGACTGGAAATGTTCATTAAATTCAAAAGGGGTGTAGCTGTTACAAGCAAAATCTGGGTTATTGACATGCAGATCAGGATCAAGATCGTTAAGTGGGTTGTTCATACGAAAGTTCATTCTTACTTATAAGATTACACATTTTGATCGTAGCAATAAAGAAAGAAGAAGAGAGCGCAACTCTACAAAAATAAGTATTACAAACTATTCCGCACCTGAAGCATAGATGGAAATACATGTAAAAATACATGCAACATGCAAAAGAACGAATGTGGGAAGAATTGATATATTTATATTCTTTCATTATAGTCATAAAAGTCAAATTTATTATACGGAAATACAAAAACAACTTAACAAAACAGTTAAGCATAAACAAATACTACATTGATTGAAAATTCCAAGCAATGAATATATATATAAATATATGTAAAACAGAATTATATACAAATAGTACAAATAAAAATAAGCGTTCACTTTGTCAAAGTTTGTTATCGAACGATAAAAAGGGAAGTTTTTCCCTCCAGAAGATTGTTTAGTTCAGATTTAACATTTCACTATTCATTTGGCAGAGATTTCAGGTCATCCTCGTTTCTGATGAGTTTTTTCTTATGGTCCTTACCACTCAGTAGAGCAATTATTCTCCCGTCATTGCTCCAAGCAGCTTCAACATGGGGATGTCCTTTTGCCATCGCTAGGAGCTTTTGATTTTTGGCAGTCAAGTCTTCTACTATTGCTCGCTTGCGACCTTTCAGTTTTCGTCGGTTGAGTATAATCTCCTGGCGCTTCCTGTATGACTTGAATTTCACGATGATACCGCGGTAGGTTTTGGTAGGTGCTGTTGGGTCTTCGATGGCGCCGGGAGCAGGCTCTGGAAGGGGTTCACCTGGCATACCAACTCTGTGGCTTCTTTCGATGTCATCGACTGTTAAGTTGACTTTGAGGATGTCATTGACCATTTTCATAACAATGCTGTCTGTGCTTTCACCCTTTCTCTCTGGGCAGCCAAAAAATCGTAAGCAATTACGGCGGGAATATTGTTCCTGTGCATTGATGTTCACACTGACTGCTTTTAGACGATCAGTATGCTCGTTAACCTTCTTTTTCAGGTCATCTATTTCCTTATCCTTGGCGGTATTTCTGGTCTGCAGATCCATTATATCAGCTTCTTGTATTTCAATTGTTTCCTGCAAGCGGTTGATCTTCTTGTCAATGGAATCTTGTACAAGTGACAAAAAGTTTTTGTTGTGCATTATGTCTTTGATGACCTCTTCTATGAGAACAGTGTTCTCCTTCATCGAAGTAGATCGGGCTCTTGTTGTAGTAGGAGGTTCGCCCATCATGCTGGACAATGGGAGTGATGATGCACCTTGATGATGCTGGCGACATTCGGCATGCAGCTGTAGCTGACTTTGAGTGTGTTTCTGTTGAATATCTTGTTGAATTTTGATTTCTTTGGGAAGTGCTTATCAACAAGCCTCAGGAACGATCTGCCGATGTTGGTTGCGACGTTTTTGCTGAATGGAGGGTTGAACCAGATGATGTTTCGTTTCCGGTTTTGCTTTCTCCTTGTCGGGCGCTCCTTCGTGAAGGTGAGGGTTTCAGCAAATTCACTGGCTTTTAGGGCATCGTTGTAGGCAGGGGAAGCTTCGTTGAAAGTCTCTTCATCGCATGAGATGTCTGCTATTCGGCGGCTTATTGATGCTGGGAGGTTCTTGATGATGGATGGTGGGTGGTTGGATAGCTTGTGGATGTACATTGGGCAGTCATTCGGCTTCCTGTAAGGGTAGTACTTGCCATCACTCAGGTTGAAGGTGATGTCGAGGAAGTTGGTGATTTTTAGGTTGCAAACGATTGTGATGTTTAGGCCAAGTTTTTGGAATGTTCTCGTTATGCTTTTCCTGATCAGATCGGCTCTGCTTCCGGAGATGCTCTTGAAGACTGCTAGCCCATCGTCTCTGTATAGCCCGAGACCATCTTTGCCATAGTCCTTCGATAGGATACTTAGGATGTATAAGCCGACCAACTCACATATCTCAGCTCCGTCAAAACTGCCCATAGTGACGTCGAAGAGGCCGTTGCTATCCTTCTTCCTCCATGGTTTGCCTTTGTCAAACAGCAGAGATTTCCTCGAGTGCATAATGACCTCGATATCTCGTCTGGTGACGTGTGTGTATTCCTTGGCAAAGTCCAATGATTTCTTAAGCAAACTTTCCGATATAGACGGGTAGAAGTCAACTATGTCGAAGCTTATGAAGGTGTGCTTGCCTTTTTCTTTGATATATATATATATATGTGTTTATGATTCATTGTCAGAAAAATACTTATTGTACTTTATTAGCCCCTCGCCGACGAAGTCAGAGGGGATATAGTAACGCTGCCGTGCATGCGTCCGTCCGTCCGTCCGTAACAAATTTGGTTTCCGATCGATAACTTCAGTAATGTTTGACGGATTTTAATGAAATTTGATATGAAGGTACATGATATAAAAATACAGGCTAAGTTTGATTTTGGAGTACTTAGGTCCAAGGTCCAAGGTCATAGCTCATTAAATATGTGAATCTGGTTTCCGATCCATAACTTTAGTATTGTTTGACAAATTTTAATGAAATTTGATATGAAGATACATGGTATCAAAACACAGCCTAAGTTCAATTTCGGAGTATGTAGGTCAAAGGTCATAGCTCATTAAATATGCGAATCTGGTTTCCGATCCATAACTTTAGTATTGTTTGACGGATTTTAATGAAATTTGATATGAAGGTTCATGGTATCTAAACACACAGCCTAAGTTCAATTTCGGAGTATGTAGGTCAAAGGTCATAGCTCATTAAATATGCGAATCTGGTTCCGATCCATAACTTTACTAATGTTTGACAAATTTTAATGAAATTTAATATGAAGGTACATGGTATCAAAATACATGTACAGCCTAAGTTCGATTTCTGAGTATGTAGGTCAAAGGTGAAAGGTGATAGCTCATTAAATATGCAAAAACACCTAATTATATATGTGAAAATGTGGTTAACTTCCTTGCCTAGTAATATAATAGTATAGTCCAATGGAGGTAACTTGTTCTGACGTATTTTGGCCATTTGTACCCTGTGAGGGGATGATGCTACGCTTTGCGTTGACTTGTATTATTATTGTTATCGAAAAACTGTATACTTACATGAATGCAGAAGAAAATCAAATCAATTCAAATCAAATAGGGCCCTGTAATATGTATTACTCCAGCCATTTACATCTGGCTGAAGAGTCACAAAAGTGTATAAATATATCATCCAATGATGTAAGCTCACAGCAAAGTTCAAACCAAGGACCTGTCGTACGAGAGCCAAGAGCCTTCATCAATCCACAAAAACTTGATGTTTCATACAAATTCACTTTCTTATATTTCGTTTACATCCACAGAGAGCAGAAGCAGAGGGACCAGTTGAAGTTCTGTCTCACTGGCATCCTAATTTGACAATTTCTCTTGTCCATGATCATTCACCATGGAAACAAGGCAGTGTTCCTTCACCCCTGGACAAAAGTGAGTATTCTCCTCTTCTTCTAAGAAAGATAGACTGGTGATTGCTAATTTGTTTCAAGAACAAAAAGAGATTTCTCCATTCTAAAGCATAACTTCCAAGTATGCTAGTTGCAGTTAAAGGAAACCAAAACCTTCATACTAAGTTACTTTTATTGTAAAGTTTAAAAGATTTGAATAAAATCAGTGAAAATTTGAACAAAATCGGGCAAGGAATAAGAAAGTTAGAGCTTTTTGAAATGACTAGTCACTAGAGGGCGGTATTCAATTTGATGACATCATCTGTGAACAACTCTCCATGCCTTTTGTACATAAAATTTCACAATTTTTTTGTTTTCTTTGTATTTATTTGTGTTCTTGATCCGACTGCATAACATGTGAAGTAGAATATCATTTTGCATTCTATATCTTGCTTCCAGGGGAGTACATTATCTCAATCACAAGAAAGAAGGAAAAACATGAAATTTGATGTACAAAAGGCATGGAGAGTTGTTCACAGATGATGTCATCAAATTGAATACCGCCCTCTAGTGACTAGTCATTTAAAAAAGCTCTTTCTTCCTTATTCCTTGCCCGATTTTGTTCAAATTTTCACTGATATTTTTTAAATATCTTAAACTTTACAATAAAAGTAACTTAGTATGAAGGTTTTGGTTTCCTTTAATGTAAAATACAAATGTTGCATGATACAACTATACGAATACTCAGATTTATGTACACAGCATGTTATTTAGTGCTTAATACATCTACAATGTCTCTAAGTACTACAGAAATATGGTTATTGCAAGTAAAAGTATAATATAATATTTAATCTTATAGCTTTACTGCATGTAGTCAAATAGAATATCAAAACGAATTCATGTTGCATTGATTTCTGTTGTAATAAATATATATCGGCCGTAGTACTGAGATGGGACTGGTAACAATTGTAAATCATTTGTAATCAATCACAAATCTTTTATAATATGGGCTACAGAAGTGATACTTGTTCCATTTCTATATTCTGAAATGGACTTTCCATCCTCTTGGTTGTGCTTTTTGTAATGTAAGACCATACCTTATCACAATCATGACCACACTTAATCATATTCATGACCACACTTTATCACATTTACGACCACACTTAATCATATTCATGACCACACTTAATCATATTCATGACCACATTTAATCACATTTACGACCACACAATATTGTCATAGTGTCAATCATAGTGATATTCCAAGTTACAATATATTGATACATTAAACATTTCGTCTTTATATTGGTATTAACTAAGGTGCATGTATCTTCTGTAATGATGCTGAAGACGGGTTCAAAGTTTCATGCCAACTGTGTTATACAAATTCTGCAGGGTTGGCTATAATGAATTAATATATGCAGTTAGTGGTACATGATCTGTTCCAGAATTAAACATAAATCCTGAAGATTGGTCTATGTTATATTTCATACATGTGTCTGATTTCTGGAAAATGTACCATCGTGTTGTTAAATGGTGTATTCTTATGTTATTTCCTCTATTTTTTTATATCATTAGTGATCAAATTCCATCCTTCTGGCGACTATTATCCTATTGTCTTCATCAATGACTACTGGAATCTTAACAGTGAATACCAGCCCATCAATGAAACAACAGAGTAAGTATTGATTAGACAGTAGGTTAAAAATTCCTGATCATAAGATCCCATTATCTGTTAATAGTCCGATTATGAACGGCCATTTTAAAAGAATTTGATATTATGGCAAGTTTGGGAGTTTTTGTATAGCTAATTCTATGCAACGTTGAAATAAATCAATCTCCCTACTCACCATTTACCAAAGGCTTTTATTTTCATTTCACCATCATGAACAACTTCCTTCTCTGAAAATTTGCTCTGTATGTTTTTATATTTTTTTCCAGGGAATTACCATTTCGACTGACCTATACACCCATGGGTCTATTCAAGCTTCAGTTCTATGCTGCACAGACCATGAGGAATCAGTGGTCTGCGCTTCTCGGAGAGGACAAAGGAAATGAAGATGAGGAAGAAGATGGTCTCAAGGTTTGCACAAATTCATTTTCTATTCCTTTTCTTTTGTGTAGTCAAGGCAGTATAATTTTGTGTGAGGTTGAGCAATGGTATAGGTATACATATTCTTTGTAGATTTGCTTGTGAACACGATAATTTGAGAAAAAATTGTGCTATCGTAGTGAAACTTGGTGAGAGTATGTATGACCATGTAAAGATTACCTGATTACATTTTGGGGTCAAAGGTCACAGGTCAATTACTACCTTTAATCCCATAATTAGAAAATACTAATTATGTTGCAGGCGCAGGCATATTTTCGACCGTGCGGAGTTGATTTTTTTTTTCTTCTATTTTTTAATAGCTTTTTTCTAAATTAAATTTTGTAGAAATATAGATAGGAATTGACATGTTTCCTTTTCGCAGTGTTAAGTGGATTGTAACAAATTTGTCTGTTAACGTTTTTATTTTTCACAGAGAGCCATCTTAGAAACCAACCCATACCTGCTTGGTCTAACCTTTGCCGTGTCCATTGTACATAGCGTCTTTGAATTCCTGGCATTCAAGAATGGTGAGTTCTTGGTCTAAAAGAATCCCAAGTGTTGGTTAGGGACATGAACTTCATTAAATGTTGCTTTCTTAAAAATCTCACACGGTATCCACAGCAATAACGGCCTGTCACGTTCGCCCATAAAGTCCCCCGCGTTGTGTCACGTCAATCCCGTTTCGTCCACGGTGGCCCGAAACGGGGTTACCGTGGCCGCCGGGAACATAGTGTAAACGTAGCAATATACTGAAGATATAAAATGGTCTCTTTTGATAAACCATAGATTGTTTGTTTTGTCCTGGATCTGTCATAGTTTCCAGCTTCATCTGTAAATTTGCCATTGCCTGAAATATCATTGTATGAGCTTCATATTCATTTTACCTAAATGCTTGAAAGTTGACTGTATAAATAAGAATTAATTTAGGAGATTTCAATTCCCTCTTTAAAATCCCACTGCACTAGTTTGGCCAGGAGGGATTAGACCTCCCTGCATGGACACTGACAGGTGGTTATCTCATCAAATCAGCTCTTGATTAACATAAGAAAAAGAGGATCATGGGGGACCAATGGTCACCGATTAGGCATTGTTTGCTATATAGAGGGCGCACGTAGCTATAAGTAGTGCAGTGGGGCTTTAAATATATTTTCATTTCCTCCCGACAGATATCCAATTCTGGAACAGCCGTAAATCTATGGAGGGCCTGTCCGTACGTTCTGTATTCTTTGGTGTGTTCCAATCCCTTGTGGTACTACTCTACATCTTGGACAACGAGACTAACTTTGTAGTCAAGGTCAGTGTTTTCATCGGTCTCCTCATCGACTGCTGGAAGATCACCAAGGTCACCAATCTACAGGTCAGTCTCTACATAAATATCAGGGGGTTGTTTCACAAGGACTCAGTTGAACTTATCTCTAAGGTGGACTTAAAAATTATGGAGAGCCATTTGTAGCCTTAAAATAGAATATATTCAAAAGCGAAAATTCAACTTTTTTAGACTTTTTATAAATTTCGCATCAAGAACATGAAATCTCCTTGATAATAGAAAATATGAAGGATTTGAATCAACATTTTATGCCTTTTAAAATAACTTTAACAAAATATTTCATAGATGCTAACGGCTTTCCATAATTTTTAAGTCCAACTTAGAGATAAGTTCAACTTAGGATCTTTGTGAAACACCCCCAGGTATGCACAAAGTAAAAGCAATACCTGGGGAGTGTTTCACAAAGACTAAGATCGACTTCTAGTTGGACTTAACTATGGCAGGCTGTTCATGCCACTAGTTCCTCTAACCATTCATGGCATTGGTTTCTCTAGGGACGTACAAATCGTGGTCACAAATGTACAGAATTTACATTTTTGATAGTTCATTATTGAAGGAAAAAATAGTATCTAAAGATCATAATCGAGAGACCAATAGTGAGAGCAACTAGTGGCATGAACGGCCTACCATAGTTAAGTCCAACTTAAAGTCAATCTTAGTCTGTGTGAAACACCCCCCAGGTATGTTTATCAATTTTCAATCTGAATTTTGTGCAGTAGACTGTAAATGACCAACAGTTATTGACATTTGCAAGCCAGACAGTTCTCTAGGTTGCTGGCAGACCAAATAAAAAGCTGGGTAAGAACCCTGATTGGATGTTCAGATTTTCTCTGTGTGCTTTAGAATGATTAATCTCCCTTTGGATCTACTAACTCTGTAGGGTGGTGGTTATTTCTACTGTAGGAAGCATGTCTAATGAATTGGTTTATGTAGCATACATTTGCCATCCTCTAACCAGGTAAAGCCAAAAGTAGCTTGAATGAAAAAATTCCTTGGCAGCTCTGTAATGTAGTATATTCATGTAGTTATTTGGCATTCAGAATGATTAATTGATTATTATTTTGTGTACTCACCTCCCACTGACTCTAGCCTCTTATCACAATCCATGTATTCAATTGGTATATTAATGCAAGATGTATTTCATGTCTAATTCTTTGTTATATATTTTTTTCCATCTAGTTTGACAGAGAGAGCTTAATCCTAGGATTCATACCAAAGCTAAAGTTTGCAGACAAAGTTTCCTACACAGAATCAAGTACAAAGCATTATGACAAGGTATGTTCATCATCTCATATCTTCTTATAATAATGGGAAAGGGTGTAAAGCAACTTATAATTATTGTAATATTATTTCTAAATGGTTCATTCTAATGTGCACATTTCATCTAGTTTAATTTAATTCAACCCAAATGCTGTCTTCTTGTTAGACCTTCCGATCAGAATTACGTAAACATATGTTATATATAAAGAAAGAAATTAATTACTTTTCTAGTGCAACAAAAAGAAACTTGATGTTTGTCAGTTTGGTACCTATCCTTCATTTGTATGATCCCACACAAATATTACTGTAGTGTATTGAAAGCTGGCTGATTGGTCAGAATTAAATATGTTATATATGAAGAAAGAAATTATTTACTTTTCTCCCATTGCAACAAAACAAAACTTGATGTACGTCGGTTTGTTTCCCAACTTTGATTTTAATCCCACACAAATATTTCTGTAGTGTATTGATAGCTAGTTGTTTTGATCAGAATTATGTGAATATGTTATATATGAAGAAAGAAATTTTTACTTTTCTAGTGCAACAAAACAAAACTTGATGTATGTCAGTTTGTTTCCTATCCTTCATTTGTATAATTCTACATGAATATTTGTGTAGTGTATTGATAGCTGGTTGATTTGTTTTCTTTCCATAACCCTCGTCAAACAACCTATTTTTCACTCCTGTTGTAGATGGCATTCAAATACCTGTCGTGGTTACTGTTCCCTCTGCTGGCTTGCTTTGCCGTCTACTCTCTCTTCTACCAGGAGCATAGAGGCTGGTACTCATGGGTGCTCAATATGCTCTATGGATTCTTACTTACATTTGGTAAGAGATACTGCAGCTCTCCTCACTCCTCTGTACTGACTCACATTACACATGAACATAAGCAGAAATAGCATTTGTAAAGTGACTGAATATGGAGACTTAAAGTCTGATTATGATGGGTTCTTAAAAGGATTAAAATCAAATCAAATTACTAGATGACAGATGTTTCAAGTCTCCTCCCCCCCCCCCCCTCCCTAAAAAAGTGTGAATTAACAGGTTTTATGCAATCACTAGATCACCCGTAAAGTGTGGTATAGTGGTTCACTTGACTTAAAGCCACCATTTATATTGTTATTATTAATTGAACTAGCAGGACCCGTGTAAAATCCATGCGATTCTAGGGGGGGGGAAGGGGGGGGGGGCGGTAAATAGAAAGAGGCCTATGTGCTATCGAAAATAAAATTTGATTATATTTCTATAGGGTCTAGACGATTTTTATAATATACGCTGTTTGACCATGAATGGCGCACCATAATACCCGTTTTAATGCATTGATTTGATGAAGGAACTGTATCATAGTAAAAGTATTCTATCCAGCGCCAGCATGGCTATGTTTTTAAACGACCATCTGAATTTTCTTGTGAAAACTTTACTTCAAAAAATGATTATCGAAATTCAGCATAAAACTATACATGGGCAGAATAATCACAATCTAAGCTCAGGTTTCATACCTCTATAGTCACGAAACTATATTGAAATAGGGGCAATAACAGCAATTTCAAAGTGTTGTCGAGTCTCAGCTCACACACAGTCACAGTTCCGACAGTGCTCGGCAGCAGTGGCACACTGCACTGTCCGTGCGTGGACTCAAGCCCCACGGCAGCTAGCTTGCAACTGGACTGTCTGGACTGTCAATTACAATGAATTTCTTGTGAAAACTTTACTTTGAAGAATGATTTTCAAAATTCAGTAAACATGAACAGGATAATACCAAAGTAACCCTGTTTGCATACCTCTATTCACGTAAACTATATACAAATCACGGCAATCATCATAGAATCAGAGTCGAAGCGACTGAGCTGTACTGTGCGTGTGACGGTGAGCGTAGAATCATCGCACACATTATACACGTACGTTCGTACACGCAGCATGTCCGCCTGGCCTACAAAGCATATTATACAGTGTGAGTCAAAAAAAACTTTACACCTAGGAAATTACTAATAATTTAAAAAATAATTTATGAACAGTGAAGTATTATACATCATATGAAAGAGTGTTTTATCCTGAATCATTTGGTACCATTTTTGGGTGGAATGTGTTCACGCTTGGATGAACAGGAGGTATTGTTTGCGAGAGTGCAAAAATCGAATTGCGCCAAAGTCTTAAAGTGAGAGAATGAATTGAATGTATGAAATGAGATGCATTGCAGATGCTTTTTTTCAGTAGCAAAGTCACACACACACACACGCACATATGAAACACACACACTAACACACCCACCCACACACACGCGCACACACACAAACATATGATAATGGTGTTCATTTGGAGTAAAATAGTTTATTTTTTACTGGATCTTCAAATTGTTAACGATCATCATAATTATGATGATAATGTTAATTCAAATGCTTATCATCATGGATCCTTTGAAGCTTCATTTGTGACCAGCAAGTAACTGTCCGTTCATCTACTCCACGACATGACCTCCGTCCCTTTCGATGCACTTTCTAGCGCGATGGAGCATCTCCTGAAACACTCGACGAAGCATGCGCCTGTCTCTCCCAAGTGCTTCGCTCTCAATCCTGATCCTCTCTCGTAGGTCGTTGAGGTTCGCAGGTGGGATCTGGTACACCCGAGACTTGAGGTAACCCCAGCCGAAAAAATCAAGCGGTGTTAGGTCCGGGGATCGACGTGGCCACTCCACAGGTTCGTTCAGAGCGACGATCCTGTTCCCGAAGAGTTCTCTCAACCTGGTCATCACAATCCTTGTCCTGTGAGCAGGGGCACCATCTTGTGCCCACCAAATGTGCCTGAAAGGACTGTTTCTCTGACGCCTAAATCGTGCCATCTGATTCAGAGCCGGGACAACCTGATCATCTATCATTCTTAGATAGCGCTCCCCATTCACTGTCTGTTCAAAGAAGAAGGGTCCAAGAAGACTTCCATTTCCAAGAAGGCCGATCCAAACTGTCACATCTAAATTTGCTATGCGAGTGTGTGTGTGTGTGTGTGTATGTGCGAGTGTGGTGCGTGTGTTTGTGTGACTTATTGAGTGTGACTCTGTGTGTGTTTTGATATGTGTGACATGATTAATTTTGGTAGGGATGTTATTTGGATCTGCAAAGACCGAATTAATACCGAAATCCCAATTGTTTTATTCAAACATCACATAAGCATTATTTGGCGCAAGTCGATTTTTGCACTCTCGCAAACAATGCCTCCTATTTATCCAAGCGTGAACAAATACCACCCAAAATGGTACCAAACGATTTGGGATGAAACACTCTTTCATATGGTGTATAATAATTTCCTTTTCATAAATGATTCTTAAAATTATTAGCATTTTTCTAGGTGTAAAGTTTTTTTTGACTCACACTGTATAGAAAGATGCATTACACGGGTAAGCCCAACCCGTGAGAGCTTGTATTTCTTACATCCCCTCACCCGGGTTAGTCATCTCTGTTAATGTGTATTTCTCTTACATGCTACAAAGCGTATCCTATAGCAAGAGGCCTAAACTCGGGGTAAGCCACACCCGTTACTACGTGATGTGCTACACCCATTGACAGAAGTGGATTCTCGTCCGCTGTGTGTCTCTTTGTTGATTGCACAGAGGGCGGGTGCACGCCTTGCCGACTCGCTCTCGCGGGTTCGTTGCCTCCTTGCAATCCGCGACGCCCGCCGTGCTCTCGTCCACCCGTCCTCCCCTGAACCTCGAATACCACGTTTAACGACATGGACGTCGATCGCGGGGTCGACGTGGCACGCGGGTTACGGGAGACATGCCTTGTGGAATTGTGTCGCCGTCCCCGTGCCACGGCGGAGGCTGGTGCGGTCGAGGAAAGGCGTTTTTGAGGAACCGTTTTGGACCCCCCGCGGCGATTTTGCGTATTAATAGTATAGAAGCAGTTACCACACCAATGTAACAATAGCTGAAATACATCTCATGATTTGGGTTTCTCTGTAAAGTTCTTTTGAGTGATGCCGATCTGTGTACACTCTCCATGTAACTGTTGATTACTTTACGATGTCTCCTATCTGCCTACCACATTTGATATTTTGAAAAGATGAAGATAAGAATTGTCATAATGCATGTTCTCTTAAATCCAAGGCATGAGAGACAAAATCAGAGAATCTTGTGGATATTAATTAACATGTAGTTAAGATGACAGAGATATCGTACACTTCTGCTGGATGAATAAGGTTTTCTGAGTAGTGATCTTTGGCTGTTCAGATGCTCATTGGAGTACTTTACTTTTGTGGCATTTGGTCATTCAAAACTTCTCTGAATTTTTTCAAGTGTTCAATCCATCTTCACTGTTTTCTATGATTTTTCTCACAGGTTTTATCATGATGACACCACAACTCTTCATCAATTACAAAATGAAGTCTATAGCACATCTCCCCTGGCGCATGCTGACTTACAAAGCACTTAACACCTTCATCGATGATATATTTGCATTTGTAATCAAGATGCCTACACTCTATCGCATTGGATGCCTTAGAGATGGTGAGTTCAAGCTTAATCCTTTTGCGTAGGAAAACATTAAAAAGGCAATTTTTCACCATAAAACATTCAGCAGTACTTTAAACTGCATGTTCATGTATGTGGACCTTCCATGGTCATATTTATTCCCCCCCCCCCCATCACCTGCTCTCCTTACACCAAGTTAGTAGATAAATAATGCTATATCAACAGTGGATGAATGAGCATAAGATAGTTCAAACTTCAAAGGTTTCTTCCTTAGAAATCTATTTTTTTGATGTGATATACTTTTCCTGAATTTTATTTCCATCTTATTTGACATGGCCTTCAAAATTTATTTGGAGTGAGGAAGTTCTACAAAATAAAGATTACTGTACGATTTTTAAAGTCGATAGATTATACTTATTCATTAAATTTCATTGTGAGTATCATCATCGGCAGAATTGTACAGGAGTGACAGTAATTCTGATGATCTTCTGGTCACTTCCTAGGGTTCATGTTTATTGTTAATTTGAGTGTTTTCAGCTGTGAGATTGAGCTTTTGTTATCAGCCCAATAATTATCAAACAATCTGTTATTAAAGCTATGTGACTTTTTTTCCAATTCTACAGATGTCGTCTTTCTCATCTTCTTATATCAAAAATACATCTATCCAACTGACTACAAGCGAGTGAATGAGTTTGGTACTACGGGTGAAATGCACGCAGCGGTAGACCCAAATGCAGTAGTCAATGGGGACGCCACGCCGTCTATTGAAGCTGCAGATAAGTCAAGTCAGGAGAAGAAGGAGGATTAAATTAGGGAGGATTTTATTTCTTTGTGTATTTGATGGTGCTGTGAATGTTCCTCTCTTACAATAGAAATTTGTAACATGCATGGAGAAAGGATGAATTGAACTCTTTGCTGTTCTCTCTCTCTGTCTCTCTCTTGTTCTTCCTCTCTGTCTATCTCTTTCTCTTCCTCTTTGTCTATCCTTCTCAATTTCTCTCTCTCTCTTTCCTGTATACCCATTCATCATCTTGAGCATGAACATACAATTTAGTTGGTTTTGGGTTGCTTTTGTTGTTGTTGGTTTATTCTACAACATTTTCCCTGCAAAGAGTGAGTGTGTATAAGATCAAAGTAGTTTGTTGTGCAACCCTGTTTTCTCTTCGCATTAGAGATCACAGACAGTCTTGAGTTGCTGTGCACTTCCTATGATTCATAATACAAAAAAATTGTCATGCAATATTTGTGCAAGAAGTCATCATTATGTCATCAGTAATATCTTGCCTGATTGGGTATTTCATTGTTGGACATTGGTAGTAATTATTCGGCTTGCATTAATGTGACCTTTTTATACAGTACAGCAACGGTTGATGGTTGTGTGTAAAGTAACAAGTAAAGAAGCATGTATCCAATGTTTACCGATACTCTTAAGATTAGTTAGTGTTCATATCAAAGGCAGTATGGGTTCAGGTACAACCTTACAAGAGATTAGATTTATAGTGTTTTATCTTGTATTGCATACATTTTGATGCCATACATTGTGGTGTCATGGCAGCTCATTACAGGGCCCTCGGGAGAACAGTATCAATACTGATGATATATAGAAACATGTTTTTATCCAAGGAAAATGGGGTAATTTTCGGAATAGGGAATATATAAGGTATATGTTTTTGTGCTTTTTAAAATATTGTCTTTAATTCTATGTTCTGAAATGTAACTTCTTATATTAGAAATCATGAATGCATGATGAGCGCAAATTCTTGGAATGATGGAAATATTTCTTGTATTTGAAAGGGGATAATGATCCGATCTCCAGTGTAATCTTTCTCCCTTGTTTGAGGGGGTATATTGAGTATAGCTTTTAGTAAATGTGGGTGTTTTTCTTGTGGGTTTGTGAGGTATGTGAATGTTGGGGGGGGGGGGGGGTTGACTGGAAAATGTGAAAACACATTTGTCATTGAAGTCTTGTTTTTTAGAAAAGTAGAGCCACCTGTCAAAACTTTATTTAAACCAAAATATGAAAATGTATTTTTTCATGACAATCAGAGTACCAAAGATGTGATCACATGAATAGTTTAATTAGATGACTAAGAAAACTAGTCAAATTAGCTTACGTTGGGGGTGTGTTTTCATTTTTTACCTGTTGTGGAATTAGAGACAGGATTTGTTATGTTACATAATCAAACTCATGTATTATATTTTGTTCAATTAAATGAGCGTTATGAGGTAATTTTTTCACATGTTTTGTAATCAATGTCTGTATAAACTATAAAGTAAAGAAATAAATGGAGAAATTTGAAGATTATTATGAATGGACCTTTCCACTTTAACACTTGCACTTTGATGGGTCTTATTCTATTCTCCTTTACTTGTGATCTCAATTTATACCTGTATATATACACCCAAGTGACAAGTATAAATATGTTCAACCAATTTGTGTATGTATATTTTGTCCACTATTTGTGAAACTTGTTTGATGATCTGGTTTTAGCCCTCTGTTTTTTTTAAATTGATATTTGTCTTGGTAGAGATTAGAGAAAGATCCCCTATATACTAGAATGTTCCCACCAAACTGTGACTACTGACATATAGAGGGTGTGCCATAACAAAAAAATGATACAAGAGTTTTCAAATTATGCAACCATCATCAAAGGAGTCAGTATGTTGTATTGTTGGAGTATCTTATAAATTAAATTCAAATTTCTTACCAATTTTTTGGGAAAAAACAAGCAAAACAAGAAATGTATCATTGTTCTGTAAGACCTTATTTATTCTAAAGTTATAGGAACAGTGTTAATCTTTTTGTTTTTTCTTGGACACTGGAATTTGTATGATGTCCAGGCAATAATTACAGCAATGTTGCCAATGAGGTTTCATCCATATTAATGTCATATTTTAAAGAGATTTAGCACATTTGATTCTAGTTACATTTTTTTCTCGGATACCCTGTATGTAACCATTACTGAATGTGTTGTACATGTATGTACCCCATTAGAGTTTGTCCTCCCCTTTGTTTATAGTAGTTTCAAGCCATTGTAAGTCTACATTTAAACTAGTACTATATGTGAAATTTTAGGATAAAAAACTTGAAGAAGTAATTTAGAAAATAAAATTCTAGCAACATTTGTCTACAAATCATCCAGGCTGGTATACCCAAGGAGATTAGAGGTGAGCTTGTGTAAGGCAAATTTCTATTTTGACATGTATAGACACACATCAAACCAGTCCACATGGTCATGCGAAGGGCTTGCATAATTTTGTGGTTTGAATAATTGAATTTTCCTGCTCAGTGTCTCCGAAACATGTTCAATTGGGCAATACCAAATGTGCTTTGGTTATCTTATCTCAACTAAAGATATGAATAATAAAATATATGAAATAATGACAATGTATTTTTTATGCCGATTAAGATTGTGAACAGAGATTAAATACTATATTATTGGGAATGTTATATTCTTTGTTTCTTTAGTTCCAGACCATACTGTATATTGGCAATATGTAAAGTTGTGTGTTTCATAGTGATATCTACAGTCCACAGTGAAATAATGTAATAAAACAAATGAACAGAATGAGAAAATGTGTTAACCATGTTAATCTATGTTGCAGAAGAGTATTATGAGTGATAGACTTAAAGTTAGAGTATAATCTTAGTAGTCATGGAGAAACATTATATACACCTTGGTTTTGTGGCCGAAGTATAGAGTAGGCTTTTTCACTAATATATAGAAGAATGTTGCTTTTTGCTGACTTCATGTATCTACATTTTGAGAGAAATAGTAAAGAGTACCTTAACCAATTTGCAATTACACAGTAAGGAAATATGTGAAATGTCTGCTTGTGGCAAATTGTGCCCAACCTGTGATGCCACTGTTGTCACATCTCAGCAGTGTTTGGAGATCTCTTCTGGTGCTATGCCGGGCTGTATTTAAGTGTTTTGTAATGGATGACAATCATTACTTCAAAGGTCTCCAATCAAAGTTCACCTTTGCAATAATGAAAATAAAGTTAGTTTTTAAATCTTCACACAGCTACTTTAATGCAGCTGATCCATCTGACCTCAAGGAATCCAACTGGAATGCACTTCGAATGCATCTCGATTGCCGCCGAATCTCTTCCGATATCTTCGGTACTAAAATAATCCAACAAGGATGCACTTCGAATGCCGTCGGAATCTTTAGATTGCCGCTCGAATGCGGCTCGAATGCAAATGGAACGTCCCGACCAGGTTGCAAGAATGTCCCGAATGTACCTCGAATGCATCTCGATTGCCGCCGGAATCTATTTCGATATCTTCGGTACTAAAATAATCCAACAAGGATGCACTTCGAATGCCGTCGGAATCTTTAGATTGCCGCTCGATTGCGGCTCGAAAGCAGTTGGAACGACCCGACCAGGAAGCAAGAATGTCCCGAATGCACCTCGAAAGCATCTCGATTGCCGCCGGAATCTATTTCGATATTTTATGTACTGTACTAAACGAATCCAAATGGAATGCACTTCGAATGCCGTCGGAATCTTTAGATTGCCGCTCGAATGCGGCTCGAATACAGTCGGAACGTCCCGACCAGAACGCAAGAATGTCCCGAATGCACCTCGAAAGCATCTCGATTGCCGCCGGAATCTATTTCGATATTTTCGGTACTAAAAGAATCCAACTAGAATGCACTTCGAATGCCGTCGGAATCTTTAGATTGCCGCTCAAATGCGGCTCAAATGCAGTTGGAACGTCCCGACCAGAATGCAAGAATGTCCCGAATGCACCTCGAATGCATCTCGATTGCCGCCGGAATCTATTTCGATATTTTCGGTACTAAAAGAATCCAATAAGAATGCACTTCGAATGCCGTCGGAATCTTTAGATTGTCGCTCGAATGCAGTTGGAACGACCCGACCATGACGCAAGAACCATCTTCTTCAGTGCGTCCCACAAAAGTTACATCATCTGCAGTGCATAATAATGCATCCTGGAATGCCACTGATGATTCTATGCATATGCTGCTGGAAGATATCTCCAAAATGGTGTTTGGAAGACTAGGTTGTTGGTTCTTGACAGTCCTCTGCTAGTGGATTTACCTAGGTAATACTAATATATTTACATATTGTAAATTTTCCTCACACCTGCTCATAATAATAGTAATTATAATGATATTAATTATATTTATATAGCGTCTTTTCCAGAGAGAAATAAAGCTCACTGATACAGTTGATATTATTTTTAATATAGTAATACACATATACCATACAAAAGTTGTAGAAAAAATGTGTCCTGATATAAACATTCATTTTTCACACCACTGTTGGCCCACTGAGTCAGTTTAGGTAAGAATAGCTGTAGTTCTGTGTGATTGTCCTCGTAACTTTTCAATTCTAGCTTCTATCACTAAGTCTTTGCCCACTTCCTTGTTGACCAGAACGTCGAAAGGTTGCTGCACAATTCAAAGTTACATGCCCTTTGTCGTTATTCATTAAGACTAGAGTTACTTAATTATATAAATTAGTGTGTGAGTGTAAATATTTTGTTGTTAGATGGCAATTAGGATATTCTATTCATTGATGCTGAAATATAGAAAGTTAGACTGATGATTAAGGCCAGGTGCGTACGCAGGGGGGGGGGGGGGGTTACCCCCTTCAGTTTTTGTATGTGTATGTTTTTTGAGAACCCCCCCCCTTATGAGTTTTGTTTTTTTGTTTTGTTAAAAAAAAAAAAAAAACCTAATGGACGACCTAAAAAAGATGACCTTACCCTCCCTAACGAAAAGGAATGTCGATCGGTCAAATTTTCAAATTTCGGGACAAAAAAAAAAAAAAAAAAAAAAAATCCTCTTACCTCCCCCCCACCCCCCCCCCCCCCCCCCCCCGGGCTGAGTCGTTGCGAAATTTTTGGCCCGATTACAAAATGTTAACCCCCCCCCCCCTTGAAAAAATCTTGCGTACGCCACTGATTAAGGCATAGAAAGTCACGATTATATTCATGTTTCCAAAGGAATTCCAATTCATTCTAATGGCACTTGACCGTTGTAGAGAAATATCAAGTATACAAGTGCACACTGTGCACTATTCTTTCATGTTTTGAACATTTGAGTACATGGAAGAAAGTTATTAATCATTATGGTTAGCAACATGTCACTGTTCATTTGGGAAATTCATTCTGGAACTCTCGCAGGCAAGATTAGATTGTCATTTATCAAGTACTTTTGAAAACGAAAGTAATATCTATTAACTATGTACCCGGTAATTAAAGAATTCAAAACTAAACTTGCTCCAAATGATTTGGGGATTTCATTGAGACCAAATAAACAATAATGAAAATGATCGTATTATTTGCAAAACGGTGAGCTAATCCCTTACCAATTTTTCCAAAAAGTTATAATTTTTCATGTTTGCCAAAAAATGCCAAGGTGCCCCTCTAATTGATAAACGGGGATTAGATCAAGCTAATGATGTGCAGAGACTGTCATTGAGACCCAAAAAACAATAAAGAACATTTTTTAATAATATTTGCAAAAACGTTGAGCACCCTTTGCCATTTTTTGCCAAAAAGTGATGATTTTCCAAATTTTCCAAAATTCTCCAAACGCTCCTCTTAAAGAAAAATGGGGATTTGATTAACTTAATTTAATGAAGCGCAGGGACGTTCATTTAGACCAACTAAACGATATTGAACATTTTCATATTATTTGCAAAAACGGTGAGCTAACACCCCCTTGCCATTTTTGCCAAAAAAGTTATAATTTTTCACGTTTGCCAAAAAATGCCAAAGTGCCCCTCTAATTGATAAACGGGGATTCGATCAACCTAATGATGTGCAGGGACATTCATTGAGATCAAATAAACAATAATGAACATTTTCATATTATTTGCAAAACCCCGTAAGATAACCCCTTGCGATTTTGATGATTTTCCACATTTTCCAAAATTTGCCAAAATTTGCCAAAGCGCCCCTGTAGAAAACAAACGGGGAATTTTTTCAACCTAATGATGTTCAGGGACGTTCATTTCCCATTATTATAAGTGCCCTTTTTAATCTCTCGTAGTAATTGCTTCTTTTCAGTTTTGAATAGTGCCCCTTTTCACTTTTGATAAGTGCCCCCTTTTTAACTTCGATAAGCGGTCCTTGTGTTTTCACATGTGCCCCTTTCCTTTCAAATATTCAAATAAGTGACCCTTTTCCTCATGATTAGTGCCCCCATTTAAAAAATAAGAGTCCCTTCCCCTTCTCATAAATGCCCCTTTTCTCCCATGAAAAGTGTCCCTTTTATTTCTCATAAAGTACCCCTTTTCATTTCTGGTAAATGACCCTTTTCATGTAAGAAAAGTTACTCTCTTTCACTTTAGATAAGTACCCCCTTCGACTCCGATAAGTGCCCCAACTCAAATCTGATGATCAACACATTTCAAATCTGATGAGTGCCGCCTTTTTTCTTCTCGTAAGTGTCTCATTTTATATCTGGTCAGTGCGCCCCTTTTTACGTGCGCTAAGTGTCCCTTTTAACGTCTGATAATTTCCCTTTTATCAATGATACGTGCCCGTTTCCCTTTCTAATAAGGGACTTATCCCTTTCTATAAATGCCCCCTATCAAAATCCGTCGACAAATGCCCATTTCCAATACTCATAAGTGCCCCTTTTCATCCCTGGTGAGTGCCTCTTTTTTAGGTGTAAGAAGTGCCTCGTTTTCACCTCTGACTCGATAATTAACCATTGTACTTTGGCATGTGCTCCTTTTATTTTCTAATGTCTTATCCCTTTCAATAAGTGTCCCCTTTTCCTATCATCAATAAACGTGCCCATAATTTCAAGCGACTAAGAGCAATTACCCCCAAAAGCTCGCATTTATACTATATATTTGATGATATTATGAAAGGTCTTTTCAGTTTCCGTTATGAGAATGTGCTTATAACCCCATCAGGAATGTTTTTTTTCTCTTTACAAGTTGTAATTTTTCGCACTACGACATAGGCTTTAAAACTTTCCGACCCGTCGAGCCCAAATGCAAAGTATAACGCTATTAAGCAATATCTTGTATGATGTATAAAGAGGAAAAAATGAAATCATCCCTGAAAAGTAATCACAATGTAGGGGTATATACCAATGTCTAAACAATTCTATATTTTCGCTTAGAGATTTCCATTTGTAGGTGCCCTTTTTCAGAAAGTGCCCTTTTTGTTGCCCCCCATCCCCAACTTCGGAAGTTGCTCCGCCGTCCCTGTCTTTACTCGGACCAAAAGCAGACACTCCAACCCTGAACCTAAGTTGGAGATTCTCCTACCTGAATCCCCTGACAAACTATAGACTAAGACACAAACAAGTATTCTTTATGAAGCCAGGGGAAATTGAAGGAAGTCGTGGCGCTATATAAACAGCCACATATTCTGCATTTCTATGGCTTTAGCGGTACTATCAATCTATGATGATGATGATATAATGTAAATGATAATAATAATGATAATACATGTAATAGATTTGCAATAGTAAGTTATCACTTTTATTTAGAATTATCACATGGTTTATATTTACGAGCCTACGAGGTGATAACAAGAAACAATAAGGGATACTAGATTTAAACAATTCATCATAAATTAAAGGGATAAAGCAGTTTCTGTGTGTCATCGATCTTTATTTATTTTTTTCTTTCTCAAATCAAATGCCCTTTTAAATATGACTCAACTTGCATCTGTCAATGTTTCTTGGTTTTAAATCTTTATGGATAGGAAAGGGTTGCCAGTAAATTGCATTATTCACTCCAGTTGAGACATCGGATACATGGCTTCTTCTCAAGCATCAAGTTATGAATAATCATAAAATTGTATAAGTATGTATAAAATAAAGTCGCAAATAAATTTACAAATACGTATTATAACAGGTTATTTCCCATCACTGAACAGTTTATTGCCATACCACAACTTATAAGTGCACTTTCATTTGCCATGCATACGCCCCCGGCCCCCCCCCCCCCCTAGCCTATAAACTGTCACTTTCAGTAATTCATTATGGGGAGAATACACTGCTTCAGCGGGAGAACGGGAGATTTGGGAAAACTCCCAAAGACTGCACTCAAAAAAGGGGGGTGGGGTGAGAGAAAATACATTTCTGCGGAAGAAACTCCGGGAAGAAGAATCGCCACGCCCACATGAACCCTCTCGACCTCCTCAAATATGTGCTACTTGATGAAGTCAAGATATTTATCTTTTAAAGCTACTTGTGTGTGTTCATCTTGGTTGCATATGCACTCTGCATGAAGAGATCAGTGTGGGGGTGGCATTACACGTAAGGCACAGTAGTACGCGGGTATGCAGTGAACAGTGCAGTGCACAATACAAAGACCGGGCTGGACTTCATTCATGCATTGTAGGAGTTGCGAAGAAGATGAGAGTGAATTCAGTGTAATTCTATAGACCACCAGCGCAGCTTTGGTTATCCACAAGACAAGAGTAAGAAACAAGGAGAGGAAATGCAGGACATTTAGAGTGTGGTTCAACTTCCCATTGCTTTCTTTAGGTTATTCATCCCATATCATACTGAAATGGATTATAAAAAAGTGAAAGGGTTTGGGGCGCTTTGTATCGCCTTCTTATCGGCGTTCGTGGGTTCGGTTCTTGTGATGGGTCCGATGATGCCGCTGATGATTCTTGCCCCTCAGGTTTACCGGCGAGCAACGGACCTCGTCATTGGGATGTGGCTAGCATTGCCTGTGGTAAGTCATTCAAGTGAAAGTGCTGTACTGTAACTGAGATGAATAATTTGAAAAGTCGGCGATTCAATGGTGTAATTATTTGTTATCCTTCAATCAGTTCATAAATGTTGAAAGCAAAAGTAGTCAACACACTGTCTGTATTCTATAAAAAGAGTTTCAGACAATTAAATCCAAACATTTAATTTATTTGGAAAAGACAAACGAATCAATCAATGAATCATGTCAATGACAATGACTCAATGATCAATGATTGGAGTTTAAAGAACTAAATAAAGGTACAATGCGAAGGGGGCATTTAAGCTACACACTTCACTTTTGAAAACCTTTAAGTCCTCCAATTGATTTTTTAAGAAGAAATTGATTTATCTTGCCTCTTGGTAGGCATACTGACCTTGCGTACTGCCTACTTTTGAATGCAACAAAATGCATGCACTGCAAATGAGTGTTAAGTTGATTTCCTTGAAACTTGGGGTTGGCATTGCAATTTCGCAGGAAATACTGGCAAATATCTGAGAAATACTGGTATGTATACTTATGAAATTGTATATTGTAAAATAACAAACATAGGAGTCAGACAACATGCACTTCACTTTAATACATATACACTGTATGTTTCTAGTTGTTTATTTTTTCAATTACTTTGGGGGTTTCTTAGAATTTTCATTGTTTGTTTCGATATGTATTTAAAGACAAAATTACAAGACATTTGTGAGGCAGAGTGGTATTGTGGATAAGTGATAGCTTCACACTGCAAAGACAATGGGTACGATAATACGATTCCCAGCTACTCCTTTAACTTTTAAGGGAGATGTGAATTTGTAGTACGTTCACTTGGTCAGCACGATCTCTGTCTTTGCCTCCAAAACTGACTGAGACGGACCCCGGTTCAAAACCAAGTCATGCATTTTGGATGGTGACGTTAAAGGTCGGTCCCCAGATGTAAATAATCATATCTGATTGATACATGTCTCTAAAAACCCAAGATATACACACAAACACGCTGCACCAACTCACGGTAGTACATACATGTAATGTACATTGTACATGGGTGAAAATTGGCAGACAAAAATAAATTTTTCCATCATGTTTAAAATTTGTTTCTGTACATGGTGACTAATTATTAGATTTAGTGTTGAGTTACTCACTATTATCCAATTCTACAGTTCACTTTTGTGTAGATCATGACCATCACCAAATTCAGTGAGAGTCATGTGTGGTCACAGTAATTATTATGAGTCATTGCATACATGTACGGTGGAGGTGTGTTCCAAGATGAAATCATTGAAATTGACAAATTGTGGACTGTGTAACGCCTAACGGGCTGATGATAGTAATGTCAGTTTGTTGCTATATAGATGAAAGATCATGAAGGCATATATTTTTATCAGTGGAAATTTTAAATCAGATAAATTGTAGATATCCTACATACAGTATAATCTACATGCATACAGTAGTTCGTTTCTTTTTTTGTTGTTGCTATATTTATCCACCTTTATTATTGTAGTGGATAGTGTAGTGCCTGATAATCCTATGATTATTCTTGATGATAAGACGTTATTTTCCATGAGTGCAAAGTGACCATTGGATATGAAATAATAATGTGGGAAAGGAAAAGAGTGGGTGGAGTGCTACATGTAGTTATTTTTCTTTCAACTATAGATCTACTGACACCTGAAAAGTGAAAACTCATATCATCTTGAAGATTTCGTTCTGGTGAGCGAGTTGATCGCAAATTTATTTGTTTTAAATGAATGTTGCTTGTCTTCAGAAACCCAATTTTGAAATTGCATGATCTGGGGGGTGTTTCATAAAGCTGTTCGTAAAGTTACGCATGACTTTACGAACGACTTGTATAGGATGCCCAAAGTTTTTGCTGATATTTTCAATAACCTCAATAAAGTTATGGCAAAAAATATACTTTGCATTAAAAATGTTTGTTATCGTAAGAATGTTAAAATACATCTGCACAGTTTAACTTTAGTTGATGTATTTAATAATGATTGAGCATCCCATTTGGCTTTTCATATGCAAGTCATTCATAAAGTCATGCGTAACTTTACGAACAGCTTTATGAAACACCCCCCTGTACATAGTACATGTATGCTAGCATACTATGCTTAAAGGAAACCTATTAGTATTACTCCAAAGGATTAGTTTTTTTTTTACACAACTTAACACAACCATTATGTAAGGAGTGAACAAATTTGCAGTGTACAAAGGATAATAGCACGTGAATGAATTGCTTCATCAGCACACAAAAGGTCTGGGAAGGAAGCATTCATAAATTTGAATACATTTACTAGCTTGATAAAAGACTTCTCATAGTATGTCACGTTAAACAAAAAATACTAATGCTCATGTCGTGCTGAGAAACTGTTCTTGCTTGATATGCCTCTCTCATACACTTAGGTGGAGGATCTTGGGCAAGAATACAATAAATCTCTCAGAATAACAATTTATTTCTTGCGGTTGGGTTTCCTTTTAGTACTGGAACAAAGCCCCCCCCCCCCCCCCCCCCAACATACACAGACACACAAAAGGGCCTACATGTAGTAACAACAGTGTAATATTATTAAGGAGTCTGTTTGTTCTGGAGATTTTCCTGGAAATTGTGCATGAATATTATTAATAGGCAGGCATAGCATGGTGATATACATGTTCTTACAATCTGCTGGTAGCTGTTTCTTTATTATTTACTGATTGGATTAATTAATAATGATGACCTTTGAGTGCTGCATCTATAAGTAGTGTAGAGCATGTTTTTACATTTTTCCTTATCAGCATTACATACATGTATAGAATGTACAGTATAATATACAAACAGTATTTCATAAAAATTAAGTATACTCACATGAAACGTGACAAACCATTCACAACAGTCATGTACATGTAGTTGGTAACTTGGTCAAATCCTAAAAGTCACACACCAATGAGACCTAGATGCCAAACTGACATCAAACCGAACAAGGGTTTATATTACATCAAATGGATCGATCGGGGTAATATTATATTTGTAAAGCGCTTAGAGACATTTGTAATAAGCGCTAAAAATTAAACATTATTATTATTATTATTATTGGGAATCGATCGGTTGTTGGTCGGTTTAGAGTTGATTCGGCGGTGTGACTGAGGAGTAAAGGATGCATTAAGGATGTAAGTGTTCAAGCAAAAACATTGATTTTACATAGTTTCATCTTTAATTACCGGTATGTAATAGCACTGTAGGTACATGTACTTGAACAGTTTTTACATGTTTGAGATGGGAGAGGTGAATTCATGCTAGAGTGAGTTAAATAGAATATAATTTTATATGAACACTGGATGTAGTCTGCAAGCACAGAATCGAATTTGTTATATTGTTTGTTTATTTTTATTTACATATAAAATCATCACAACGTACAAATACAAACATAAAAGAAATATATGGCGGTCAGCCCATTTCAGGCGTACTAACAAAATATGCCTGTTCTTCCATTGGGGTGTGAAAAAAGCTATTACATCAAATATTTTATACAATCATAGGGAAATTAGTATTAAAAGTAATTTCAATATAAACATTTCAATAAACAAAACATAAACGATATTATAGTATTAATGACTGCTTTGAGAGAAATAGTTGTTTTTATACGCTCAAGGGAAGGTTAGAATTGTACTATTGCCCCGAGGCGTGCCGAGGGCAATAGCCCAATTGTAACCTTCCCGAGAGCGTATAAAAACAACAATTTCTCGAATATTAAAGCAGTCATTAATACTTTTATATGCCAAAAAAAAATGACTAAAAAAAAAAAAAAAAAAAAAAAAAAAACTTTTGTCGAAGATGGGATTCGAACTCTTGCGTACAAAAGGTGATGTAACTAAAACCAGCGCCTTAATCCGCTCGGCTATCGCGCTCTGTTAACATACTAAACAGTTTTCTCTAATATATACATTAAAATGGATTTAAAACGGCTTCGCGTGTTGATGATTCGCGGCTGCTCCATTAATCGGGCCCTTCTTTTACTTTTGCAATGCATATTGGCACGAACTTAGATCAAGATCTATCGGCAGATGTTGTTTTTTTGTTTTTGGAAGTTTATTTTCGTCTTCATGTCAACAATGCAAGATAAAATTGTCGGTAAGATCGATCGAGATTCAATTGTATTGAAATTACCGACCAAATCTTCGCACACGTACGGTATCCTCGATCGCTCAAACCATTTTTTAACATGTAAACCTATGGGGTAACCATGGAGACTGACCTATTTTCCCAATAACCATGGTTATTGGGAAAATAGGTCTGTTTTTACAGGAACAGTTAAAGTTTATGAATGCAATTTCGACCAATCAGATTGCTGGATTAGGTATATAAAAAGATATATTGATCTTATTTCTGACGAGTAAGGTTTTTATTTTCAATTTGTGTTATTACTATTTTCCCCTCTGTATTCTCTTTCATGCTCTTCATGTTACTCCAAATGATTAATCAATCAGTCTTTGCTGGGTAAGTTGATCTTATTTATGACACATGGACACTTTTAGAATAAGTTGTTAATTTCAATAGTTTCATTTGTAAAAGATCTTTTCCAGATAGCAGTTTTCTTGAAATGGAATTCTGAAAGAACATCAAAAATGTAAAATTTGTTAAAATTTGTTCATTCTGTTCAGCTTTTGTGTGAAATAAACAGAACACATATTTTACATTTGAATCTGTTCAAATTAAAACATAAATTCAAAAGTATGGTCACATGTTTTTTCTTCTTCTCTCTATCTTACCAGTAACTATTTTATCTTCGAACATTTAATAAAGTCAATGTTCAAAATGAAATTGAATGTCAGCAGTTTTTGCAGTTGAATTATTAAATTCAATGCATCACTTCATCACACACATTTCTAGTTGAATCATTTCATTATTTTGATCATGTATCTTATTGTTATTCTTGTCATTGTTCATCAGTAATTCTTTCTACCGCAAATACCATGTTCAACGGTACCTGGTGACCTTCCTCCCGCACTGCGCAGGTCAGCACATGCGCAGATACAATACTGGGGAAGACGATAATACAACGTTTCCTCTGGCTTCCATAAGGAGGCACCATCATAATCTGCTACCTATACTTTATTGGTTCAGAAACTATGATTTATATTGGACTTTCCAGTTCTTGACCCATCGTATTTGTATATGAAACGAGAAGTGTCTTTGCGAAATATACCCATGGCAGGTGCTGACCTCTATGGCCAAATATTGTAGTTGCGATACCGAGAATTGATACAATGCATTTCCCCTTATTGTTTTATACAGAGACATTTTTTGGGACACAATTCAAAGCGATTGGTGACAAGCTAAAGCCAAATGAACGAAGTGTGATCATCATGAACCATCGAACTCGACTAGATTGGCTCTTCTTCATTGCTTGTTTGCTGAGACACACCCGAGCATCCAATCTTAAAATCGTCCTCAAGTCTCAGCTCAGGACAGCTCCTTGTATTGGTAGGTCAAAGTTTAATGATCCTTCAAGGTTGAAATGTTTAATTTTATTATTTTGCTCCGATCTTGATTTTTTTTAAAAACCTTTAGATGCATTTGTAGGTTAGATATCTAGCAATAAAATATGCTACTAAAGAACCCTGTAGGATTTCAAAAATCACTTATGTTTTGTCTTTATTAGATATGGTTCTAAGTTGACCGTTGATCAATTGACCGAGTTCTAGCATAGCAAATAAGATGCTGCTCTACAAGTTAGTGTGAAATGACGTCATATATTTCTTGTTTTTGTGTATTCTATTGTGCAGGGTGGGCGATGCAGCAGGCATGCTTTGTCTTTTTAGCTCGTCAGTGGGCCAAGGACTGTGTTTGGTTGACCTCTGTTCTCAAATACTTCTCAGAGATGCGCTATGACTTTCAGCTCCTCCTCTTTCCAGAAGGTTAGTATTTCCTATTACGGGTCAACAGGGGTCAACTGTGTTTGGTTGACCTCTGTTTTTAAATACTTCTCTATTCACTTCTTTTTTTTTTTTTTACTGAAGGGGGGCGTGGTAGAGGAAAAAAAAAAAAAAAAACTATTTTTTTTTAGTGCTCACTATCACCCCTTTCTAGTGTACTATCACCCCTTTCTAGTGTACTATCATGGACCTGTACTATTCAGTGTTTGAGTTCTGCCTTGACCCATCATGCATGGCCGTACAGAGGAATTTTTCTTCAGAAGTTACCAGGCAATCACCCATAAACACAAAGAAAAAACGAAATTAAAAAACACACTTCTTGTGTTGTTATTTTTTTAAACTCTGGCCGAATCCTATGTTTGACTGATTTAATCTAGTGTATTATTCAGTGTTTGAGTTCTGCCTTGACCCATCATGCATGGCCATACAGAGGATTTTTTCTTCAGAAGTTACCAGGCAATCACCCATAATTTGTAACTATTTAAATATACTTGTACTTGCTTGTTTTTTTAACTTTGTAAAGCGCATAGAGAAACTTCGATTTATTATGCGCTACTTCCTTTAAAACCAAACTCAAACGTTCAATAATAATTACCTACAGTGTATGTCAAATAAACTTGCAATTTCATCTCTCCTCCCTACGTTTTCTTACATGTACTTCACCTTTTCCTATTTCCCTTTGCCTGTATGTTTAGTGTTTAATGTTTTTTTCATTTTTTTTAATTAAGTTTGATTTGTATCTCATGTTTATTGTATGTATATTTCTTTATGTATTGGGCACCCCATTAATCAAGCCTTGGCTTTTAGGGGCACCCTGACCATTTATACTGTATTAATAATTTTCATACATGCATGATTTGTAATTTTGTATATTGATTTGTTTATTTTAAATGGTTTAATAAAACAAATTGAATTGAATAAATGCACCACTTAATCTATGTCATATAAATTGAATTGTGTATAATCATGTTAATTTGAAAACAATGAGAATATAATTTGTGCTATGTCCCTCTAAAAAGTATTAATAAACTTTTTTAATTGAATTATCTGTGTTATGCTTAATAAAGATATACTTGAAAAATGCTGGTACATTTAATTGTCGGTGTACTAAACTAGATTTATGCATTCACATGTACGTCGCAGATGTGTGTTTGGAAATTCATTACAATTTACTGAATTTTAAAAGAATAATAATAGACGTTTGTACATTTGGCGGTTTATAAGTCAATATCTTTTTATTGTGGATGATTGATAGGTTAAAAATGATAACTAGAACATGATTGGCACTTTTAGCAGATTGGGACTATGTGTAACTAATTGAAGACACATTCTTATGATTTCCCTTTGTATCAATTATCATGTATTACTACAATATGTACACAAAAAGGTCAAACAACTCCAAACTAAAAAACATTAATCAGATAGGTGTACTGTCATTGTGATATTTGTTGGCTTCATATACCAAGCAGTGTCACAAGCCATATCATTAAGCTGTTTTAATGTTATCTCTGGGTTGTCGCCCCCTTGCATGATAAGAGGCAAGTTTAAGGGGTGGGGGTGATGATGCTGTGGCCCCCTCTGATAATTAGAATTCTCTCTCTCTCTCTCTTTCTCTCTCTCTCTCTTTCTCTCTCTTTCTCCCTCCCCCTCCTTCTCCCTCCCCCTCTCTCTCTCTTGCTCTCTCTCTCTCTCTCTTTCTCCCTCTCACTCCCTCCCACTTCCTCTCTCTCTCTCTTTATGTTTTCATTCCTATAATACAAAAAGAACTTCATACTGTCCAACTGGACTTCAAAATACTAGTTACCTTAGAAAGAATGGTGCCATTTGACTTACATGTAGTTTTTCATGCATTAGTTGGATCAAAACTTTGATGGTACTAATGCTACTAATGACTAGAATTCAGTTTTCACAAACAATGTTAAATTTGTTAAGGGGAACATGCATTACATGTAGTACTGATGGTTTATTGGATTACTCCTATATATACAAACTGGTAGATAATCTTAGTTTTCAGTTGTTGGTATTTAGGTTCGAAAATATGGTGTCAGCCAAAAAGACAAAGAAAAAAGAAAACCAGGTAAATAAGGAGACAGAAATGAAATATATTTGTTAAATTATATTTTTTCCTCATTTTAAAAACACTTACTGGTAAATTTTTGTCATGCAATTACATTGTGAAATAGACTGATAGCAAGCAATTGGGAAACGTTGATTATGCAGTACATTAGAATTGATGAAATAGTTTGAAGTCAACACAATTACTGTACCACCATTTTTTTAATATGAGTGCATTTGAAGAGTAATTCTTTTCAGTGAACACTTCTTTCTGAAGAGAAGGAAAAAGCTCACAAATTATTTTACGCCTTTTACCACATCTTAACCTTTTTATCACAGTAAATGAACAGTATTTTGTACCAATATTTGTAATATGTTTCATGTTTTCTGAAAATCCCTTGATAAACATATCACTTATCACAAATACTCATAACTCCTCTAGATTCTTATGGGATGACATGCTTGTGCATACTAGGCTTCTTATCCTTGACAGCAAGTAGGCCATTCACTGAACAGTACATGTTAGTACAAACAGAATTTAATTAACACACATGTTATGTACATGTACACGTGTAGCTTGATGTTATGTTATGACATGATGAGAGATGAGGAATTATCTCCGTACAATGGTTTCCATAGCAACTATGAGCAGTATAGCGATGTTCAACTCTTGTCATAATTGCTTTATTCAAGAGCTTTGATGTGGAAGATTGCTCCCAGGGATGAAAGCAATGAGGGAAAATTAATTTGAATTGTGCTAATTAAAGCATGTACGTACATGCAATTCTAAGAAATCAATTGTCTCATAATGCTCTTTGTCTGTTTGTCACAATACATGCGAAAGAAAATAACTACAAGTATGGAAGCCTTATAAATTGTGTAGTTTTGCAGAGCCTTTTGAGCAATCCAGAACCATGCATGCACAACCCTTGATTCTCGAACTAGTATTTTCTAATGCATCAGGCCAATTCATCATAAACGCAAATGTACTGTCAATTACACTAGAATCTGAATATGAAATGAGTATCTTCATCAAATCCCAATTTAACAGTTGACTAATGTATGAGTATAATTCTTGCAGTATCAATTTTGTTTACTTGCTATACTTGTACAATGAACATGTACTGTTTGGGAGATGTACTGGGTGTTTGTAGTTCACAAGTGAGAATTCTAATAATAAAACTAATCTACATGTATCCATTGCAGGACTAATTATATGTAATCTGATATAGTGGATGTTTACCTTTAATTACAATTGGAAGATACCATTTAATCTTATAGACAACATGTACTTCTATAGCCTCCATGTACACAGCTTCTCATGTGTATGTTTATGTATCTTTATGCATCGATATACATGTATTAATATACATCATATTTTACACAAACAAAACAGGATTGAGCAATTATATGTCATTTTCTTTTGAATCAGAAATATTGAATAGCATTATCTTTTAATGAATCAGATTGAATTTCCTTCCAGGTAATGTAGGAAGTGAGAAAGCCTTCTCTTATAAAGTGTAATAAATCATTTCCTTTTAATTGGCAGAAAGCAAAACAGAGATTGTTTCCTTATTACAACCTTTTTAATCACTGTTTTGAAATTAAGTATCATGTGATTAAACTCCTAGTTTAGCGGTGGTTGTCTAATGTACATTACAGTGTAGAGTGTACCTATGAATCCAGATAATACATACAGACACAGTGCACTAAAATCTTGTATGTTTTCATCTAGTCTGGAATCTAGCCAATTGTATTTTAACAATATCTCCACTACTAATTTTCTACATACACATAGAGATCATTTTTCCAATTATGCAATCTCTTCCTCCCTGCTGAAGACAAAAAATGGCACAATCATGAATTTGTATGGCTGTCATTGGCTGACAAACAAATTCTTGGAAAAGCCCTCTTTGACTTGTGACGTTGTGTGTGTGTGTGTGTGTGTGTGAGAGGGGGTCGGGGGGGGGGGGGGGGTCGGCATAACAAGATCGGCCAGATACTGGACTAGATAACATTTATCCTAATCTTTTTCTAATAGTTATGGATATAGAATGCCTATGTTGGCGTCCTTTAAAATTAAAGTTAAATTGAGAGATAAAAAGGGAAAGAACACTAGCAAACCAATGTTTTGGGATGTGTTCATTAACAATGTTTATGCTTGAATTAATTTTAGTTAGTGAACTTGGCCCTGATGATGACAAGTTTTGTATCCTTTTTATCATCTGCTTCTACACGTACCTGACAGCAGTGTAGACTTTGTACCTAAAAGTTTGACTTGATCAGCATGTCAGAAAGAATGACTACAATTTCAATTATTCTGCATTTTGTGAAATTTCCTGTCAGCAGCCATTCTCCAATTAAATAAAAGCAAAATTTGGGTTTTGGATACCTTATTATTGGCAAGAATATTGGCGTGTCATGTACAACTTTTAGATAGTTTGGCAAAGCAAAGTAACACTGAACCTGTGCACCCTGTGGTTTTTTATGTTTGTTGTAGTGTAGAACAGAACCTTCTACCCCCGTTGGTGGTCCTTATACGTGCCTAGTAGTGACTTTGAGTTTAACATTGGCGTGAAGAAGTTCAAGGGTGCTTTTCCTTTCAATAACTGTACCAATATTAATTGATCCAACACCATCGGAAGGTGGTAGCTATTTTTATTCTCGGATTCAAGGCTGCCCATTGAGTGGATTCCTGTGTGGAAAAGTCTGTTTTTTGCATTTAAACTCTTAAATTTTTCTGGTCCAGATGTTTTGCCGTCAAACTATTATCTCTAGAATATACAAGAAAAGATACATGAAAACTGAACCAAGAATTGTCAGAATACCACACCATTTAAGTACAGTTGACAGTCTCTTTCAACTTGTGTCAAATACAGATAAATATGACTACAGTGTAACTGATGCGTATGATATGTAGTTTTGAAAAATTAATTGTCTGAGGTCTTTTAGTCTGAAAGAAATAACTGTTTTATATAATTATACATGGCAGGAGAGGATCCAGAAAATTCCAAATTGGGGGGGGGGGGGAGGGGGATGTAATGTACAAAATTGCAACTGCGAAGCCTGTACGGCCTGGGCTTTGGAAAAAATTTGCACCTTAAAATGCTGTGGTAACATTCTGAGACATTTCTGAATGCGTAAACTGAACATTTACGTGAATATTTCTTAGCTTTATTTCTGCTATTTTGTTCTGGAAGGAATAAAGGGGGGCGTGCACCCCCACAGATCCGCCCCTGCAAGGGCATTATTAGGAGCTTCAGTAGGTGGCAGCAAACATGAAATCTTATGAGGAGAATTGATATCGCACTCTGTTCTTGTACATCGGTGCAGTTGTTGCTTATCTTTGCAGAATCGTTTGCTATATTGTAATCACAGATAAGATTTTGAAATGTACCTATTGTTCTGTTAATGAAAGAGTTGATTGTCCCTTCATAATCATATAGAGGTATGCAATTTTCTAGAAGAGAAAGAAACAAAATTAAATAGATTTTAGGCATTACATAATTTGAAATGAAATTGAATACAATTTTATTTTTGATTTTCTGTATTCTATTTCTATTTATTGTAAACTTTGTGAGTGAACAAATATCCATGAATGTAATTTATGCTTACTTTATAAACTTTGGTTTGTAAAAAAAAATTGTCAGGTTGAAATATGTGCTTATAAATGACTGTATATTTCTTTTCATCCTGCTATTTAGGTATCAACTTTTGTAGGACAGGAAAGGAGATCAGCAATGCATATGCCCAGAAACATGACCTGCCAATTTATAAACATGTTCTCCACCCCCACACCACTGGATTTGCTTTCACTGTGGACTATCTTAGGCAGAGTAAGTACCCACCCTCTTCCCCCACCCTTCCAGCACCCTTCCCCACCCTTCCCCCCACCCTTCCCCCACCCTTCCCCCACCCTTCCCCCACCCTTCCCCCACCCTTCACCCCTTCCAGTTCAGATTTCATAGCCGATATCAATAATCTTTTTTAAAATTAGATATGATTATACATATTAGCATGAACATGTGTAAGTATCAAATCAGCCTTTCCACTTATTCAGTAGGCTAGTTAAAGCCCCTCTAAAGTGTTGGAAGCCCCAAATTCACACAAAAATTGATGCCAAAATTTCACTTAAATTGTATCGAAATGTGAAATAGGATCTCATTTTAAGACACACTTCTTCCCCAAAAAAAATGTGTTTGAAGGCAAATATTAACAAAAGAATTAAGTAATTTGGGTTTTTTGTCGTACGCAAAAAACCTAAATTTGTATTCTTTTATCAATATTCAACTTCGAACACATTTGTTTTGACAATCTTTGCAGAAATGTGTCTTAAATGACATCCTCTTTCACAGCATGATACAACTTCAGTGAAATTTGCTATCAAATTTGTAGGGCTCCCAACACTTTAAGAGGGACTTTAAGTTTGATGATAGATGGTTTCAGTAATGTTGAGAGACCTTTTACATTATTTTTTTCCCTTAAATTCTGTTTATCAAAGCTTACTGCATGTACTGTAGCTCACATTCCTTACAGATACATGTTGTTAATCATCTACTGACAAATATTTTTGGTCTGTAAGAATATCAAGCTATGCCTGGGCTGTTGCCCTTATGTATAATCACACCTATACTCACATCTGTACTATGCATAGTTGACATGGAAAGATATATATCACCACTTGTTAAAAGTGATGGTACATGAACTAATACAAACCTACATGTAAATCACACTTGTAAGGAAATGAATCCTGAAATATGAAGAGCAAGTAAGTACAGTTTCATGAATTCATATGAAAATATCCAACTTTGGTGGAGGGGGGGGGGGGGGGGGGGGTCATTTGGTTCTTAAATTGTAAAAGAAGGACTATGGGTCAAAACAACAGCACATCATTATTAGTCAATCAAGTTGTATTTTACACTCTTTATCCGGATGTTTTTGGTGTTTTTTCTTGATATTTAATGCTCAGCATCCCATCATTATTATGATTATCCTCCTTTATCTAGCCAAGATGATAGATACTGTGTATGACGTGACGGTGGGTTACTGTGATGTTGTTCCAGAGAAGGGCGAGATGGACATCTTTAGAGGCAACATCCCTCAGGAGGTACAGTTCTTGATCCACAAGTACCCCATCAGTGCTCTCCCACAGAACAAGGAAGACTTGGATAACTGGTGTGTGGAGAAGTGGAAGGAGAAGGAGCATTGTCTGGAGAAGTTCTACACAGGCACCAAGACCTTTGAGGGCCAGGAAGATGGGAAACTGGAGAATCTGTCCGGCCAGGCCGTCTACAAAGTCATCTTTATTCTTGCATTCTGGATATCTAGTGTATTTATCTCTGTTTGGCTCATGCTCACATCCCCCTTCGTGCTGTGGGGCTCTCTTGTGATTGTGGCAGCATATGTAATTATTGGAAAGTACTTTGGTGGAGTCGATTATATTTCCATTGCAAGCTTTAACTTCACACAAGATCTGACACATAAAGCAAGGACCACTTGATATCAAAGTCATTCTACAGTAAATGTCAATATGTTTATCATCGCTCTGCATCATACAACGTCGGGTAGTTGTCAGAAACACTACTTTTTCAGGAGAGGGTGGGTAGTAAATAATATAATACAACAAGATCATTCATTAATTTAAAAACTATACATTTTAAAACAATTTTATTATGGCAGATTTGAGATGGAGCCAGACCAAATTGCAACAAATATTTCCTCCTTATTAACAACTTTTTGAAATAAAAATGATAATATTCTGCTTCTATAAAGGGCTTAATACATCAACGATGTCTCTAAGTGCTTTAGAGATATATCATTCCAGTCATCGGAGTCAGTCTTGCCCGCACACAATGTATGCACATTCTCGACACCCTGGGGTGTATTCCAGCCAGGCGAAACAAAACAAAACAATAGAATAAAGATTTATATTGTGAAGAGTAGAGGCAGCCTTTATGTAAACAAATATTTATTTTGTCAATTGTTATTTGTAAAATCAGACACTGGTATCCTAATCCTAATACCTCAGCCTTTTGTATGGTGAACAGTAAATATGTAAATTGTATACCGGTAGGTCAACAATATTTTGATTAAAAATTGGTGTATAAAAATGTAACTGCCTCTTTGATAAACTGGTACTATATTGTATTTTGTACTAACATGCTGCTGCATTTGCAGATCATTTTTTTCCTTGGTTTTATACAAAAAAAATCTATTGTTCAAATTTAATTTTAAATTTCCTATTATATTTGCTGCTTTCATTTGTGAAGATTCGGAAGTAAGAAAAATGAAGGATTTTCTCCCAGATTATTTTAATGATATATCATATTTATTGAATTTAACTAATTCTCTAGTTGTTCGCTTTTATGATAGATAATCATATTCTGTATGTTTATAGTGTCAAAATATTGCTATTTATAATTGCTAATGATATTTATCTGAGAATGTACATTTGTACACGTATTTGCTCTATGAAGTGGTTTTGGATTGTGAATCATGCAGTATAAAACATGTGTGATGGATCACTAAACCTTGTCATGAGCAGACCTCATCTTCATGTGTTATAGTTTCAAACATTGTGGTCAAATTCAGACTGCTGAGCATGTTCTGAATGAGTATTCTGTACCAGGACCCGATGTCCCGTCGCTGATATTGACAACTCAAAACCGGTGTTGTATTAAAACAATTGTCAGATTTAAATGGCTATAGTTGATATAAAAATTATAAATAGTTTCAAACTTATAATTGAATATGCTCAGAATATCACACTTACTAAACAAGAGATAAAGTAGTGAGAACATTTTCATAGGAGAACATTGATGTGAAAAGTTTAAACTAGTCAAGCTCGCACATTAAAAATAGAGCAAGCATACAATGAAGTGTGCATACCTTGCCTACCATGTTGAAAATTCACACTCTTGATCATCAAGTCAGAAGTAGCTTACAAGTTTCAAACTGAATGAAAATATAAAATGATTCATTTATTTCTAGTCTGATTTCTACTCTGAAAATTAGCCACATCAATGAGTAGATATTACACCTGATGAAATTCATATTTTATATCACCAAACATCAGTTTTCAGTGCCATCTGTACCAATGAGGCTAATTTCAAGTTTGTCCAAGTTGTGTGTGGATATGTTACATGTTTTGTACGGTAATCTTATATTGACCATAGTATTTAACATGGAGATATGTACGTATATGTCAATGTTGGAATAAATTGTGTCACATGATGAAGTGGAGAAAGGTGATATTATTTCAGAAATTTGACAAAGCTGAATGAAAAGTAAATGAAGAACAACTAATTCTTATGAAGTTGTGATGATACTTGATTATGCAGTTGATATTTTGAAATAAGAATCTGATTATTCATATTGTACAAATTAATGGCTGCACTGTATTAACTATGATATATGATATTAGATGAGTAAGATTTCTGATCTAAGATGAGTAATATTTATGATCTTAGGTTAGTAAGATTTATGATGACATTACATGTCTGATTCACTGTGTACTTATTGATGTCTCGTCTGTCTTGTGTATATTTTTGTATTAATGTGAACTATTTCAGATGTTATCTGACAAACATTCTTTGCAAAGATGTACGTTGCCGCTTCTTAACCAGGATTAACAATGTGAATCTGCTTGCCTTACATGCAGACTAGCCAGCATGCATGTTGTACTAAGATTGATAGAAATGCACTATGTGTTCAACTATAGAATTTAGATAGTTATATATGCACTTCATTCATTCCATTATGTATTTTGATAAAGTGAACTATTTTACAATATTCATTTAATTCAGGACTAAAACTGTACAATCAAATCCCATATGTAGTGGTTTATGTCAGTAACAAATCATGATATTTTAATCAGATCGTGAAAGTAGTGCTGCAATGAAATCAATTAATTTTGAAAGAAACATTTTCTCAGATTTTCTCCACATCGTAAATGTTGTCCATATTGTTTTTTGTGTAGATACTAAATTAATTAAACTTTTCCCCACAAACTGAATCAGATATTTTTTCAAAAATCAAATAATCATGTCTAATATGGCATAAAAAGGATAATCCCTTAACATGTTTTGATAAAAGCATCTTGCCTTTGGCTTGCATATGCAAATCGAGCCATTAAACTTGCTGCCACATGGAAATTTGCCATGGTGTGTTCTGGGACAAAGTCTATTAAATAATGACGGTTAGAAAAAAAGCAGGTAATGATTCTAGTTTGATCATACTCTAATGATTATTGGGGTGTGTTCTGGGACAAAGTCTATTAAATAATGACGGGTAGAAAAAAAGCAGGTAATGATTCTAGTTTGATCATACTCTAATGATTATTGGGGTATCTTTATAATCTAGAAATGTATCTTTAGCCAAGAGGTGCTATTAATTAAAAAAATATATATTTGGCTGTGCTGTTCTGTGCATGAAAATGTGCAAGCTAGAGAATAAAGCCTGTTTTTTATGTTTCAATATAAGAAAGTTACTGCATTTGAAATGCTTTAGGAAGATATAATATGAGCAATCATGGCTGAAAACTATAACATTATAGTGGTTTAAATGAAAAAGACTAGCAGAATCTTTTTATCATTATTCTCCATGTTTGAATTCAATTCTGGCTCTAAGATCACATGATGTATGTGGTAGTGCCATCTGTAACAAAGTGTGTTTATTATTTGACTATGAAGATCATTTGGTTTTGTTTTCTGGATAAATTATTACATTTTCCTCATCACATTGCATAGATATTTCGTCGCTGTTTTCACGAAGTGACGGTAGTGAAAAAAAATTGCATTCACTTTGCGTGACGATTTGCCTCACTACCGTCACTTCGTGAAAACAAGGACGATTTATATGAAATCTGTAAAAAAAATAATCACAGGGAAGAATTTATTTAAAAAAAGATATCACATATTATGATTATAAGTTTCCATGAATGAATTGTTTTATGTGTCTGACTCAATTTAAACCACATATCATGAACTCATCCTATAATTATGGTCTACTTTTGTTTGTATCAACATTCAAGTGTTTTTATCATTTTCTTACGCTGAAAGAAAGGTACATGTGTTATCATTATATGACACAACCTCATTCAGTAGATAAACTTTTAAATGCTACAATGTCAGCATGTCATGCTAAGATATAAATGAATGACATCTTAGTTACAGGGATAGTAATAGAATTGATCCATTTTGATTTAAATCAATACTTGTCACTAGACTGGGAATATGTCACCAACTTGTAAATGAAACATTTTGAAGCCATAAATTTATGAAATAAATTGGCAAAGATGATGAGTTTATAGTATAAAGAGAGAAAAAGAAAACTCATCAAACATGAACAATATGTTTGAGCATTTTATTTACAACACAATCAATAGTTTCTTTTGTCATTATATTTTCTATTGCCTAAGATTACTTTCAAACTTGTTTTATTAATTATATGCTTCATTTGAGATTTAGCCATTTTGTACGACATCTTACCTCATTATAATCTGTATTTTTATGCCAGAATAAAGGAGCTGAATTTAGCTCCATATTTGCTCATTATTTGTTTGGTAGGATTATTGTAAAATTCTTTGTAAGGTCTTAGGGCTTGCCTTTACAAGAAATCTGTAAGAAAAAGAAAGTGAATGGAAAAGGCACTTCATAGCCATATTTGCATTTTATTTTACCTACTACTATTCCAACAATACAAATCCATAATTGTAGGTGATAGTTTGGGGCAATGTCTGCTTCTCTAACAAGTTGGGTAATTTGTTTGTGTTTACAATTTTACCTCTGATTTTTACCTCCATTCACTGAAAAAGCAGTCATCCTTAAATGTTTGTGACTCTTAGCTATTTGCCATTATATTCATATGAACAAATATTGTCAACAGTATACTATTGTATTATTTCCAGTAAATATACTTGTTCAGTATTATACATGTATCATTGGCTGATGAAAATAAAATGTCAAAGTGGTTATATGTATGACTGCACTTCATGATGACTTACACCATGTCTGATTTACTATGAATGTCGCATTCGCAGTCAGAAAATATTAATAAATACATAACAAATTACACGCTTGCTTGTTTTGTTTTTTTTTAGTTGAAAAATATTTGTGTCGTAAGATGTGATAGTAAAAAGTAGAATTGATCCTAAGTCTCCACATGTAAATGAAACGTAGAAATAAACTGTCAAAACTAAAACAAAGGCACAACTTGATGGTTCTGTCTTTCTTTTTGATATGTTTTCTCTTCTTTTCTGTTGGTTGAAAGATGATGTGAGAAATGGATACACAAGAAAAAAACGTTTGATAAAGGACCCTTCTCTCTCCTCCACCACCCCTTCCCTTCCGAACCCCGAGCTCGCTTGATCTCTCTTTTTCTCGGCACAGTTAAAGGGAGGCTTTACTACTGCAGCTAGAAGGGATTAGACCACCCAGAGAGCCATCGAGGTCACTGTGACAGGTGGCTATCTCATTAACTCAGCTCTCATTTAACATAAGAAAAAGAGGATCATGGGGGACCAACAGGCACCGAGTTTTCTATATAGAGGGAGCAAGTAGCTACAAGTAGGACAGTGTGCCTTTAAGCCCTGTCTACTAACCTCACGATAACATTATGAAGGGCGCCATCTATTCCATCCGTTCCCTATTATTGCTATTTTATATCAATCTTTAAAAACAATATATGTCACAAATTCAAGTCGGTCATCACTACGGAATTTACATTTGTTATGTTGCTGCTGATACTTGGATGAAATCCATGTAGGTCAGAGTGAAAGTCTTTATTTTGATTAGCATGCATACTTAATGTTGTGAAAGGTTATTCATTATGCAGCTCTTACCGGGTCCAGTGAGTGCTATTTGAGGTTTTCTTTCTTAAAGAAATTATGCATATAATTATAGAGAGAGGGGGTAATAGAGAAACCGAGATGGAGAGAGAGAGAGAGAGGGGGGGGGGGGTGAAAATACGCAAAAGGAGTTCTGGGGGTGTTTCATCAAACATTTAGTCGGTGGTTTTCACCGACTAATCTCATTTTCACCGACAATTTGTCGGTGGAAAACACCGACAAATTTCTGTAAGTCACCGACTAATTTCAATATATTTGTCGGTTGCCTTGGACCTCCCGACAAAGTCAATTACACCGACTAATTAGTCTCAACAACCAAAAAGGCACCAAAAGGGCAAAATGGCAGCAATCATGAATATCCTATAGGGGGTGCTGCCCTCAGTAGAGAGTGTGTTTTCCGGGACAGCTGAAATTAATGTTAAAGGGCCTTCTCAATTGAACGGACTTTATTAATAAAATAAAATTAGAATAACATTTGATGTGTCAATTTTCCATCAATTTTCAAAGAACAGACTACTTAATCTAGATCAATAGATCTATATCTTGAAATCTACTTAAACTACTGAGAGAAAAAAACAACCTCAAAGGTTGAAAAATGTAGTTAAAAATGATGAAGAAAATTTACAGTTCATTTTCTAGTATTGATTTCTGAATCTTATCATTACTTGCAACTTTTCCTTTTAAACCTCAATTTTTATATTCCAATTAAAACCCTCTCAATCTCCAACAGCTCCAGCTGTCCATCAACTGTGTATTTTCTTTGTTGTCCTTGTTGTCGATGTTGCTGCTGCCATCTCTGTTGTTGTCCAGGTTGCTGCTGCTGCGCTGATGCTGTTGCTGCTGCTGTTGATGTTGTTGTTGCTGCTGCTCCTGTTGTTGCTGCTGTTGTTGCAGCTGCTCCTGCTGTTGTTGGTTGTTGCTGCTGAGTCTCTGGAAAATGTTGGTTCTCTTGATGCTGTTGTAATTCAATCAACTGCAATTGAAATTCATATTTATAAAAGAAAACTGATCTGCGCATATTACTTAAAACCATGGTTTCTCTTTATTTACATCTGTAAACTTCCATGAAAGTATTCAGATATCTTGTATGTATCATCATGCACTCGTAAATCACGAACGGAGGTGCTTGTTTGAAAAAAAATTAATAGACTCGAATGAGAAGGAAAATGTGTAAAACGATAATGGGGAAGGAAAGTGAAACAATTCGGCGGGGACGCGGGATCATGGTGTACTATAGCCCCGGCACCCCCCCCCCCCCCCACTCAGTGTTATTTAGGGTACGCATAATGCTTGTTCCCTCTTTTTGAAAGCACCCCCTATCTGAGGACTGCCAACATTTCCGAACCCCCCTTTCGCGGGCTTTTCCTGCCTTGGAGACCCCCCTTAATCATGAAAAATGGTCAATGTACCCCCCTAAATTCGGAATAATTTCTCAGGAGTCCAAAGAGATGAGAGAAAAAAAGAAAAAACACCCACTTTTAAAATAAATCTCCGGGTGAAAAGTTAATACACCCCTTTTTTTAAACAATTCTCGGGCCGGACTTTGTTGCACGAAAAGTACCCCTTTACCGGACATTTGGTAACACGCATGCATGGGTGTCGATCCGGGGGGGGGGGGATGGGGAGATATATCCCCCCAATATTTCAGGTGGGGGGGGGGGGTGTGGCCTGTACAATCTTCCCCCCCCCCCAATAATTCACCATAAAAAAATATAAAAAAAATTAATGATGAGAGTCCGATGAGAGTAGTTCAGGCGCGGATCCAGGATTTCTTAGGGGGGGGGGCCCAAATTTGAAATTATGCGAGCCAAATATTGGTTCGTGATGGTGACCAACAGTGACGTAATGCGGGGGGGGGGGCGATTTCCCCCTCCCAAGCTTTGACGTTTCATTATTATTAGAGAAAGAAGAGGATTCGTTGTACCGTTCTCGAAAATAATTCTCGTCTGAATTTAGTTTTTCCCCATCCGCGCGAAGCGCGGAAAATTTTACGATTTATTAAATTATTAGAGAAAGAAGACGATTCGTTGTAAAGTGCTCTACTCTTAATCCTCGTCTGAATTCAGGTTCCCCCCTCCCGCGCAAAGCGTGGAAGCTTTTACGATTCATTAAATTATTAGATAAAGAAAACAATTAGTTGTACAGTTCTCGACTCTTAATCCTTGTCTAAATTCAGTTCCTCCCCTTCCCCCGCCTGCGCGAAGCGCGGAAGCTTTGACCTTTTATTAAACTATTAAAGAAAGAAGACGATTCGTTGTACCGTTCTCGACTCTTAATCCTCGTCTGAATTCAGTCCCCCCCCCCTCCCGCGCGAAGCGCGGAAGCTTTTACGTTTCATTAAGTCATTAGATGAAGAAAACGATTCGTTGTACAGTTTTCGACTCTTAATCCTTGTCTAAAATCAGTCACCCCTCTCCCCCTCCTGCGCTTTATTAAATTTTTATTAAATTATTAGAGAAAGAAGACGATTCGTTGTAAAGTGCTCTACTCTTAATCCTCGTCTGAATTCAGGTTCCCCCCTCCCGCGCAAAGCGTGGAAGCTTTTACGATTCATTAAATTATTAGATAAAGAAAACAATTAGTTGTACAGTTCTCGACTCTTAATCCTTGTCTAAATTCAGTTCCTCCCCTTCCCCCTCCTGCGCGAAGCGCGGAAGCTTTGACCTTTTATTAAACTATTAAAGAAAGAAGACGATTCGTTGTACCGTTCTCGACTCTTAATCCTCGTCTGAATTCAGTCCCCCCCCCCCCCCTCCCGCGCGAAGCGCGGAAGCTTTTACGTTTCATTAAGTCATTAGATGAAGAAAACGATTCGTTGTACAGTTTTCGACTCTTAATCCTTGTCTAAAATCAGTCACCCCTCTCCCCCTCCTGCGCGAAGCGCGTAAGCTTCTACGTTTCATTAAATCATTAGAGAAAGAAGACGATTCGTTATACAGTTCTCGACTCTTAATCCTCGTCTGAATTCAGGTTCCCCCCTCCCGCGCGAAGCGCGGAAGCTTTTAATCTTCATTTAATCATTCGAGAAGAAGAAGATTCGCTGCACAGTTCTCGAAAATAATCCTTGTCTAAAATCAGTCCCCCCCCCCCTTCCCCCTCCTGCGCGAAGCGCGGAAGCTTTGACCTTTTATTAAACTATTAAAGAAAGAAGACGATTCGTTGTACCGTTCTCGACTCTTAATCCTTGTCTTAAATCAGTCCCCCCCCTCCCCCCCACGGCGCGAAGCGCGGAAGCTTTGACGTTTTATTAAACTATTAAAGAAAGAAGACGATTCGTTGTACCGTTCTCGACTCTTAATCCTCGTCTGAATTCAGTTCCCCCCTCCCCCTCCCGCGCAAAGCGCGGAAGCTTTTACGTTTCATTATATCATTAGAGAAAGAAAACGATTCGTTGACAGTTCTCGACTCTTAATCCTTGTCTAAATTCAGTCTCCCCCCTCCCCTCCTGCGCAAAGCGCGGAAGCTTTGACGTTTTATTAAACTATTAAAGAAAGAAGACGATTCGTTGTACCGTTCTCGACTCTTAATCCTCGTCTGAATTCAGTTCCCCCCTCCCCCTCCCGCGCAAAGCGCGGAAGCTTTTACGTTTCATTATATCATTAGAGAAAGAAAACGATTCGTTGACAGTTCTCGACTCTTAATCCTTGTCTAAATTCAGTCTCCCCCCTCCCCTCCTGCGCAAAGCGCGGAAGCTTTGACGTTTTATTAAACTATTAAAGAAAGAAGACGATTCGTTGTACCGTTCTCGACTCTTAATCCTCGTCTGAATTCATTTCCCCCCCCCTCCTGCGCGAAGCGCGGAAGCTTTAATCTAAGTTTAATCATTAGAGAAGAAGAAGATTCGCTGCACCGTTCTCGAAAATAATCCTTGTCTAAAATCAGTCCCCCCCCCCCCTCCCCCCCCCCTCCTGCGCGAAGCGCGGAAAATTTTACGATTTATAAATAATTAGATAAAGAAGACAATTCGTTGTACAGTTCTCGACTCTTAATCCTTGTCTAAATTCAGTCTCCCCCCTCCCCTCCTGCGCGAAGCGCGGAAGCTTTAACGTTTTATTATACTATTAGAGAAAGAAAACGATTTGTTGTAAATTTCTCGACTCTTAATCCTTGTCTTAAATCAGTCCCCCCCCCCTCCCCCCACGGCGCGAAGCGCGGAAGCTTTGACGTTTTATTAAACTATTAAAGAAAGAAGACGATTCGTTGTACCGTTCTCGACTCTTAATCCTCGTCTGAATTCAGTTCCCCCCCCCCTCCTGCGCGAAGCGCGGAAGCTTTAATCTAAGTTTAATCATTAGAGAAGAAGAAGATTCGCTGCACCGTTCTCGAAAATAATCCTTGTCTAAAATCAGTCCCCCCCCCCCTCCCCCCCCCCCCCCTCCTGCGCGAAGCGCGGAAAATTTTACGATTTATAAATAATTAGATAAAGAAGACAATTCGTTGTACAGTTCTCGACTCTTAATCCTTGTCTAAATTCAGTCTCCCCCCTCCCCTCCTGCGCGAAGCGCGGAAGCTTTAACGTTTTATTATACTATTAGAGAAAGAAAACGATTTGTTGTAAAGTTCTCGACTCTTAATCCTTGTCTTAAATCAGTCCCCCCCCCCCTCCCCCCACGGCGCGAAGCGCGGAAGCTTTGACGTTTTATTAAACTATTAAAGAAAGAAGACGATTCGTTGTACCGTTCTCGACTCTTAATCCTCGTCTGAATTCAGTTCCCCCCTCCCCCCTCCCGCGCAAAGCGCGGAAGCTTTTACGTTTCATTATATCATTAGAGAAAGAAAACGATTCGTTGACAGTTCTCGACTCTTAATCCTTGTCTAAATTCAGTCTCCCCCCCTCCCCTCCTGCGCAAAGCGCGGAAGCTTTGACGTTTTATTAAACTATTAAAGAAAGAAGACGATTCGTTGTACCGTTCTCGACTCTTAATCCTCGTCTGAATTCAGTTCCCCCCCCCCTCCTGCGCGAAGCGCGGAAGCTTTAATCTAAGTTTAATCATTAGAGAAGAAGAAGATTCGCTGCACCGTTCTCGAAAATAATCCTTGTCTAAAATCAGTCCCCCCCCCCCCCCCCCTCCCCCCCCCCCTCCTGCGCGAAGCGCGGAAAATTTTACGATTTATAAATAATTAGATAAAGAAGACAATTCGTTGTACAGTTCTCGACTCTTAATCCTTGTCTAAATTCAGTCTCCCCCCTCCCCTCCTGCGCGAAGCGCGGAAGCTTTAACGTTTTATTATACTATTAGAGAAAGAAAACGATTTGTTGTAAATTTCTCGACTCTTAATCCTTGTCTAAAATCAGTCACCCCCCTCTCCCTCTCCTGCGCGAAGTGCGGAAGCTTCTACGTTTCATTAAATCATTAGAGAAAGAAGACGATTCGTTGTGCAGTTCTCGACTCTTAATCCTCGTCTGAATTCAGGTTTCCCCTCCCGCGCGAAGCGCGGATGCTTTAACGTTTTATTATACTATTAGAGAAAGAAGACGATTTGTTGTAAAGTTCTCGACTCTTAATCCTTGTCTAAAATCAGTCACCCCCCTCTCCCTCTCCTGCGCGAAGCGCGGAAGCTTCTACGTTTCATTAAATTATTAGATAAAGAAGACAGTTTGTTGTACAGTTCTCGACTCTTAATCCTTGTCTAAATTCAGTCCCCCCCCCCCCCTTCCCCTCCTCCCCCTCCTGCGCGAAGCTCGGAAAATTTTACGATTCATTAAATTATTAGAGAAAGAAGACGATTCGTTGTAGAGTTCTCGACTCTAAATCCTCGTCTGAATTCAGTCCCCCTCCCCTCATGCGCGAGGCTTTGACGTTTTATTATTAGAAAAAAAAACGATGCGTTGTACGTTCTCTATACTCTTAATCCTTGTCTAAATTTCAAAGATGTTCTATGTCTGCTCCTTTTTCTTCCTACACTGTACGTCCTCTTCCGATTGGGGGGGCGCCCCCCCCCCCCTGGCTACGCGCCTGCGGTCAGATAAACACATCTTGATACCTTGGCCGACCCCGCAAGCTCAGGGGTTTAAGGCAATACATTACTATCAGATAAGAGAATAAGAAATTACCGTCAGATGATCATCTAAGGACCCGCCGTAGGGCCCTAGATGGAATCCAGGGGGCAAAGCCCCCGGAAGCTTAGGGGTTTTAGGCATTTAATCACGGTCAGATGAGCATATTTTGATGCCTCATTATTTTGTTAACACTGGCAGTTAACTATTCTTACTTTCTTGCTCTCATTCTATTTTATTTCTCTTTAATATACTTTTTCAAGAAAAGTGGGGGGGGGGGGGGGTTCGAGGCTCTCGATCCCCGTCGTACCTCGGGCCCTGACATGTAGGAATCTCAAGAATCATATTTTTTGCTTGGGTGTAAATTTAGGAATTTGTCATTTTCCAGCAAACACATACAAACGTATAATTTACTAAAAAGTGAGGAAAAATTTCGGAAATGATGTCATTTCAGCATTATTGTTATCAACCGTTGTGGAATTAGAAATAAACCACGTTTGAATTTAATTTCCCCCAAGCCCCCCCCCCCCCTCTATCAGTACGCCAGTATCTCTTCTTTTCCTTTTTTATTTATCTTTCCTTCCTTCTCTCTTATTTTTTTGATTGGGGGGGGGGGGGGGGGGGGGGGGTTAACAGCCTGGGAGGCAAGGCCCTTTCGGCCCCCCGATCTCCTTCTTACCCCTTTTTTTTTCTTCTTCCTCTTCTTTCTTTCCCTTTTTCTCCTTTTTCCCTTCCCTTCTTTTCCTTTCTTCTCTTTTTTTTTTTTTTTTTTTTGCGGGGGGGGGGGGCAAGGCCCGCTCGGCCCCCCCCCCTGGATCCGCGCCTGGAGTAGTTAATGGTTATTACTCGCAAGATGACCATCAATATACACATTTTGCTATCTCATTTTCATACATATATACGAAGTAAATAAGACAACCGTATATGAGACAAGAATAAATTGAATTCTCGCTCATACGGCTTCATCAGGAATTGATGAATTTATTCAATTTGTTCAATCAACAGCATCATAGAAATGCAGTGCGCCAAATGCAGAGACGCAGCATCAAAAGCAACGAGCTAAATGTTAAGCGCGAAGCACAAAAGTAGCAATCTGCAATGCACATCAGTCAATCCTGGACAGTGTAAACATAGATGAACTCTGTGACGATTTCGTGATGAGATCGGAGACAAGGAGAAAGATTTTCGGACATTAGTATGACTTATAAAATAGTTCACTAGATGTTTCCGTTCACCCTTTTTAAAATTCACGTCATTGTATCTTTATTTTTATTTTTTTCACTCATTTTATTTCCTGATATTTCCTAAAACATTTTTCATTTTTGGAGAAAGATTATTATGTCACAACTTATTTGTGACACAACTTATTTTCAGTGGGGAAACTGAATTCAGACAAGGATTAATATGAGAGAACAGTACAACGAATCGTCTTCTTTCTCTAATAATTTGGCGAACAGGGCAAAGCTGTTAGGGGGGGGCCAACTGGATTCAGACGTGGATTAAGAGTAATAATCAAATGAAACGTCAAAGTACACGATACAACTAATCGTCTTCTTTTACTAATAATTTAATGAAAAGCGAAAACGCGAAAGGCGAAAATGAATACAGATAAGGATTAAGAGTAATAATTTATTGAAACATTAAAGCTTCCGCGCTTCGCGCGGTAGGGGGGAAACTGAATTCATGAAGGACACGATACAACAAATGGTCTTCTTTCTCTAATAATGTAATAAATGTGAAAGCTTCCGCGCTTCGCGCAGGAATGGGCAAAAATGAATTCAGACAAGGATTAAGAGTCGAGAATGGTACATCGAATCGTCTTCTTTCTTTCAATAATCTAATGAAACGTCAGAGCTAGCACGCGCTACGCGCGGAGGAAGGGGAATTTGATTCAAACAAGGATTAAGAGTCGAGAACGGTCCAACGAATCGTCTTCTTTCTCTAATAATTTAGTGAAACGTCAAAGCTTCCGCGCTTTGCGCGGGGGGGGGGGGGGGGGGGACTCCCCTCCCTGCACCCAACCCTATAGGAACCGCGCTTCGCGTGCTCACTATACCGCCCCCCTAAAATTAAATCCTGGCTTCGCGCTTGGGAGGGGTGCAACTTGCCACACGCTCTTACCACTTTGGTTGCTTTGATCCATTGCCGAAAATATTTGGCACCTATTATCCCCCCCCCCCCCAACCACGGATACAAATCGACACCCTTGCACGCATGGGGTCCGTCCGGCGGAGTTGGGTGGGGGGGGGGGGGGGCGGGACTATAGCTCATTATATTTCAGAAAACACGGGTATGTTCATGGCCAGAGAACATCCCTGTACTGTAGCCGGAGGTTGACGAGGCCAATCAAATTAATGATAGGGTTTCCTTCCTGTCATGCATGTATATAGCAAAAAATAGTGCATTCGTGCACAGATAGGCTATCTATGTCACCGCGATGCCATTGTTCCTATTGCTTTAATTCTAAAAATGAAGACTAAAAAACGGCATGCTTAATAATTTACCAAAAGTCATAATTAGTGCACCACTCTTGAAAATCAAACTCTCCTCGATCAGACGATGTTTTAATCAAAATTTACTGGAAAGACCATTATCTAGTAGTCAGTTTCTGACCTACAACATGTAATCATATATATTTGTCCTATACTGTCCTGTACATTCGTAGATGCTTTCAAAATTATTATGCCCTCGTTGTGCTTATTCGTAAGTTTCCTCTTTCTTATTCCAAATCATGCATCAAGCCAATATTTACATGTTTGTATGTTGTTTATTTTGCGGAGCAGCGTCTGCGGCTTCTAGATTGTGAGGGCGCTGGATGGAGATTATGTTACGTTGTCACCTGACACACTATGACCAATCAGAACAGAGATGACGTAACGGGGATTCCCCTATTATTACAGTGTAGTCTTCTTCTACACGGTGCCACGCTGCAAACGGTTCGGATCTTCTTAGTATATGGCGATTCTATCTTTTGCTAGTCCGATCCATTTTGATAAGAGCCCCCTTGGCCTTTTCCTTTCATCATTATACGTGCCCCTAATTTAAAGCGACTAAGAGCAATGATTTATAGATGATATAGTTGTGTCACTTATCAAAAGTCTTTTTAGTCTTCCGTTATGAGAATGGGCTCATAAAAATAATAATAAAAACGTTACTTATAAAGCGCTTACCACCGAAGTCTCTAAGCGCTATAACAAACAAAATAGACTGATAAACATTAATATATTAAACAAAACCAAAGTGCAAATATTAAAAAACCTACAAATTACAATACATATGGAATACACATTAAAGTGAACAGAGTTAATTAATCATCGAAAGCAATTTTGAATAAATGTGCTAGTTTTGAATAGGTTAACAGTTTGACACTAAACCTCATCAGAATTGTTTTTTCCTCTTTATAAATGTTACATTTTCCTTGATTGCTTCGCTCACTCGCAAATGAATATTTATTCCATCACACCCAACTGTAATATCTTGTATGATGTACATGAATAAAGAGAATCAAATATTGAAATCATCCCTGATAATTTTATCACAATGTAGGGTATATACCAATGTCTTTTGGGGGGAATATCTTTGCTTTGAGATTTCTCTTTGTATGTGCCCTTTTTTCTCCAAGAAAGTGCCCTTTTTCATAGGTGCCCCCCCCCCCCCACTTTCGAAGTCACTCGGCCACCCCTGCATATAGCATTTTCTCTCTCTTAATTCTTCTCCTTATTCTTTCACCCCATTTCCCTGACTATAGAACGAGTGAACTCTATATAGGATTATGTACAACAGAAAATGATAGTAATTTGTTAGATCGAGGGAACACAAACCCCATTTCCGGCAATCCTGCCTCTGATTGGTGCCCGGCTCCCGGCCTTTCCACTCGCCCCCCCCCCCCCCCCGCCCCCCCCCCTGCCCCCCTGCTCCCCCCTCTGACATCATTTTAGCCCCAGAAACGTAGAATGTGATAATTTTTGAGCTAAGGATACAATTATATATGCAAGAAAACTGAGAGAAACTAAATAGTACATGGAAGGTTTTTTTTCCTCTTGTATAAATCGGAAAAGATACGCATGATTTTGTTTTACTATTTTTTTTTTGCAGACGACTCTAAACCTAAGACTAGACATCGGGAGCTCGGAGACACTCGACTCGACTGTACTGCATGATTCTGCATGTCGTACTCTGTTGATGTGTACGGATGATATGTGTACATGTTCCGTATGTGCCGTACGTACGTACTATGCGCTGCGCTGCGCATACATATATTTCGCAATTCCTGTTGATGAGATTTTTCGTCCATTAGCTTGAAGTGAAACTTCGGGATTTCTCCCAACCTTTCATCCCTGAATTGCGCAACACCAGACAAGATGACAGAACGAGGTATGTGTTACGATGAGTAATATCGTTGATGTTGCGAAAGTGTGTGAATAGTTGAGAGAGTGTTCAAATGAAAGTCCTTTATACCCTGGCAATTGACTGTGCAGCTGTGGCCTGATATTGATAAACAGCGCTGGCTGGCCTGGCCTGGGTTGTTTTCACAAACAAAACTGTATGTAGGCCTGGTGCAGTACAGTGAATCGTAGTAGACTCTAGGCCTAGTTTTTCTTACCAATATTAAACAATTAATTTAGCAAAGTAATATCCTGGCTGAACTGAGGACTTGTTGACATCGTTTTGCACATTTTATTGTATCAGCTGACTGAACATATTATTGTACCAACTGTGAGTGTGAAGGAGGTAGACTTAACCCAAAGATTGAAAGAAGAAAAGAAGACTGCACAAGATCAAGAGCACCTTGCCAGACATTGCCATCTTGATTTTAGGTCTATGTTATATCCGGACGGATGGATCGTGGAGACCGAGTATACTATAAGTAGTCGAGTCGAGTAGCAGAGTTCAACTTGATTCAAATCAGAATGTCAATTACTCAAACTGTCAGCTATAATATTTTGAGTGATTAGGCAGAACAAAATGTGTGATATATTCAAAGCTGCATAAGTAATATTAAAAACTGAATAAGTAGATCATATAGATCCCAGATCTAAATGTTTAAAAAGAGATTACATGTACGCTGAGAACAAGTTTTTGAACCACAACAACATGCAGTACATGAGTCGAGTGTATCATTGTGGAGCACATGTTTACAATTTGGTGACTTTTTAACATCTGAGCTACATAGGTCTGATTTTCTACTTGTGGCTTAGTGAGTGAGGAGAAATAATTAAAGAACTCCTATTTTCTAAGATTATTCACCATGCCTGTGAAAAGGGCAAATCGTAAACGCAGGATTATTAAGACAGAGCCTGAAGAAATTGTAAATGGGCACAGGAGTGATGATACAGAAGGTAAGTCCTTTTTGGTTTGCAGTACAGTAATCAACAACTCTTGTAAAACTTGTTAAGAGTAGCAGATGTTGCCCCAAACTATGACCTGCAAATATGTATTCTCAGGCAGAGTTGTTACATGGCGAAAAAAATAAGTGCGATACTCTGAAACAGATTTAAATAACCTGATGATTTTTGTAAAAAACAAGAAAAATTTGGTTGAGATATATATCTCATATTTATGAGCATAATCTTTTTGGATCAAAATAATTTTCATTTTCTTATAATTCATCTTTGTTCTTCATTATCTGTAGACGCAGACTTGGATGCCCTTGCAGCTATGGAGATGGAAGCAGTAATGGAGGACGTACTGCAGTCCTTTAAATCAAGTGAGTGAAACAGAATTTCCAAGTACCTGTAATCATAATACAGCTTTACATCCACTGGTTTTATGTTTTAGTGCATAATGTTAGGCTATGGATGGGGGGGGGGGGGGGGGGTTGTATGATTTGAAAAAAATTGCCGTTTCCAGACTTTATCTCTGCTCGCAATTGCTGGTTGATTAAATACAAGATAAAAAATATTTGCGAACTTGGAGATCATTCTATGGTGGGAAAGCCTCTCCCAGATTCTTCTACTGTTTGGTTGCAAAGAGCAGAATTTTGACTGGCCAGCCTGCTTCATAACTGGGGCGTGTGGCAATATGTAGGGTTTGATCAGTGGAAAACGGAAATGAGAAAGGAAAGAGGGGGGGGGGGGGGGGGGGGAGGGAAGAGGAGACTAGTTTGTAAATATGTATATACATGTACATGTATATGGGGGGGGGGGGGGCTGCTTCAAAAAATTCTAGGATTTTCCTAGTCTTAAAAGGTAGATACCCCCCTCCCAGACTCACTATGCTGGGTGTCATTAATACAAAATTAAAAAAACATGTTATAATTTTCCCACTCAAAATATTTACATTATCCTGGGTTGGAGAACTTGGAGGTGACCTTCTCCCAGCCTCAGCCACTAGTCAATCACTTTGAAAAAATGCATTTGACTATTTTAAAATTAAAAAGCTTTAAAATGTTCAAGTTATTCAGGGGTTGGTTAAAAAAGAGATGGGAACTTATACATGCCAGATCTTCCCTGCACTCTTGCTTTTAAAGTCTACCAACATGCATGTTAAAACCCATTCCATTCAACACAAATTCCAAGGACAGGTCTGTCTGTTTGAATTGTACATATATGACTGTTACAAATGTAAATGTAGATGTACTTTTCCTGACCAAATTCTTTCAACATGTTCCCTTGTCCCTTGACATGAATTTATGCAAGTTAATAGAAAATCAGAATTCCTATTCTAAAACAATTTTTTACTTCTTGTTAAAGAAAAGAAAGGTAAGTGATACAAAAATATGATGAATGCTTTCTACGTTTCTCGGCTGCCGTTGGATTGTTCTCTTTTATATTCTTGCAACACATGTCATCCATTAGACCAAGACTTATCTTGTGCATAGAAGAACCTCTGTTTTCACTTCTCACTTCCTTGTCTAGAAAAAGGAATAACAAATTCAATCTGAATACATGTTAAAATGTACAGTATTATAGCTTGTTTTTATTTTGGATTGATGAAATATTTTCATCAGGAAGGAGAAGTTCCAGAGAACAGATCACTTTTATATGGCAATTCACCAAATTTTCTTTCTTTCTATCTCATATTCAATTTTTTGTTGTTTTTGGATTTGTAAAAATGAACACTTGCATATAATTTTCCATGCATAGGGTTGTATGTTAATCTTTATTTTCTTCATAGTCCTTATCTGTTAGCCCACACAAAGCTAGGTAAACAAAAATTGAGGTTGATTTCATTCCTTCTTTATAGCTGCATACAAAATATTTTGTTATTAAAGGAGAATTGTACACTTTAAAAGTGGGATATAAATGGGTCTCTTTTTGTCTCTTACTCCATGAGATCAAACAAATTTGCCTGAAATATAAAATCTTAGGGCACTGATAGATAGAAGGAACGTTGTGTAATAGGACGACAAGAATAAATGTGCAAGCAGTGCTGTCGAATTTTTAAATTCATTTCAGCTGTCACTTCAGCTGCACATACATGTACATGTACGTTTCATCCATGTTTTATAAATTTGTGCATTACAAAATACAAATGTATAATCACAAAAACATTATTGTTTTCGGGTGTGACTTTTGTGACCAATACCACAGTTTGCATTGTTCTACAAAATTTAGAATTCTTTGTATTTGTTATTATAAACAGATGTTATGTACTGTAATAGACTAATTATAGGAAGATAGGTTTCTCTATTTTTCACATAACATTATATTAAGTCACTTCCATAAGCAACTTAATGAACTTAGCAATCTGAATGGCTTAGTTATATTTCAAGCAAATCAAATCTGCATGATTCTATATATATAACATGCAATGCGGAACTGCTCAGTATGAGAGTATTGATAAGTTAAATTGTAAGGTGAGACTTGCAAGGAGGCTCTTATATACAAAGTCTGATCCCAACGACCCCAGTATCCCGCAACTAAACAATAGCACTAGCACTAATCTATGAAGCGCGGTTTTTTGTTGTTGCAGAACTATAATGTACATGCATATGGTTGGAGGAGACATTGTATGTAGTATGTTGGCGATTGTGTAGGAGTGTGTCTGGAGTGGAAACGTATCATGTGATAATGATGAAATACTTCCTGATCCTGCACTTGACACAATTTTTATAAAATCTTTAATGTTACTGTGAAACAAATTGATCAGAAATTGATAAATTATGTATGCTTGTATACATGTACACATACTACATGTACACGTAGGTCTCATTATGTCTCATGAACCAATTTCAACAGCATGAAATGAAACTAAGTGACTGCAATCGCAACCAATATTTGATTGATCTTTGGGCCACGTCCCTTGTCTTGAAACATTTTATGTTCAGGGATATTTGTTAGTCTGCTGAGAGACTATAAGTAAGGGTGCTAACTCTTATCACATTGAGTTAATAATACTTGACTTTCAAAACAATATAACATTGCATTCAGATTTCTGGGTGCAAAGGGCAAGGCTGAACCAGCCACACGTCGCCATTGTATGTACACATAGTAGTTGGAACATGAATACCGAGCTTAGGGGCGTTGCTCATACATGTACGTAGTGTGCTGTAAACAGCCGAATATGTCGTGCATGCGCATAATGCTGTGGTTGTGAAATTGACCCTCATGCAAACACTAGTTCCTCACACGATGTGTATACATGTAGAGAGAGGTTCATGTGTATGATATTGATATTAATCTTGGGCATGCGGAAATGAAAATGACAATATGTTTGGATCAAGTGTATAAGATGTACATGTACAGGTACATGTAGTCTAGAAAACACAAGTTTCATGTATTACTTAAATCTCCCTGCTTGAATATACAGCATATATTGTTTTATATACATTGTAGTTCTTAACGTGTTTGGGAAATGTAATTCGTTCACTTGACAGAGAACTGTACAACCTATCAAACTTAGTCTTACCCCTCCCTTTCTGTAATCTGAATCGAGGTGATAACTGATATGTTTACAAGATGTGAAAGACCTTAATTCTGATAAAAGTCAAACTAATTTCATAGGAAACTTTAACAAATAAGTAAGAAGGTTCTGATATTTGGACAAGCATCTTTTTTTAATAGTTTTAAAACCTTTCTCACAAAGAATAAATAAAAGACAATAGTGATCTAGTTGTGCACTCCTGCCATGACCAGATTTCATGTATCTCTGTGGTAATAAGTCAGTATGTACATGTAATTCATTTCTAGTTTCTATCATTGTGTGAAAGTTTCCTAAGACTTTTGATAGCACTTTTCGTTCCATCATTAATCAATATAGACAACTACACATTGAATTTGAATTCATTCTGACATTTTGATTTGTATATACAATATGAACTTATGAAGTTTGCCAAGAAATACAAAGGGGAATCAACTGTGCTGTTTTAAAACCCTTGTCATGTTGTCATTAATACATCACTCAGTATAAACGCATTAACAAATGAATTATAAAAAGAGCTCCAGTACTTGAACGCCCACATATTCTATTCAATTGGTTGTGATCTGTGATGTGTGAAATACGATGATTATTACTTTGCAAAGGCATGCATGATAACTGATTAGATGTAAAAAATAGCCAGTCAGAAATGTATCCACCCCCCTTCCCCCACTGCTCTCATTTTCATTAGCCAGTTTAATAGCGCCTTTGTGTTTGTGCACTAAATGAAAAATATACTTTCCCAGGGGCCTTAGCAACAGGCAGTGTTTTGGTTACTACAAGTAACATCATTCCAGGTTTTCAGGCAAATCAGCCTGCTCCAACATTGCAGTGATGATGAGCATTGACAGAAACATGAAGCTTTGTTGTCATTGAATTCATCTCCATAATGGTTGATCTGCTTTATTGTTTGCATTGCACCAAATGGAAATAAACGAAAAGAAATCAGTATTGAAAATGTGCATATACCGTACACTGTATACACTGACAGAGACATAATTTGAATCGTTAATCATTATGATGTATTTTTCCCCACCTCTTTTCTTTTTCCAGAGACTGGAAATTGCAAAGAAAATTATTTGGTGACACTTAAAATCAATATCAAGTTCATTCATAAGGGCTTTTTTATAGAAGGAAATTGAAAATATTTTCAGAGTATATATTTTTATCTGAAATGAACATGACCCATTAAGTCCTTTTGGTTTGTAAACCAGCCCTAGCCATAACCATCAGAGCCTGGGTTTTATTTCTCTCTTCCGGTGCACTGATCAATTCGTGTGATACAGCTCTGTAGATTTTGCGTTCACTTTGCACATACCTAAAACTTGGCTTTCGCTGGTTAGAAAGATGGCTTAGAGTTTCATTTTTTCCTTCTACTGGTGAGAGCAGAATGAGCAGGTGAAAATTTTGCCGCCGTTCATTCTTGTGTAAAAGATTTTATTATTCTTTCATTGAAGAATATCTATCGGGAGTCATGTTTTTGAAAGTCCATTTTGCTTTCAAAATAGTGAATTTCTCCTAGTGTTTTTCTTCCCATTTCTTCTCGTGTGTTCTCATGTGATTGTGTGTTTGCAAGAAAGTATTGAGAGAGAGAGAAAGAGATAATTGTTAAAGAACAAAAACAAAGGATAACATAAGGGAAAATAAGAGAGAAGATGATGGAATGGTAAAGATAAAAAATGACAAAGAGGAGAGACAGAAAGATAAGATCATAAAAGGAAAAACAAAGAATAACATAAGGAAAGTCAGAAAGAGAAGACGATAAAGAATAGCAATTGGAGAGCTAGCAAGGAAACAGAGGATAACATAAGGAAAGGTATAAACAGAAGAGGATAGGATCAAATTAAGGAAAACATAAGGAATGAGAAAGAAAAACAAAAGATTAAAATAAAGTAAAGATTAACAAAACATTAATCAAGGAAAATAAAAAGTAATTTTGTGAAGGAAAGAAAACAAAATCATGACTTGATGATCAGGCCGGCAGAACACAGTTGGATTCCGCGCCAAAATGACCTGTGATGTCACAGCAACAGAAACTGTCCGTATTGCTATGGGATCATGGGTCTCCTTGCGGTAAAAATTGTGATGAGTGTGAGGACAAACAAACTGTACTTCTGGAGTGGTAAAGTGGATCAGTCTACATGTAGTTTGATCCCTACATTTTATAATGGCTAGACTTTGGACTTACCGGAAGGATTTTTAGAGATGTACTGTAAACCACAAGTGTATTCTGTAGTTTATAATAATTCATTTATTTGCTAACAGTCTAGTTATGGTACATGTAGGTGTCTACCTTCAAAGATACTATGTCCCTTTTGCAGCTACCATCAAATTCTGTAGAACTTTGCAGGAATTATGAATATGTCATGTACATGTATGTCCTATTTGTGAAATTTAAACGTTAGCAGTGTCCTTATATTCAAATTATGCAAGGAAACTACTTGCTAGACTTCACTGTCAGACACTATTGAGTGACAGACTAGCTTTTTTTATCTACCGGTAATCTTTGGTAATAACATATGTAAAATGAGCTCTAAAGGGTACATGAGCATTTGTCTACGTCAATAACCCACTTCTTGTAATGGCCAAAATTAATCTGATTGATTTTGCGCAGCACAAAACGTACAACCATTTGGTACAATTGTCTGAAAATCAAGACTATTACTTACTGGCTCTATAGCCCCTAAAGACATTTTCAAGCCCCTCTTATTTTAGGGAAGTTCTAAATTAGTATTATCTTTCAAATGCCGTTGGAATTTAATATTTTCATTTTTTTGGCCTGCAAATGGGACAAAGTACCTTTAAATCAAATTGAACTTTGAAACTATGGGGCTGGTGGCAGGATTTTAAAAGATATACCAGTAAGCCACCAGTGTATTCTGTAGTTAAGATATATTCATTCATTTGCTAACAGTCCAGAGATGGTAGGTGTCTACCTTTAAATCAATGTGAACTTTGAAACTTACTTCCAAGAAACTATGGGGCTGATAGCAGCCCCCGCCCCCCTCTCCCCCTGATATACTGTATGTTGGTGCTCCATGGATAAATTGTAAAAGCCTGTGGTGTCCTCCTTTAAAGAATAATCCTCGTTTTATTGTACTTTTTTGCTGTGAAGGCATTAGTACATCATGTTTTCATGTTTTTAACTTTTTGTGAAACAGTGGAAGATTTTATTTTCATTCAAAAGATAAAATCTTATGAAATATGTGGAAGTTTATATCTCTTGAAATTGTTGTAGTTTTGTGTCTATTTACGTACATGTATCAATCCAATTCCATTTTGTAAAATAGTTTGGTTCGTATGCACAAATTACAAGTAATTAAAAAAAAAAACTTTATGAAATGTAGAAACACTGATAAATAAAAGTAGGAATATTTGAAGTTTTTAATTTTGTAATTCTTGAGCTACATGTATGTTTACTAATTCATAGGAGATTAGAGCCCAAAGTGGGCTGATATGAACCACTTTAGAGCTATGAGATTCAGTGAGAGATTGAGATATCAGACTTTTCTCGTTAATCTGCATGGATCATTTTCAAGAGAACAAATAGAAACTACTAAATCATGGAAAACTGATTTTCATTGCCAATTAGAGAATCTGAAGTGCGCACAAAGAAAACCTCATTGGCCCGAATTCACAAAGCAAGGTTTGAGCTCAGACCAAGGTTTGAGCTCAAACCTCCTTTTGTTTCGCCAAACCTCCTTTTGTTCTTTACAAACCAGGTTTGTAAAAAACGCGTAAAACGCGTCGTATGACGCACATAAACCTCGGTTTGTCGACAAACCTCCTTTGTGAATTCGGGCCATTGAGTTAACTGTCTCATCAATGGAGTGGATTCACAGCCTTTTCACACACAGCTAAAATTCTATAAACATGATTAGTTTAAAGGGCTTTAAACTAATCAGCTGTTCATACGACATCATTCACACACAGAAATTTCGGTGCGATCGTTAATTGTTTCGTGATTAACTACTGCTCTTAAAATGCGCAGTAGTGCCATTGCGCATTGAAGGTCATGTCATATTAAACAAAGCGCACGCTCCATCCAGTTTAAACACGTTCAAACACGAATAACCGTTCACACACAAAATCTGCAGCCTGCTTTTAGGGTCGTATGAATCGCGACTTCGTATCTATCCAAACATCGTATAAACAATGTTCACACGGAAATTTTTCTTTAAACATGTTTAAAACTAATGCTAAATATATTACTCATTGCGGAAATAGTATCGAAAATAATATCGCTAGTGATATTCGTTTGTCTCGCAATGTGGTCAATAAGGAATCTAAAAGATCACGACGTTTCGTATGCTACTGCGATACTTCGTCAGGTGATAAAAACTATTGTAAGCAAGGGTCTTTAAAGTATAAAAGACCTACATTGCGAGACAAACGAATATCACTAGCGATATTATTTTCGATATGTTTAAAACTGTTGAGTTAAACACGTTTAAACTAATCATCTCTAGATATGATGAATTTTAGCTGTGTGTGAAAAGGCTGTCAAACACATTACTAGAACTACGATGATCAAGAGGAACATTTTTGTTCCTTCCTGTCAATGACCTCACAGTGTGGGTGTGTAAAATGTTTTATTGAATCAATATCCAGGCTTTGACATGAATAGCCTCTTTCACTACAAAACTATGTGTCTATTAAATTTTATAAAAGACATTCTAGTTCAGAGCTCGTCTTGACATCTTCCAACTTCCGCAGTCTTGACCTGGGTTAACATTTGTTAGTAAGCTACTGACATCTGGCAGATAGGTTCACATCGGGATTTGGATACAATTACACTATTTTCCCACCTGTGAAATAAATTGAATTTAAAGTGAATCTCTTTAGCAGCGATCGCCACCCATTAATTTCTGATAGGCTGCCTAAGATAGAATTGCCCATAGTTTAAAGTCATAGTTATGTTACCTCAATGCTGTTTTCTTCAGAGCAAGCAATAGGTGGGGCCTGGTTTCACCGAATATTGCTCTATTTTGAGCAGTTTTAAAAGTTTCAATATATAAAAAGAAAAAAATGTTGTCCCCACCAAATTCAGGAGGAAATCATGGTGCGAATCCATTTTATAGCTGGTGTTTTTTCTTAATTTATGCGTACCGGTATACATGTACACACCTTCACAGTTGTAGGCCTATACATGTAGATGTAGAAAGCCTATCAAAGGTACATGTACATGTAGTTTCTCAAAGGCTGGTGCTTGAGATTTTTCCCCCAGAAAAACTCCTCTTGATCAGCATAAAATAAGCCTATTTTTAATACAGAGATGTTTTAAGAATACTTTAGCATGTACATTGATGGATGCTTAATGGATTTTGTATTTATTTATCAGTTTGTATGTACACACAAAGACTGTAGAGTGTCATTGCAACCCCTGAGTCTTTTTTTTCTTCAATACAGGTAACTCTGAGCTTGTAGAGGAGGTTTCAGTTCATACACCTGATTTTCTTATCTTTAGGGCAGGGTTTAAAAGACAATTTTGTGGTTGTTGGGGGATGTAGATATAGCACAGTCATTCTACATCTACATAAAGTTCATGTAAACTTTCTATCACATCCACCAATATGATTTAAAAATATCTCATCATTAAACAGCTAATCATATTCATACATATAATTCTTTGTTGAAAAAAAAGGTGGTATGAAACAAAACTTTGTTCTCATAGGAAATAAGAATGCTATTAAAAGAGATAAAGTATGATAAGAGTACTTGTTTCTCTGAATACAATCCCTGTAGCTATATAAGGAAGTCGGTACTTCATATTCATAGATTCAAGGAAATGCTTTAAATAATAGTTGTCGTAACAGGACTTTGCTTTCTGCAGTGTGCGCACATCCATCAATGACATCATACACACGGTTTAGTGTGTGATATTGACAGTGTGCAGAGATAATTGATATGAAACTTATCACTTTAGTAAACCAATGGAGTGTGTAAAGGACGTAGCTCAAAGCAGATCTGTATTAAAGGAGAGGATTATATTGATCTGTATGGATACCTATTAAAGAGGAATAGTTACATGTGTTGCTCTGTTCATGAATACAAGTAACCTGTTTTCTTGTACCCATCCTGGTGGAAAAACTTTTGAAAGAGTTCTTTAAGATAGTTCTTTGGCATTGGGAAGAAGTTGGGAAGAAGCATTTCAACGTTGATGACGAAGACTTTTAACAGCAATTAAGAGAGCAGCACTAAGAATCTCGGCGTGGTTTTGTTTCGGAGATGATGTTCTTTGTTTGGTCTGAATATCATAGATTGTTGTAGGACACATTACAGCTTACTTTACTCCTATTAGTATTAGTGTAGATTGTGACTTTGAAAGCTAGCTCTCACAATGAGTGGTTATTATCCTCATCATCATCATCATCATCCACCAATCAAGACTGAACCTGTATCACCAGATGAAGATCTCTTTGCTGTGTATCTCAAAGATCTCATGATAGGGGATCCTTGTGGTGAGTAGAGTAGTATGATAGTATACATCTACATGGTGTGGGTGACAGGATCCCTCTGCTGATATTCAACATCATGTAGCTTGTGGAAATGTTGTCATACTTATAGGCCATTTTGAATAGCTAATATTGCTATTGTTTTGAAATAATCATTTGTCTTGATGTGTCCAAGGTGTACTTTATCTTTCACTTTTCACCCTTGAGCTTTCATCATTTTATTTTTAGTCAACAACAAACAAACAAAATGATACTATATGAGGAACTTTTCCGCCAAATACAAGAGATCAGTAAAGCAGTTGATTTCATTTCATGGAATAGGCAGTGGAGAGATGATTTGTATTCTTCTTTTATTTATGAAGATAGAAATGAAGTTTTAAATGGAAATCATATTTATTTTTTCCTGGTATTTTTCTTTTCTGTTTTGTTGTGAGGACTTCTTTTATATTAACACAAGGTGGTATTTATGTAAATGGCATGTAAGTATGAATGGGTCAAAAGGTTTATTTTGCTGTTTCACTCCCCCCCCTCATTCTCTCTCGAAACGTACATGTAACAAGTTATCCAATGTTTAAACAATTGAGAATGATCCTTTCTGTTTGGATTGAAATCAATAAAGTCTGAATTTGAATTTGAATTTGTAAAGTACATGATGCACATTTACATTAATGCATCTATTTAACAAACTAAAAGTCACATGCAGCTTGGAAAATTGAAACGCATTTCAGATTCTCAGCTACATGTACCTGCAATTCAATAGGTTGAACTACATGCATTACTCACCACACAGAGCGGGAGAACAAAAGGGGACTCCCCTTTGCAGGCATTACTCATGCCTAGGCTCAGTTCTAGACCTTGAAACTCATGCGCACAAAATATAATGGCCAGTTTGGGTCACCACTCTTCAAATAATTTAGATGTCATGCAGATAATGGATTAAGACATAACATGCTTGAAGAAGTCAACTGTCTATGAATGTATAACATTGTTTATCTATTTGTATAGCATATTTTATTGTTGTAGAAGATGAAAGATACCATGTCTGAAATAGTATTCTAGTTCCAGATGGACTATGACTTGTGCATGGATCTTTAGAATTGTACATGTAGTTCTGTGTGTGTGTATTATTTCAATACATCAATGCATATACATGTACTTCATCCTTGTATAGGCCTTTGTGAGTGCTTTGCCAAAGCCCCCCCCCCCCCCCCCCCCGCCTCAATAGTTTCTCATAATCAAATATATTGGGTAAACCTTGAATTGAATTTGAATTTAGACTTGATTTTGAGGACAGCTGAATAGTTGCCTTAGTTAATCATTATATTTCAGGACGAGGGGAGGGGGGGGCTGAATCCCAGAAAATCTGAAAGTGTTCAGGAAAATTGATCAACAGAATGAAGTTGGAGAAATTACTGATGATTTTTTATAATAATTCTATCCATGTTGTGAAATACATGTCATGTATATGAATAGGCATAAATAATAATAGAGGAGTAGTGTCATTAGAATTGCTTGCCATTGTCACTACCCTTGACCTTGTTACATTGTTTTCTTACAGGGCCTTTTCCCCCAAAAAATCCAAAATCTCCAAAACGCAAACATTTAATATTTTGGAGAATTTTCTGTAAACTTCCCCTCATATATCTTGTCCTAAAATTTTGGGAGGAATAATTAAAGATTAGATTGACTGTGTTTTTCATCCATGAACTATGACAGGAAACAGCTTGGGTATAGAAAGGGGAAAACGGTGGAATCTAGTACTCTTCTCAAAGGATGTTGTAATGGATTTTAGAATTTCCAAAAATGAAAGTAAAAAATATTGTTGCTACTAGATAGTAGACCTGTACATGTAGATATGCTAATCTAATGTTTGCCGTTTTACATTTGTAAACATTTGTGTGCTTGTACATGAGTAAGTAGGCGACTGGTTGGAGTGCTGCTTAGGGGAGCAGAGACCACTGGCGTAGACTGAAACACACTGTAAAGTCAGGGAATAATTTTCCTCAAATTTTCTGATTAGCAATTTCAGCCGATGGATAAATATTTCAAATGAAATTCTGTACATTTCTATGGAAGAAAACTGCTACACAAAAGATATTTTGTATAGCAGTCATGCAAAAATGCATAGCAAATTGCGATGCGATACCAGGAAAATTATTCCCTGAAAGTGTAGAATAATAATTAAATCCAGTGACTGGGGTAATAGCACTTTGGTCAGTTGTAATCTATTACACTGTATTAACTGGTATTGAAGAAAATTAGACTATAAATCCATTTAGGTTTGTACAAATAACTATAATTTCTTTTTTCTTAATTGATTCCAGAAAAAATGTGAAATGGTTAGTATCCTATAAAACATAATCAGTGATAATTGAGGAAATTGAGTAGTATTGCTTTTTATTTATAGGTACATTAATATTAATAGACATGTTTGAATTGTTCGCTTGTGCATATCGTCTGTTTGGAGCCGTGAATTTATATGAAGGGCATTAAAGGGATTGGGTATCATTGTCTCACATTCTAAACAAAAACCTGGAATTAGCTCATGCTGCAATCATAATAGGTCAGTCAGGAATCCCATGACTTTTACAAGCCGATCGCCTGTCTGATTATCAAGATATTTATGATTGGAATTCAAAATTTCAAAAAACGTTTCCCAACAGGTTTTATAACACTACAGTTTACTGTGGAAAATTAGTATGGTGAAACTGGTCACTCCAAGATTTTTACTTTTCTGAGGCACTTCATGATCATTTTGAAGAACAATTTTGTTTAGGGCTTCAATATTACACCATATCACAGACACTGATAACCACGGTGTAGGGCCATGCAACTCAGATTTGTTAAACTGGAAACATTGTTATAAAACAATGCCTTTAACTCGTATCAAGCACTGACTGGTATACAGGAACTTTTTTCCTATTTTTATTTCCTGCACACTCTGATTCTCTCATCTCATTTGTATCCTAGTTACAGAAAGGTTATTATTCTTACTTTTATAATGCCAGTTTCACATCATTTCCTAGGGCTCATCATCATTACTATTTGTCTTTGAAGTACTAATACAAATATTTTGTATATCGGTATTTATATACGATTCACAAGTTTCATTGATAATATAAAATTGCCATTTGTTTTACATAAAATAGAAATTAGATAATTAACAATTTACATGTGACATGTAGGTGGGGTAAAATTTAGATGTTTATACAGATTAAATACAATAAAAGATAAAACATTAAAGCTAATTATGTTTCAATATTGGTTAAGCAAGTTGATATTCCCGAACTCAACGAAATTGACAAAATTAATCTTACATCAGAAAGTACAAAGTGAAGAAACCTTGAATGCATTAAGTAAAGTGATGATAAAGATGTAATGTTGACAAGGACAAAGACAAATATCAAGAAGTAAATGTAGGCTATTTCACATCAATGAAAGAAAAAAATTCTCAGGTTCTGTTATTATTTGATATTGCACATAGAAAAAGAGATAAAAAAAGTAGCAATCAGTAGATGTAAATGCATGTGGAAACATAAACAAAGACATTGTTTTGTTGACTCGATCTTTGTTTAATAGATTTAGTTCAAAGATTGAAGGTGAATTAAGCAGTCCAACAATAGTGGGTATCGTCGAGGAATAATACCGGGTAGTCCGACAGGGGGTGTTGAGAAGATGTGAAGAGCGTAGGCGACGAGAGAAGACATATATCACTACGTAAGGGAGGGAGAAGATCCCGGTGTCGGGGAGATTTCAACAGACTACGAGCAAAGGAACCCAGTAGTTGTTCATGCCACTCCGACATACGGCAGATGGAGAGGTGCTCTAGAGCATGGTCGTAAGAGACATACTGGTCTTTCATAATGATGCGGCAAACACGTTTCTGGATTTTCTCAATGTCATTGTACTGATTTGCAGTGATGCTTGGAGACCAAAAGGGAGATGAATACTCCAAAAGAGGACGTATGTAAGATGAGTAGATGTTGACTAGGTCACAACTTGGGACAGAAGCCTTGCAAAGACGACTTATCATAAACACTCTTTTTCCAGCTCTTGATACCATATCACCAACTTGTTTGTCGGATTGTAAGTGCACGCCCAGTATTTGGGGGGATTCCGTTATTTTCAGAGGCTCCTCATTGAGATGCAAACAAGGAGTGCTGATGGTACGTTTCATGAAATTGACAAACATGGCATTACTCTTGGTGGTATTGAATTTCATGTCATCGTCTTTACTCCAATGTCTACGAATTCTGTACCTACATGTACATGTATGTATACGATATTTATAATTTGTTTATTTACTGAACAAATCACAAAAATCATCGTGCTGTTGGATGTCTACAGTTGAAACGTCGAAACATAGCCTCCTCTCTTTGCCTACATGAAAACCAGTCACTGAACCAGTTTAATATCAGTGACGTCACCAACAGGAGCATATATAGTACATGTAGGCCCTATAAGGATGTACTAGAGAAGCATGTGTAATGATATTTTTTACTAATATTGTTACAATTAAGGCTGAAAAGTCTAAAATAATTCATAACTCTGTGTAACATTTCTTCACCCTCTCCCAATATTTCTCTGTATGGTTCCATTTTGTAGAATTATGGCATAGACACGTATATGCCTAAGATGCGCAATTAGTTCATCATTTCACCATGTATTTTTGTGTGTGGTATGTATTGATTTTGGTGATATTGTGCGTATATGCTTGATAAAATAGATCCAGGCATTTGATCCAGGCAAGGATTGGAGTTTCATACAGAGCTAGCTGCTGCCCTTGCTTTGTGTGAACGTGTATGAATACTCTGTTCTCGAGTTCCTAGACGGAAAGTAACTACTTGTAGCGTTAAAAAATGACTGGGGAGTTTGATCAGAATTATCTTTTAATGGATTTTGAAGAGTTCATTGAGGAAGATGATGAAGCCGGTGAAGTGGATGCAAGTGATGAAAGCAGTCCTACCACACTGTAATTGCAGGAATCTACCAAAACTACAGAAAAAAGTCTGAAAGAGCCAAAGAACAGCCAAGAGATGGCTAAGATGCTCCAACATGCATAGCTTCAACACTTGTGCTTTATAATCTCGCTCAACTATTTACATGATAGTGGTGGGCAGACAAGTGAAGTCACAGCAGGACAAAGGTCTGGTTCAAGTTAGATAAATTTTGTCTAAATTAAGTGCCACTCTAGTTTCCTTTCGAGGGTATAGTATGGTCATAGTTCAAGGCCTACTAATATTTCACAGAATTATTTGTATACCGGATGATAAGATAATGTACACCGGATATCTCTATTCATGCGTGCATGTGGATATCACCTTGTTTTCCAAGCTCTAAATTCGTCTTAAAACTATACACACAAAAGAATATCAGGATATAAAAAGAAATTCACAACTGTAAAATATTGCTTCGTTATTTTTGTATTCAAATAAAATAGAAAATCTATCACATGGCACATGCGCTCATTAAAAAGAAAATTGCAAAGCTCTGATAGTGTATTTATGTGAAAATAAAAATTGTCTATTCCCTTTCAGTAAGCCAGGGTCCTACTCGTGACCTCATGGGTAGAAGATCCGCTTTCTATCTGCAGTGGAGATGAAATGCATATTTTTCCAATTTGAAATTGCTTAGTTTAGTTGAATGCCACTCGGTGTTATTATGGGGGTTAAAAATTTGATATTGATTTAATCATCTTCATTTTTAGGATTTTCTTTGAATGTCTACTTAAAAGCCTTTGTTTTGATTAATTTGAGTGGGTACCAAGATTGAGTTTATTGTGAAGGTGTAGCTTGCGCAAAAGTCCTTGTGCATTGTTTAGCATGCAATGAAGACTTGCAGAAAAGCTGAAAATACGGTGCATATTTGGGACAATGAGTTCTATATTGGTAGTAGCGGCCAGCCCCATTTCCTCCAGTATTTATTACTTTTTGATAAACCATAATTGTGTAGTAGATATTATTTATGCATTAATTGTAATATTCAATTTTGGATTTTGATAATTTTGACCTGTGCATTGATCAGAAACTCACAATTACCTTGAACGAGGCTGTAAGAGTTAGATTTGAAATGACCAAACTGTGATGATAACAACAAATTAGAGAGGGGTTAGAGCTTTAAAATTGAAGACAGTGGTTCTCATTAATCTGTGTCATAAATAAAAACATTGTTTCATACAAATCCTCTTCTCTTCCATCAGTCACATAGGAGTAATCTCTAATTCTCTATCATCTGCGGAACTTCCAAGATGTAATTCAAATATGTCTTATTGAACATAGTCAGGTGACTCAGGTCATGCTAATGCTACCCAGATTGTTGATTAATTTCATATGAGCTGCAATTTGTTCAACTTTTGCACGCTATAGAGTAATTACAGTGGTGAAAAATGTAACTTAATGTAGGCTAATAAACTTTGCAACTTGTAAAGTATTTTAAAATACTTTATTGCCTGCCCTGGTAGAAAACTGTGACTTGATATGAATAATGGTCACTGAAAAAACATGCATATACATGTCGTGATATATTTATGTGTGAAGTGTGTATCAAGTATGATATTATCTCGGAAAAGCTATTTCCTTGTTCATCACGGTATCAAAACTAGTTTAGCATAATCTGCAGAACTTCATATTTGGTTTTGGTTTTGTTTTAATTTCTCTAGTCTTTATGTGTTCCAAAGTTCTGTTTCCATGTGCCATGGCTAAGGGGAGGGAGGGAGGGAGAGAGAGGGGGTTGAGTATAGTGAAGCAAATGTTAACTGGATGTTTAGAAAACCGTTATATGAGAAATTTATCAATTCTTCCTGTTTTAATAGAGATTTTTGTACAGCATGGACAGATATTTCACTTACAATGTGATGATATAAGTACATGCATTATTGTGTATCTCTTGAAATCTCACTACTTCATTGTTTTCTGCATGATATGTAATATGTTATCATTCTTTATCACCCAACATCTAACAAATATTTATCCCCCCCCCCCCTCTCCTCTCCTATAACAGGTGGCTTGTCCAACGCCATTCCTAGACGTGCTACATCTGAGCCATACAGTGAGATCACAGAGCAGCCCAAACAAAGGGATCATCGCTTCCGCTACCCGGTAGAAGGACGCCAGGCTGGTAGCATCGCAGGAGAAAAATCCACATCTGACCTGCCCTCTTATCCGACTATCAAGGTATGATTCAATGATCGATTTAAAGATTTTCATTGCTTATTAATCATCTTAATTAATTATTATTTGCCATTATTATTGTCATTTTATCACTTTTTTAAAAATTTCATTGTGGATTGCTTTAGACTGTTTTAATAATTATTGTATAATTGCTTTTATCATGTACCATATTTTGTAAACTGTTGTAACCATTGCATTTCAGTCTTTGAACTGCAAGAATGGATAATATTCAATAAAATCCTGCAATCAATCAATCAATCAATCAATTTAAAAATTGGTTCTCACAAAGTTTCAATTAGCAGCCGTATATATAAAATACAATTGCAAAATATCATTCATATGGATTTGAAGCAACCAATAGAATATAATCAGTGCATAGTAACAAAAAGAGGGCCCGGTTCATAAATTCACATTCTCACCTGTGTCTTTCTAAAATTAAGCACAGTAAATTAGAAGATCAAGGAGTTTGTTCAACAGATGTTTATATCTAATGACTGCAAGACTGATGTTTACATATTGTGTATTTTCTCCTTTTCTCACTGCAGGTAGCCAATTTGAGTGGCCGAGCCAAGGTGGTAGTATCCTTGGTGACCAAGAATGACCCGCCCCTTCCCCATCCCCATCGCCTGGTAGGTGATGGATGTAGAGATGGTGTGTGTACCAGAATGATCGATCCACAAAGACCAGAAGTAGTGTAAGAAACTCTTTTAGTGATTTCTATTTATAAATATTTAATATTTGTGTTTATGTTGTATGTGCGTGTGCTCCATGTTCACCCATTCTATACAGAACATGTTAGTTCCTGTTTTAAGAGGAGTGTATGAGTAAATTCAATAACCAATGGGTTACTCTTTTCACTTCTACTTCTATGGTAATACTCATCAACGCCTGTTCAGCATCTAGATGAGGGTAAGCATAGCGTTGTTATATACAGCTCTATGCGGTACAGCTCCTGAAAAGGAAACTAAATTATAAATTATAGATTATTTAAAAGACTAGATCTCCCTTGGATGTTTTCTCCTAACCGAAACATGTTGAGATTAATTTATGTTCCTTTTTTTTCACATGTCCAATTGCCACAAAGTGTGACTTTCCATGATGCATTTACTTGACAAGTACTTTTTTTAGCACCCTGTGCAATGGCAGACTGCTTTATTCACCCATTGTGTAAATACTGTTATTAATGCTCAGTGACCATTGCCAATAGAGGTAATCACAATTGTTTTGATGACAAACTGCAAACACAACCTCTGTACCTCACATGGATTGACTTCCTGGAAGAAAAAAATATGTATTGTTAGCCGGTTCACTTTTGTGCTTATCAATCTTTAATTTGTTTTTGGAAATGTATTAATTAATCAGGGGGGATTCAGCCTATTATAGTTAGCAGAGATTGAGTTGCTTAAAATGTGAAAATACCAACTACAGAATAGTCCAGTTTTATTCTTTGCATGCAATTGATTATATTCAAACTGAGCTTTTAGAAAATGCAAGTTAACTAAAAATAAAAAACTTTTTGAATTGAGTAAAAAACATGAACAAACTAATTTATTTCACATCATAAACAAAGACTAAACAGGATAGTTACCATGTTATTATTAAGGGATATATTGAATTCCCTGCAACTGACAGGCTAATTTTGATGATTATTACTTGTGCTTTGTATACAGCTTTCACAAGATTGGAGTGCAACGTACAATGAATAAAGAGGTGGAGAATTCACTTGAGGAGAGAAAGAGGGCGGGTGTCAAACTATCCATGGTGGTCAATAAGGGAAAGACTGGTAAAAAACACAATTACGAGATGAAGGCTGTTCGACTCTTCTTTGAAGTGTACATTGAGACAATCGAATCATCTGGTGTGTTTGACAAATACCTGACCCCAATCACATCTACTGCAGTATACGACAAGAGTGAGTACACATTTATTCCTTCATTTTTGATAGCATTTAAATCCCAACTGCACTACTTATAGCTACTTTCGCCCTCTATATAGCAAATAGCCTAATAACAAACAATGACTAATCGGTGCCTAGTGGTCCCCATGATCCCCCTTTTCTTATGTTAATTGAGAGCTGATTTGATGAGATAACCACCTGTCAGTGACCTTGCAGGGAGGTCTAATCCCCCTGGCCAGACTAGTGCAGACATGCTGTAAAAGTACAAAGTCTTACAGAATGCAATGAGTACAAATTTTGATGTTTACATAACAATTTGGTAGGAACTGTAAAATTGTAGAGCTTTGAGCAAAGAGACAGAGATGAAGAAATCCCAGCACATTATCAATTTACCCGGTTTCCTTGCATGCGAATGATTCATGTATTGCACAGTAGATTCTGTGACATATCATTGCATTTGAATGACCTTTCTGACCTTCGACAGGAAGCTAACATTCTTGGAAAAACTGGAGAAGATGTTTTTCATGAAAGTCCCTGTGGACATAACAGTCATGTGTAATGCCAAAACATTTGCTTCAAATATTGCTTGTACAGGCAAGGGGAATTTTTGAAATGTTAACTTGGCCTGGAGCCACGCTGTGAAAGCGAAAAAACATGATTAAAGTTATTATCCAGGGTCATGTTAAAACTTTGGCAGTTCAGGGGGGTGTTTCACAAAGATCCTAAGTAGAACTTAACTCTAAGTTGGACTTAAAAATTATGGACAGCCATTGGAGTCTTAAAATGAAATATATTCAAAAGCAGAAATTCAAGTATTTTTGACTTTTTATGAATTCCACATCCAGAACATGAAATCTCCTTGATGATAGACAATATGAATGATTTGAATAAACAATTAATGCCTTTCAAAATAACTTTTACAAAATATTTTCAAAGATGCTAATGGCTTTCCATAATTTTTAAGTCCAACTTAGAGATAAGTTCAACTTAGGATCTTTGTGAAACACCCCCCAGGAAATGTTGTTTAATTTTGTTCAAGATCTTTTTAATGAACCTCTACAGTGTCACTGAGGTTAAAACATGGACCTACTGGATAATGATATCCAGTTTTGAAAGACAGTGTTTCTTGTCACCTCCACAGTCTTATAACCCACTTTCAATTTTAATATAAAAAAAATACTAATCTACTCAAAGATATTAGATCTGGTATCAAAATCTTCAGCTCTCTTTTTCAAAGATGTGTTTTTTTCAACTCTTGCTGGCACTTGTAATATTAAACCCTAAGTGATCTTTTTTCCTGAGGTCCTGGTAATCATGTTTCTAATATGAATTGTTTTTATAGAGGATACGGTGCTGTCCATCTGTCGTGTCAATATCAGTACTGGTAGTGTGGAAGGAGGCGATGAACTCTTCATTCTTTGTGAAAAAGTTCAATCAGGTAAGCTCCCTTTCACTAGGCTCTCTTGGAAATTTCACTGATTTTAATGTTTAATTGAAAGCACTGAAAGAAAGTCCTTGTCAGAAAACTTTATTCTGGTATGGTTTCTACTTCTCATATATATACTTATATAATCTGGGGGTGTTTCACAAAGATGCTAAGTTGAACTTGCGATTATGGAAAGCCATTATCATCTATGAAAATATTTTGTAAAAGTTATTTTAAAATGCATAAAATGATGATTCAAATCATTCATATTTTGTATTATCAAGGAGATTTCATGTTCTTGATGTAGAATATATAAAGAAAAAGTCTAAAATACTTCAATTTTCGTTTTTTAATATACTTTATTTTAAGGCTAAAAATGGCTCTCCATAGTCCAACTTAGAGTTAAGTTTGACTTAGGATCTTTGTGAAACTTAGAGTTAAGTTTGACTTAGGATCTTTGTGAAACACCCTCCAGTTCTATATAATGCACTTGTAGATTGAAACAGCAATGAATTGATCAACATGCTCTGTAACTGATAATGAAAGCAACAGTCATTGGTGTTTTAATGTGCTCAAGATAATATTCAGTTACAAATTTTTAACAAATAATTAAATTAATTTACTTCTCCTCATCAGGAAAACTTTCTTTTCACATTATGTCAATGTTAAATGTGATTCAGTTTTGAGACATGCTTGTAATATTGAAGTATATGTTGTTGATTACAGATGATATCAAGGTGAAGTTCTATGGACATGACGCTGAAAAGAACCAACCCTGGGAAGCGTTTGGTGAATTCAGTCCAAGTGATGTCCACAGACAGGTAAGGAATTGAATCGTTGACTCAGTACAGTACATGCAGTTTCATCTTGTCTCGTCATTACGATGTGTAGTTCTTTGCGATTATGCTAGTAGGATGCTGTGTAGCCGTTTAAAGAACTGACTAGATCCACATTGATTTATTGAGTAATGATTAATTTGATTACATCAGCCTGATACACTGTAAAACCAGGAAACATGACATCTCAATAATCAGCTCCAGGTACCATTTTCTTATTGCATTTAAATCATGAATTTTTCACAATTGATGCAAGATCATGTTTCATGCTTTTTAATGTCATCCAGAACATTGTATTCTCCTTCCTGGTACATGACTTTCACCAAGTAATCTGTATTTCTTAAAGGGCAAACATAATGACAAGATTAAACAGAATGGGGAAAGTATTTATTTAAAACAAAATTGAATCAGACCAATAATGAAAAATTTATGAATGTTTGAAAAATGAAATCACTAAGTCTATACGAATCTCAAAGTGGTATTTTAGTCTGTAGATTGTGATGTAGTCGCAGATAACTCTCTTGTTTACAAAAATATCATTCATTTTTGTTTTTCTTCTAGGTGTCTTCTCCTTTGGGGCACTAATCAAAATATATTATGGATAGCATATAGGTCCTCTATAGAGAAAACACACTTCTGAGTCATATATATTTGAAAAATCTAAATTTTTAGTCATTTTGTGTTTGAAATAAATGGAAAAGTTGTTTGCCACTGCATCACAGAGACATTACTGATTCATTTGAAGAGCCCATACCTATAGTGATTACAATTTTCAAATGTATAACTTTCTCATTTTTGTCCGATTTCATTCAAACTTTCACCAGTCTACTTCTCTGATTTTTGAGCTTTCCTCTAGAATTATTTGCCTACAAAGTTGGATTTACCTTAATAAGAGAAATCAATAATCCTATGAATATTTTGCTCAACAGTTTGCCATTGTGTGCAAGACACCTCGCTTTGTGAATCAGAACATCAAGACAGCAGTGACGGTTCAGTTCCATCTCTACCGACCTTCAGATGATGAATCAAGCAGAGAGATGCCCTTCATCTACAAGCCCCGGGAGTCTGTTCATGGTAAATATTTTGAGAGAATGAGAATGAATCTTTGGCCCCAGTTCCAAAAGAAGTTTGTTTTAATTCTGGTTTAAACTTCCATAAGCTAAGTGTCCATGTGCCCTCATGTCTGATGGATGGGTAGCATAAGCTTATCTAATATAAAATTAGTGGATATAAAATATAAAAGGTGGAGATTAAGTCATGATCTAGACCATGAGTAACATGAAACCTCCTTTATGAATTTGTACCTTTGAGTTGTTATTGATATTGCACTTTACAGAGAAATAATATTTTGGTTTTGAAAAGCAAACTGTGCTTGCAGAAAATGTAATGCACTGATTGACAAGAAGTGATGATATATGCAATTGATGTATTCTCGTCAAACTAGAGCATACCAGTTGACTTTAAAGTTGCATAATATTGTAAAGATCATTTATTCTGGAGATAGGTATCAATACCAACTGATATTTTGTATTGCCCTATGCGGAACTGGCAGCTGAATTTGGATAATTTTTGTTTATTTGATTGTGCCCTAGTTAAAGGCCTGATAATTACCTGATTTAAATCGGTCTCTGTAGATAAAATGTGGATGTCTTATATTTAGTACCCCAGTAGTACATTATAGATTCTTCTTTTCTATAGCATGTTGAATTATATGAAATAACTGGACCTAAAGAAACTTTACTGTTTTGTCTGTTTGTAGGGAGATGAGTGTCAACTCAATGCCCTTCTGGCTGCATCGAAATTTTATCTTATTAAGATCCTTTTGAAACACGAACTCATTTTCTTTTTTTCTTCTCCTCCATAAAAACAGGTTACTTAGAAACATCACAAATTGTTTGATATTTCATGGAGGTATTTCTGTTGGAAGCCTTCAGCTTAGCTCAATTCTGTGCTACACATGTCTGTTACTGTATGACCACTCATGTTTTGAATGACTCTTTTAGACTTTATCTTTAGGGAGTTTAGGGTATTTGAATATTGTGCATTGCCTGTGGGGGGTCAAGGTTAGACTAATTTAACTGATGTATCAACTTTCTCTCTGTTAACAGGTTTTAGAGATATTGAGAAGAAGAAGAGAAAGTTATCTCACAAGGGGGATGAAGAATACAACAAGTTCTTCACCAACAGTGGCCAACCAGTCAAGAGTAAGTTGTTGTTGTTGTTATTGTTGTAGGATTTCTAAGATTTAACATGTGGAAATATATGTTGTATTCTCTTTGCTATAGCGTACGGTATGTCTTTCAGTAAACTCCTGTCTAGTCACATGTATCATTTTTCTTATTTGAAGTTTTATATAGTTCAGTTCAGTTCCATTATTCAATTCCATCATTCAATCTAGGTGGGGATTTGTTGATGATCATGCAATTCAACCTATTTTTAAAAAATTATGCAGTTTGACTCCAAAATTAATGATAAATGTAAACTACTACTACTATTCCATGAACTATATTCCCTTGGCTGGGATTGATTGCCTAAATCCTCCGCCTTCACTCTCCTCTGTTCCCTGTTTGAGCCGCTGTCAGATTTAGTTCCCTTATATCTATTTTAATATAAACTGGTATCTGTGTGTGTGTGTATATATATACATATATGGAAGGGTAAATTATTCAATCATTTTTCTGAAGAATTTGATTTTGATTTTACAACTCTGATTGTGTTTTGATCACCCATAGCTGAGACCCTTGGAGCAAGTTCTCAATCATGCAGTGGTGCTCCATTGGGTCAGCCTGTATCCAACGCACCATCATCCCTCGCGCTAACACCAAATACCATGACGATGGCGATGGCATCATCAGACACCAGACGTAGCCTGCGACAACATCTCATGAGAGGTATGAAGAAAAAAAAGCGATATTGCAGTGAAACTTGAAGAGCAGTGCTTATTTCTATTCCCTGGAGATGCTTTTAATATATCTCTTTATCTAACATGTGATATATTGTAAATAACTATTGTATGAAAGTAAATACTATTATTAACATCACTGACCTATTTTTTTTAATTTTGAAAATAACTACAATATTGAGAATGAAAATTTTCGTTAGAGGCTTGTGTTCACATTAGAAAGTAAACACAGACAAAAAAATAATGCAGTGGCTTGATTAATTCCATTTTATGTGTACATGAAGGAAATCATAGATAATCATAGATACAATTACTGTTTATAGCTTAATCTGTGAAGATTGAAAAAGTCATTCAGTTTATAGAACAAATCAAATACACATATCATTTCAGATATTTCAATATCTGCATAGCATATTTCCTTGAAAAATATACAAGAGTTACAGTGCAACACTTTGCTCTGATTCAACTTACTCTATTCCATACAATTTGAATTTAGTTTAACATGCATTTACCATAGCTCCCAGCTTGATTTTTCTTTGGCTCAGTATTCAATGGTTGACATTGAATGACATGGTCATGATGGGCGTATGCTTGTTCTCTATTTGCAGCCCCAAAACTCTGGAATAACTTACAATTTGAAGTCTGGAAATCACCATCTGTGAATATCTTTAAATCAAAACTGAAAACACATCTTTTCAATTAACTGTAAATCTAAGCATATCAGGAGCTCTTGTAGCGCAGTAGAATATATACTTGATGTTGGATAGTTTCTGTACTCTATAAATGTATTATTATTATTATTTCAGGAGACCAAGCACTTGGCGTGAGTGAACCCCAGCCTACTCTACTTGGCAATGTCATATATGCTGGAGGCACGGCACAGGTGCAGCAGGATAGAAACCTACAATTGACCTTCACCAGTGAAGCACACATGAGCTCTGGTACCATGATACAACAACCACAACAACCGCAGCATCAACCAGTCAGCACTGACCAAGGTACACTGGACATCCCAGCTCAAGCGTTCCTGATATCCCTCGCCACCAACGAAGAGATGGAGCAAGAACCCCAGGATGAGGAACGGACAACGAGCCTCCAGAGGATCAATGCTATAGCCAATGAGCTCATGTCTTCTGTTGAGGCAACTGGAGGGGCTGTCGGAGGAAACCAGCGTGTCATCGTACAGTCCTTGCCACATTCTAACATACTGAGTGATCTGACATACAGCAATCTTGAAACGGTAGACATCGCGGCATTTCAGGATGTAACAGCAACGATCAATGATGATCTTGTGTATAGTGCGTATAATGACTCTGTTATGGATATGAATAATACCAGTAATAGTAACAACAACAACAATAATCCAATGGGATAGCAATATGGTCAGATTGCAAGAACTTTGATGACTCTTAGAAGGGTATGGCATCCTTGATTCATGTTCGGGAAATGGAAAGAGGAAGATAGGCCTGTTGTATGAAATGTTGTTGAGATTGCATACCGGTATAGAAAATTGATCATCTTATATCATGTGTACATGGAGAAAGCTTACAAAGAAATTTGATAATCTTTCATGGATACATTAATCCTGAAAAGAATTATTAGACAGATGACATTGTTGACATTAAGTCACTGGTACTTCAAGGGTTGCTGTGCCATTTGTAACTTTTCTCTTGTGGTAATCTTTGCCACCTTTTCAGCTGCTAGTAACATGAGGAAGCAACTGAGGTTTTTTAAAGGGCATTTAGAGATAAGTGTTGATAGGGTACATTTGTAAATAGTTTTCATCAGTATTGTACTATCTCCTAATCAGTAATGATGCATGCTGTTAAGGTTATTTACACGTATGACCTGATGTAAGATGGGGGTTAAAGATTTGAGTATTATCTTGTCTTTTCAAGAAAAAAATTGTGAAACTGTTACTGACAAAAAAAAAGAGAGAACAAGAGTCTTTTTGTATATATTTACTCCATATGTACAATGTTTTCATATTATGATTATGAACTGCCATCACTTTTAAACATTAATCCCTTCCTCATTTGCATCATGGTAGCAAGAATGTTATGCATAATCAAAATACATGTTAATGGGATCCAGATATCTAGCTGATGTGTAGAGTGTTGTGTATTTTTTCCTTCTCTCTCTTCTTCTTTTATCCGTGACTTTCACCTTCCATTGTAAATATATACATATATACAAACATTTCTATAGTGTCTTTGAAAGTGATGAATGAGTGTTCCATATTCTTTGTACATAATTTGCAGTTGATAGTGGCTATATCATGTTTTGCCATTTACTAGCAGATGGAAATGTAAAATGCGATGTAAACTCAAGTAAAATTAAGTCTGTGGATTCCATTATTGAACTTCTTAGTCAGTTTATTATATTATATGTGATGGAACATTTTTACAAAGATTCTGATTTTGCTTGAATTTTTAGCTGCTTTGAAAACATGTTTTAAAGGTTTTATGTGTGCTCCACGCATAGATATGTGAGAGGAATTTTAGAAGAAAGTGACTTGCAAATAGACATGCTTACTTGCTTAGATTTTCATTATTTTCAATTCTGTATAATAAAGGATGCTGAAGAAACGGTTGAGAATTTGGTGGATGTCCAGATTCGCAGTTACCAGTATGTGCAGCAGAATAAATCAGATACAACACTGAAATGTAGCATTTCCCAAAAGTTTCTTGCTGTTAATATAGCTGTCATCATTTAGAGAAAGGTTCTTGTTTCTGTAGTATGTACATCATTTCTTTTCAAATTTGGTAAGTACTGATTTCTGTGTTTGATGTTGTTCTACTATTAAATGTACCTACAAGGTACTACTTTTTCTTGCTTACATGAACATGTACATGTATTTGATTTGACATAGTTGAAACTATTCTTTTATTTGGAGTCAGAAGGCAGTCTGCAGTCTCGTGTGGTGATATTTTGTTGTAAGTTCTTGGATTTGAGGATTGGAGTCTTACTGTACAGTGTATATAATGCACAGTGTGGTGTTGGTAAACGATGTTTAACATTGAATGTCTGTACATACCATGTATTTACCATTATCAAATTTTCCACAAAGCTTGATATATCCATTATTATCAGTAGCTCTAATTATCTCATTTTCATTTTTAGTACCTTCCAAAGGAAAACTTGTTTATGTATAATCTGCTAAGCAGTGATAGACTCTCTATGTATTGTTTTATTAGTGATGTATAAATGAAGTCATTGTAAAATGATGTACGGTAGATAAGAAGGGGAATTGAATTCCACTTTATGATATGCCAGTGTGATGAAGCATATCGTCGCCCGGGTGGCAGAAGGGCATTAGCGCGCAAGCAGCTCGAAAACTACTTTTCAAATTATTCACATTTAAAGATTTGTTTTATATTTAAACTGCTTTCCGTCCCGAGAATTGGTTTAAAACATTAAAGACTAATAGAAATGTTGTAGTAGAACACGGCCACAATTTTTTTCTTGGAAATAAGTCAGTTTTATAAAAGTTTGGGGCGATTTATTGCTAACGCCCTTCTGCTTAAAGTTTCATTATTGACCTGAAATGTGAGCTAACGCCCTTCTGCTAGCCAGGCGACGATATATCTTTGGGGCATTTAGAATATCAACATTTGAGGACTAAGAATAAATGGAAAACAGTTGCTGATCGACTTTCTTGAAAAGGGATAAGAATCTTCATTATATGACTCACTACACAAATAATCATTATGAAGTTTAAAGAAGATAACGTTCCAATGTTCACTTTAATTTTCAGATCTTATTGTGTTTTAGTTGAAATAAAAATAAGACAACACTAAGAAATAAACAGAAATTACACAACTTAGTCTTGTATTATACAGTGTATATAACATAATGTGTACCCAACTTCTTATTAAATAACCTATCTGACTTTGAACCCAAACTTTGGTGCAAAGGATTTCGACAAAACTTTTTAAAAACCCTTGTGCTTAGTCACCTGTAGCAGAAATATTATAAATACAGTATCATTGGACAGAAAAAAAATAATTTACTGTTCATCATGAAATAGATTTCACAGTAATTCAGTTGAAGATTTTTAAATTAGGAGCTACCAAATTAAGCTGGATACAATTTTTTTTAAAATACACACTGTGGTTTTTTTAAATTTTTAATAGCATAACTTGCATGGTATTTTATATGTATGAGTGTAAAAAAATCTGAACATATATATTGCCTGACCGATCTTTATGTTACGAGTTACAGTATTCTTATAGATTGTGCATATAATGCTTTATATGTTTGTACATTGTTGAGGGTGATTTAAGTTTAGTGCTGAAAATACTGCTTGAAATTTGATTATATCCAAATAATATCCAAATGATATTCAAATAATATCCAAATTATATCCAAAAAATACCCAAATAATATCCAAATAATATCCAAATTATATCCAAATTATATCCAAATTATATCCAAAACTCGACAACCAAATGATGTTGGATGAATTTGATCTGCAAACCATTCATATGAGTTTACTGATAATCTAACTTTAAAAAAAAAAAAAAAAAAAATGGTATTAGGATTATGGTCTTGGGACACCATGGCAGTGAGCTGAGTAGGCCAAACTATCCTCAAAGGTATTTTTTAAAACATCACAATTAGCACATATTTGAATTAGGCATGTGAATTGAAAAGATTGAATGTATTGAATTAATGGAAACAGAATTAAAGTCCTAAAGGAAGCATCTCAAGAAACAAACACATTTTAAATATAATAAGCAACATTAGGGGAACAAAATAATGAAGGGTATCTGATTTATCATTAATAGTACTGTACATTCTTTGAGCATACCTTGTACATAGCAGCATGAGTCTATGTTTGATTTGAAAATAAATTGAAAATAGAAAATGCTGATTATTCTTTGTGTTGATATTCTAGCTGCTGTTAAATATGTGTATATTATATTTTAAAGTAATTTCCCATATCATCCATCCATGATTACAAGAGAGAGAGAGATCGAGAGAGAGAGAGAAGGGAGGTGAGTTTGATTGAGTGGAAGCAGAAAATCAGAGGGAAAAAATAAGTTCCAGAAAGATGAATGATTTATTGATGAATATATAGGGAATGTCATATTTGCAATCCAGTCATAAAGCTAGAAATCTTGTTTTGTACCTCCAAAACTGAAATCTTTTTAGCTTTTTTATATTTTTCTCTCTTTTTTTTCTTTTGCGGGAGGACAACAAAATATATTGTACCATGGAATAATTGTCAATGAAAATGAAACAAATAAATATTTTGAATATTTTTGTCCACAATTGAGAGTTCTCGATTGATATCATTCACCAACAGGAGTATACATTTAATTATCTTTCATATATTAATTGCTGATGGTGATCAAATTCAATGATAGAAATCTAATTAATCATTAATCACCCAAGTTAGGGACTCAGTACCGCGCCTTGCTGACTACAACTTCAGAGGTTTCATTAGAAATATGCATTAAACTAATCAGGATTATGTTAAAAGATAGACTTCAATTACTTGTATTTTTCATTTAAAAAAAGGAGGGAAGCCCACACCCGAGCATTCACCCTTATAAGCACATGCAGCCGCAACATATCTAACTCGCGTAGTCGCGTTCCATACAGTCGTTGTGTAGTCGTTATTCCAGAGAATGACACTGTGGGCATTTCTAGGAAAATTACTATTAGCTTCTTCTTCTTCTTCTTCTTCTTCTTCTTCTTCTAAAAGCTATGAGGATTCATTGTCATAGCAAAACATAATATGATGTGTTATCTCATAAAGATTAATTTAAAATCAATTTTAAAAAATGTTTAAAAAAATAGATCATTATTCCTTGCAACTATTCTAGAACTGATCGCGGATATATGGATCGCCAAACCAGTACATAAGTCACAACTTGATCTTTTTATAACTGTGCAAAATAAATGTTGAATGCATGATTTGCTATGATATACTAGAGATCGAGAGCTGACGTCGAGCTAGCTAGCTGAGCTGGAACAGTGGAATTTCGATTTAGAAGTAAGATCAATGATGAATTTCCGATTGTCTAATAAATTATGTTCCCAAATATTTCGGTATGAATTTAACAAATAAAACAAACACTGCAGGTCGTCGTATGTATGACGTAACATGAGGGTGTGATTACACCCATTTTGTAAAACTCACTGACAGATGCATACATTAAAAGTCTAGGCATATGCCATGCCTTTGGGATCGCCTCCTATATTAATGCCTAGAAATGATTTATGAGTAGAATTGATACCATTGCAAATCGGGCATTGCTTATTTGCTTGTTGTAATGTGAATTCCCTTAAATAAAATATTGTTTCAGGATAGATCTAATGACTGTTCAGAATCAAGTAATGGTTACTGAGTTGAGTGAGTAATAATGGATTGGGTAACCAACTTACCATATAGATCTAGTCTATGCTAGAATCTTTAGCAATGCAGGAGGCATAGCAAACAGAAGAAAGAGAATAAGGAAAGGAAGAAGAAAGAGGATGAAGATGATGAAGAAGAAGAAGGATAAGAGGGAGAGGATGATGAGGATGAGGTAAAGCGTCTGCCTGTCGAACCAAAGGTCTTGGGTTCGAATCCAACCCAGGCCAGGCGGATGACTGAAGCCTGCGTTGTGAACTTGTGTGTTAAAGTGCCCCTCCCCTTGTTTCATAGACGCAGGCTATGTTAAGTGGAAAACACTCCGTCCTTCGGATAGGACGTTAAATGGAGCTTTAGAGGCCCCGTGTAGAGGAGAGTCACCACCTTTGCACGTTAACAACCCACTGCACTATTCGTTTAAGAGTAGGGGGAAACCCCGGTGTAGTGGTCCACCTGTACACCCCAGTTTAAACATCTGCAAGAATCTTCAGTATTGAATGAGGCAGATTATCCATAAGAAGAAGAGGGAATGAGGAGGAGAAGCTTGCAGACTTGCTATTTTTTAATAATGAAAACCCATAAATGCTTGAATATTATTTGTTTTGTTTGATTTCAGGTGTCGACAGCATTTGAGTCGCAAAGCAAGGAACTTAAATCTGGTTGAGAGCGACTAGCCGATGAGCTATTCATCTTCAGTTTAAATCTGCTCGGAGCAAGTCACCATGTTACCAATCCTGTTAGCAGGACTGCGTTCATACGCACCATGGATTACGCTGCCCTTTGCAATAGTGGTTGGAGCTGTTGGCTTCACTGTGGAGAGAACATTACATGGGGGTAAAGCCGAACCTGTACGTCTCAAGAGTGTGGCTGAGGAACGAGATGAAAGACAGCTGGCAGAGTCCATGAATCAAGATTGTACCAATGTAGCAAGTCTGAAGGAAAAGAAAGGCATCCCAAAGTCTTCACTGGAGAGAAATGAAGTCAGGAGATAATTGGATTGGAGGAGAAACTTTCAACGATGTCTTCTACAAAACACAGCCACAGGTGTCGGTACAATGTGGTTTGAACAGGACTTGGAATGAAAAACATGCTACATGTATTTTGAAATTAATATGAGAATAGCATGTCTACTATTCCTCATATTATTGTGATTTTATTTGTGTTCAAAATGGGTGCCTTTAGCAATATTAGGGAGCTGTCACTTTGTTTGAAAGTGAGATGAATTTTTTTACAATTTGGTAGATGTAGAGATTCAACTGATAATAGCTTTCTGCGAAAAGAATTGCTACAGTCAACCTTGCATACATAAAATGGATTTGGCTAAAATTGTATACCTTCGGTCGCGATGGGTTGGACTTATGCAAGTTTGAATGTGTTAGAAATATTTTGTCTCAGTATACTAAATAAAAAATCATTGATCTAACCTACCGGTAGTCACAAAGCAGTTTAGAAAGAGAATAGAAATGATGAAATGATTTTCATATAAGTCATAACGTTAATGCAGATGGCCTCTTTTTTTTTTAAAGATTACCTAAATACTCTGTTGATCCAAATTGCTATTTGATGTTACAGTGTATTTTGAAAAGATGTAGATTAAATGCAAATTATCTGTCAAGAAATAACAGTTCAAGAGACAGTTTGATTTCTGGTTATTGGGTAAAAGTGGTGACAAGCATTCTCTCAATTTGGCTTCTTTGGTTTTGTTTGGAAGAACATCCCAACTGAAGCATGTTTTGCATTTGGTGGGCTTAAACACAATAGATGCATGTAGATTTTGCATATTGAGTAAGTGAAATAATACCCAATATTTTGATTTAAGAATCTTGGTCCAAAGATTTGTTCAAATTCACATGCCATTTCAGGGTTCCCTAATAAATAATCTCCCAAAATCATGGAAGTCATGGAAATTGATTGTGGATGTTGGTTGTGTGTGGCTATGGCAACCTTTCCTATTTGAACTGACAATGGGTGTGGTATTTGTATGAACTTCAAACTACCGGTAATACATATAATGTGGACTACTGAACGTAATGTAAAATCAGTTTGCATATATTGCCTTGTTCATTATTTGAAACTCTTATAATAGAAAGTATTCTTCTATTTTGGTTCCAATTTTTTTTTAAATTAAAGCTCAATCAGCTCATATTTACCTTTAAGAAGGATTTTTAAAGCCCAATTTTAATGAGTACCCGTAATTAACGTTGTATAAATCGCCCTGGTGTATTAACCGCACCCCTCTTTTTCGCCCTAAAAAAAAAAAGAGAGATTTTTTTTTTTTTTTTTGCCGACTTAAAAAACCGTAGAGGACCTAGGATAGAACCTTGTGGTACGCCGTGTAATAGAAGAAAAATTGGAGGAATTATTATTATAAACTACATATTGAAATCTATCAGAAAGATTACTTTCAAACCAAGATGACAGACAAATTTGAGCGTTGTTCTAGTTTCCGAGTGGTTTCCCAAAATAAAAAAATCTTCTGTGTACCCATGCCTTGAGCCATAATGCATGGCCGTCCAGGAGATTTTTTTTATGTTGGGGACCGGGGTAATATGCAATATATTATTGAAAATTTATTGCATTTTCTGTTTTTTTTTTAATTTATGGTAACTGCCCCCTACCCTAGCCCCCGCTGCGTACAGTCATGGTTCAGTGACAAAGCAATGGCCTCGTAACTGTGAGGCCCGAGGATCAACACCGTGTCGATGTGCTATATTAGTGCCCTTTTGTGGGGCATTAATCCTCATTACTGTCATTTATGACTTAAGGGCATAGGTCCCCTAGTTGATAAGCATAGTAGCATATACATGCTTTAGCAGTCACGGAAAACACACATTGGCAAATTATTATTCAATAAAATCTGAGAATGTATAGTATTATCTAGATCTAGTATTTTTAAATTATTTTTAAAATAATTCCATAAATTGGGATAAAAAAAAATATTCCACCTTTATGAGCGACAGTGTATGAAGTATGCTTTCTTTTGTTTTGTTAAATGATGAACAGTTTTGTGAAATTGATGTTTATAAGCTGTGATGTATTTGATTTTCTTCATGGTTAGACCGTTAGATAGCTATGAAAGAAGAGATTAACACCAGACCCATTCCTTCTGATAAATGTTTATTAGCTGGGATTAAAACATTTTAAGGATATATTATTGTCAATATGAAGGATATATTATTGTCAATATGAAGGATATATTATTGTCAATATGAAATATATTTATAAACAAAAGTGTGTTCATTGATTTCATTTCAACCATGGACCACTCTTTCTACATGTACATTATAATATATTAACCCAAGTGATGAAGAGAGTTTGTTGAGTAACATTGGGGGGGGGGGGGGGGGTACTGTGCAGTGAAAATGATTAAATCTACATGTGAGAAAGAGATTAGTATACAAATAATACACAGCAGTGAGGGCATTAGTAAGAATTACCAACACAAGGTACCTTTGGAATGGTCTAGCCGAGGGTGTTTGGACTGTTTTGAAGGTACCTAGTGTGGGTAATTTTAATAATGCCCAAACATAATGATGTGTATTATTTATCATTATGTTTTATCTGTTTTGTAAAATGATGATTTATAACATAATTTTACTAATGACCAGTCATTACCATAGGATAATGACCATCATTGCTCTGTTACATATGGAGGAGTTCAAATGAAGGTTTTGAAATTTTGAAAATATGGAAATAAGGGGGGGGGGGGATAATACTACATGTCCACATGAATACTACAAAGCCTCTTTAGGAATCTTGGCAAAGTGTAAAATTAGAGTCGGTGCCTGCAATGATAACCAGTACTAAGACCACACACAATATAGAACCAGAGATCCATTCATGTTTTTATTTGTACATTTTATTGTTTTTGTCCCAAACATTCATATACATATGCAATAATGGTGTAAACATCTACAAAATGAAAGATTAAAAAAAATATCTCATATTGGCATAATCATAGAAATGTGGTTCTTTTAAAATGAGTTTCCACTGCAAAAGGAACAGAAAAGGTCTTCTAGATCTGCACCCTTCCAATCATGTTTTTAAATGCAGATTGATCATGAAGGATTTGGTTAAATGGGGGAAAAAATATTGTTATCTACAACTGACCATTTCGGAGCTCAAAATGAGTTTGAAATGTGCAAGATACATCTTGAATTATTATTTTGATTGATAGAGTTAATCAGAATAAGAAAAGTAAAAATATGAAACAGATTTAGCATTCAAAAGAGACTATGTTTGATACATGTGCAATGAACCACAATGCATCATATACTTTATGCAGTCTAGAAAACAAAAATACCTTGTGATTTTAATGTACATTTGTATGTCATACAAGAAAAGAACATTTTTCTTCTCATCAATGATACTTTAAACTGTATGTGAAATCATGAATTCTCATTGAACTAATAAACTCAGCTGATAATTGAACATGTGAAATGAGCGTTTTAACATTTACTGTATATCAAACTTAATCACTCCCTTCAAATACAAGGAGGAACACAATGTGCTAATATGGTACAAGTTTCTTTACAAAATATTATCTTGTTTAATGTACAAACATGAGGGTGGGGGTAATCATTACTTCAGGAAAACAGTTGGAACTGTTGTACACACTCAAAGCATATAAGTACCATAATACCTTGCACATGAACAGCTGGATATCCTGTACATGTATTTAGATTGCATTTTCAATGCACAAAATATTCAAATTACAATAATAATATTTACAAATCAGAACTTTGGCAACGTTTAAAGTAAGATAGTGGTAAGTGTCTAATTTCTAATTGCTAATGTGTATTACACAGAAACTAAGTTTACAATTTATATCACAAGTTGACAATCCTTTTCCATTTATTTTTCGGGAGGGGGGGGGGGGGGGGGTATTTTTTGCATGCAAATCGTACTGTAAGAAGAACATACAGTCAAACCTGCTTTAGAACCATCAGTATAGAAAGACCACCTGTCTTAAAGGATCCCTTGAAATGTTGTTTCTCATTGAATTATGTGTAAACACAAAACCTGAATATAAAGACAAACTGCCTCCAAATGCCATATTTTGTGTTTTCCCTGGATGCTCTTTCTCTATAGGTGTGATTGCATTTCAAAAGATGTAGATAGGCTGATCAACATCATGGAGAATATGTCCATGCTCATAAATTGATATATATATATATAATCGGTTTCATCCCGAGATTTGACTTCAATTGAGAGTAAAATTGAGGTCATATATTTAACAATATCTGCTCTGATTTATAGATCCTCTAGCAGCCGTCTGCTTGAGAGGGAGAACGAAGAGGATTATAGCAAGGGTTTCAAGGAAATGGTTTCTTCTTTACTTCTGGAATTTACTTAACTAGCCTCTACGCTACCTATGTAATTGTTTCTAGTTCTACCTACATGCATGCTATGTATAGATACAATGCAGAACATCACACAATTAATTCCTTAAAGGAATTATAGTACATGAGATCTGGAGCACAAATATATCAATCAAAAAGTGAAGATATTGAAAAGAAGCAATATTTGATATATGTATTCTTCTTACTTTGAGAAAAGTGAGGTTTGAAATGAAGCAAATGAACATGGTGGCAGTATCATCATCATATTAACACATGGTTGCATATGTGATTCATTTCTCAAGAGGTTTTTAAGAGTACAGGGAAAACTCAATAAAACAAGTTCGGCTATATCAAGGTAACGCTTATAATAAGAGTATTGTCATGGGCCCAAAAATAATTTTTGGTAATTCTACGACAGCATGAACCTCTCATAACGAGGATCGGCTGTAACAAAGAAAATCTATTGGTCCCGATGACCTTGTTATATAGAGTTTTCCCTGTACAACACGTCAATCTAGTTCTCCAACTCGGGAGTCATCACGACCTCCATAGCTACTTCAATACTTCTGATCTAACTTGAGAACCTCAAACTTACAAAGAGATTGATGAAATTATGTTTGCTTGGCCATTGTGTGTACAAAAATGCAGCACCTCATTCATGCAGTGGGCTATCACACAGTGATAGTATTTTGCAATTTATCTGACAATAGTAGATCTATGTACATGGCGATGATGCAAATCATCTCTTCAATCTTCAGTTCCAATACATACATATATATAAATGTGGAAACTATGAACACTTAACAGAGAAACTGAACTTAATATACCGGTAATAAAAAAATACAAAATCAATACAAATAGCCTGTAATCACACAGTGATCTGTATGACTGAAAAATCAAGGACATCCAACAATTTATTGTTGATGACATCAAAGTCGTGGATATAGAACTAGACTAGAACATGTTTGAAAGAACTACAGGTGCAACCTTCAAGTACCAAAATTAAAGTACTGATGAAGCTTGAAAGAAACAAATCAAACAATAATAACATTGGAAACTAGTGATATTTCAAACTGTCACAACAAAGCATTGTGAGCTAGCACACAGTACAATTCCAATGTTGGAAATGACCTGCAAGTGTAACATAAAATAGGAATAATACAAAAAAGGCAGAAAATGAGATGACTACCGAGTACCAACTCCAGTAATTCGGAAGGAAGCAAGAAATATGTACAGGTCTTTAGGCAGAATGAATTTAAGTGTCATTGCAGATATACTAAACCATGCTACACATATTTTATTATAGGGCCAGGATGAAACAAACTTTTGTACTATTGTAACAAAGGTGCAATATCATTATCTCCCGACACTCCTCAAGCCCTGAATAGAATGTCTAAATCAAAACACGGATGTCAAACTCTGTTCACAGCATGTCTTCCATACAAGCGATCGTTGGATGAGCCTACTGCTGTACAAAGTTTTGACAATCGCTCCGATCTAATTCTGTAAATAAGATGTTATTACAAAATCTTTTTTTTTCTTCAGCCTACACTACAAAACTTTTCTATCCAAAGCAGGGATATTTGTAGCATATTGGAAACCATCATTATGTGCAATCCTTTGTTTATATACTTTACCTATCATGTGAATTATGTATCATATATAAATTAAAGTACTTCAACTCAAGGGAAATCAGGGTAATTAAATCTTGCTCGGAGTGATACTTCATTATCAAAGCTATTTAGTACAACTCGAGCATATATAAATGACCTTAGCTAACATGGCACAATAGGAATTTGAAATACTTTTATACAGAGTTCAAAAAGGTACAAGAATAAAGAAAACTGCTGATGAGTCCCTACAGCAGAAACCAAATGAATACATTACTTAACTTGTGATACAAATACATGTAGTATTACCATTTATTCTATGATCATAGAACAAAGTATCCTTTCATTTTATCTGTTTGAAAAGACAGAAGCAACTTTATCTCAGATTAATTATGGTGAATGTCTATCAACATAAATCATAAAAAACATGATTTACCAAATTGCATTAAACAGAAGGAAGAAAACATGTGGCTCCCGAATGCGAAACAGGAGTACTCACAAGCAATCAGAGCTGTTAAGTAGATACATGGCTTGCAGTATAATGGAAACTCACATAAATCAATCTTCACAGAGGATTAAAAAGCAACCAACTTTACAAATTCAATACAGAGCCCTTACTAAATCCTACTTCAGCCATTTTTACTTCTTGATTATGACAATCCATTCTTTGAAAAAGAAAACAAAGTTGACTTTACTGGTATGCAGCACAAGTTACCGGTAGACACCTGTTACTGGATGGCATCCCCGTCATCAACAATCAAAACAAACTTTTCACTTGATTCTGTACAGTCAATTACTAAACAAGGCCTTTATTGATTCTATTACATAGATAATGACTAAACCAAGCTGTTAAGTGACTCTGTAACATAGTCGATGACTGAACTAGGCTTTTAGTTGATTCTGTTACATAGTTAATGTCTAAACCAAGCTTTTAGTTGATTCTGTAAGTCGATGACCGCATCAAGCTTGCAATTGATTCGACATCACAGCAAATATCAAAAGCTTTTTGGTTGGTTATCAAGATCAATGGATTGCAAAGGACACTTTTATTCATCATATCAAGGCAGGCCAGACCAGGGCAATCTCTAGTCCTGCATCTCTTCTGGTATGTCATGAGGATTGATGATACCTGGTACAGACAGTTGAATCTTCCTCTTCTCTTCCTCTGCATGTCTGAGATCAGCTTCCCTTTCTTCTAAGAACAGATCAGTGGTGTCATCTCCAGCTACCTCCTGTTAATCACAATTAATGGAATACCATGTATGAAAAATGCACACTTTTTTCTCTTTACCTTAATTAATTGACATTGTTGATATGAGGCAAGAATTGATTTTTATTTATTGATGTGAATTTCATTGAATTGGTGAGTCAAGAACTAAATTGTTGACCCCTGCAATGACACTTCATGGCTATCGCAATGAACAAGAAACAGGATTGGATTTAAAACTTTTTCACACACCTACAAAAAACTTTTAAAAACTTGATAGCGTCCATAACTCTATCAAAATGGTACTAGAAAAATGGTAATATGCAGAAAACTTACAGCAAATGCTTGAGTAAAATCTCCTTTCTATCACACAATCGGGTGATACATTTATAAGAATTGAAGTAATTCTATTAAACTATCCCAGAACCCCAAATATCTATTCCCATTGACAAGAGCACTGCCAAATTTGCATATAGGGAATCAAATACTTATGAAAATGGTACACTTGATAAGAGTATGTCTGTCAGAGAGATGAAACTAGACATTTTTCAGAATGTAAAGCTTACCTTGATCTGGACCAAGAAATCTCTGAGATGTTCTTTGAATGCTGGTATGTCCTGGTTCAAGCTGAACAGTCCTGTCACAAACAACTTGATCTGGGGTCTATCAAGATAATGGACAAATATGGAATAGGCATGTAAACCAACAATTCTAATTATATTTCATCCCAAACATATATAGTATGAATCCTTTTTTCTACATTTGAGTTAATATCATGTTTAGAACTTGATACACTCCACTAGATTATATATAGATTACTTCCACATTAGATTGCACCTTCTTTTCTTTCATACCATTCAAGACGACAGGGAGCATAGTAATTCAAAGATGACCTAAATGTCACATCAAAGTTAATCAACAACCAATATGAAATGGAAATCTTGTCACTGCAAAAATGTTACATCGCTCTAGCAAAGAAAAGTGATAATTTGAGATGTACTCACGCTTGTAAGTGAGGGAAGGCAGCCTTGAGGAGGCCTGCAGTGAAGTCCTTGATGTAGAGTTCATTGCTTCTCTCTCCTTGTGTTGCGCTCAGAGATTTGGTGATCTTAGTGTTCTCCACAATGCTGAACATGTATGCCAAGATGGTAGCATGCTGTGTTAGACCTGCAATTAAATATTTGAAACATTTGAAGACGATCTTTGATTGGAAAAAACAAACTGAAATGCAATTTGATGAGTATATTTGCTTCGATTGTCCAACAGCAATAATACCACTTTCTGAATAGTGTAATAATAATCATTTTAGCCTTGTCCTTAATAAAGTTTGCTCATTTGAACCAGAGTAAACTTCTTACAAAATCCAATTACAGGAATAAGTAATTAATATTTGAATTATCATGAGGAATAAGAGAAAAGCGGTTCAAGTCCCGCCGCAGCACTAATATCCTTTGGCAAGACATAAATCTACATTTGCCACACTCGACCCAGGTGAGGTAAATGGGTATCTGGTAGGATTATTCCTTGAAATGCAATGTGCGCTGATAACGGCTGCTGGAGCTAAGGCTAGGGTAATTATTTCCAAAGCTCTTTGGAAGGGCATAGAGACGTTATATATTGTGATATGCTCTATACAAGAACCAAATATTATTATTATAAAAATATATAACATTCAATAATAGAAGAGAAATTAAAGTGGAATAAGTATATTTACCTGCTGTGTGTGATGTATCAGTCACTACTGAGAGTACATGTTGTAAGATGTCAGTGTAGTATGTCTGGTAGAAGCTCTGTGCTACTGTAGCATCCTGCCATACATTCTGCAGTAATCCATACAGTATCGATAATCCTATGGAGGAAATAATCAAACCAGTTTAATTTGTATTAGTATTGTCTTCATATCTGCTACTAAATTAATTTGCCACTTGTGCAATAATTATTAGTAGTATTGCGCATATATCAACCATACCTATTAAAAAAATAAAGTATTGATATACCTCCAAACCAAATTCAATAATGATTGGCTTGAATGGCTATAATAAGCTACCAAAACATTGCTAAATATCTTTGAAAAGCATGTCTTTGTTCATTATCTATCAATTGGAATACAATCACATACCAAACAGAACTTATCCTTTGCAGAAAATGACCTTCGCTTAGTACACACATGTCATATCTTTGTATTAACCATACAAACACTGTTCCAATGAATCAAAATGTTGGATTTAAAGTGGTGACATTATTATTATTGTAGCTTTCATTTTTTTCTCCCCACTATAATAGAAAATCAAAACCTGAAATTTTTAGCTAAAAAAATGAGGTAAAGTAAGCAGCAGTATTAACAAAATGGATCTTCTCTACGAGGAACATACCTGTGTCTGCTACATTTCTCATTGTGTGCTTGACGGCCCATACAATAGAGTTAAGGACCAGCTTGAATTGGACGGCTGAGATCTTGAGGAGAGCAGGGAAACAATGATTGTTGACAGCTTGAAGGAGAAGGAAGAAGTTTGTTCTGTGCTCGGGAAACTCTTCAAAGTCTTTGTTGATCATCTCTAATGTACACTCAAAGACGGCATCAAAGATCGTAGGAATCTCCGCTGTGATGCTTCCCTGGTAAACATCAAACATAAATAGATATATTATACAACTTTGTTTCTCAACCATGACAGAAATATTATCCCATAATCTGATGTGGAAATAAGACAAATACTAGCTGAATATATTAATCTATTTGGTACATATTATGGGTGTTCACAGTCTGCAATATAAAAAACTAAATTGAAACAGAATTTGAACTGGTGGGTATGTGTTTTTACTGGAAAACAAGAAGGAAACATTCCTGTACATAATATCATGTTATTAAACATGCAATATCCTGCTGTACCTACCTCTAGCTTGTTTACAATGGTTGCCATGGTACTGAGTACTTCAGGTTCTCTCGAGTCAGGGACGTTATTCCTGTAATCAATCAACACTGCTTCCAGTAACGGAGGGATGAAGTTTTCACAGACCTGAGAGGATTAAAATTGAATAAAATATGTTTACACATAAATATTCCGATATCAGTGCAGTGGAACAGTGTGAAATGGAGTCGGTATACGATCACTTTACAATTACAGCTTGAATGGACAAGTACTAAAATAAAATATGATTTTAGGAAACCATTAAGATATCAACTGGATCAGCAAATATATACATAATAATATAAATTTACACACAACTAAAATAGTCCTCAGGCGGCTTGACAATGGAGGGAACATATTATATCAACGCACAAATTTGTATTGAATCCAATTGATAATCGATTGATTCTGACTAAAATTTATAATTTTGGGTTAAAAAGTGACTGAAATTACCATATTGTTGTTGATGGGGTCAATTTTAACTTTTTCTAGAATTAGGCCACATTTTTTTTCATAGAATAGACCCATCATATCCTTTGCTGATAATAATGATTGGGAAAATAACCTGACTAAAGCTGACCATGACATTTACCCCGGATAAGCTATTCAAACCCTTCTCACCAAAAATTCTGACTAAATCCCCTAATCTCCTACAGTATGTAACAAAGCTACAGGTGATACTGTGTTGACTTTTTACCTATGATACATCGCATGAAATTGACTTAGCACTGATGTAGCTAGATGGCGCTATGGATTGTGAATCTACCTTATTGCTCTAAATCATCAACTATTTCTTACCATTTGTGGGTCATTAGACCGACTGACCCATCCAGAGATTAGTTTGAGTGTTTCCTTCTTGACCGTTCTCATACTTCTGATGACAGGTTGTTTGGTTACTTGTACTCCATTCTGCTGAATAGCTCCAGAGATGTTTTCACTCATACACTTGTACACATTGAGCATGTCCAAGTATATTCTGCCAAGCTGTAAAACAAGTAATAAATAATTTATTGTGTTTTACCAGATCAAAATATTCTGAATGGCACCATTTATCTGAATTTGACCCATTTGGGCATGGAAGATCCAATTAACTGTACTAAATTAGATTTCCTTAGAAAAGCAAGAATAATTGCTATTAGCATAGGAATGTTTTTCAAGTTGAGTGAACACAGAACTGAAGTAGGGCGTGAGTAGTTAGACCTGGTTCAACAAACTTCAATTCAAATTTGGTAATGAAGTAAATACTATCATTGCCAAGCTAGGTCCAGCCCTATACATAAAGTTAATGTTTGTTTTTCCATATCTCTATAGGAATTAGGAGTGCATTTCAGGAAATATTTTATTCACATTTGAGGGACAAGTAGACAGGGTATAAGTATGACTTATCTCTTATAACCATGGCAAAATGCAAAATTAAGGATAAGCAGACCTTCTATAGCAAAAGTGTTGCAATCATGTAGGATTCATTGAGATGTAGCAGACTTCTTACCAGTTTACAGAGACATACAGTCAGACCCGTCTATAGCGACCGCCAAAGGGGGGGGGGGATGTGGTCTTTGTAGACAGGTGGTCACTAAAGCAGGTTTAACTGTATTTACAGGACAGCCAGAAACTTGTTACCAATCCACTAAAAACCTTTTCAATTCGTTCGTGGGTCATGTGAGATCGTGTAAAGTTGGTACAGTGGAAACACATGATAATGAGGTCGTTGGGACCATGCCAATTATCTTGCTATATCAGGAATCTTATTTTATTGTTATATAAAGGGTTAAAATCAAAAGAATATAAAGAGCTGGGACCAGCAAAATCACCTTGCTATAACAGATACTTCATTATATCAGAGCTTTTTATAATGAGGTTCCACTGTTTCAAAATTGAACTCCTAGACTATTAGATTGGCCTTTGAACTACAACTGATAAAACTCACGCGCAGTAGCTGTGTCTATAAATCCTGAGGATTTCAGAGTGGAATATTATCTTACCTGTATTACAAATGGATGTCCGATTGCCTTGCATGCCCTGACGTTGGTCTTGAGGATACTTCCCAACTGTTTGACAACATCATGGTCCTGAAGCTTGTCAACATTCTAGTGAAAAATAGAGAAATGGGGGGAAATATTGAAAATGTAAAAAGTTGTGGCAAAAGAGAAGTATGAATTACATTATGGAAATTTATTGAACAAATGTATATACTTTTCCATACAACTACCGTATTTGCCGGCGTAAAGGCCGCAGTATTTTTGGAAGAGAAAATATCAAAAAGTCGGGGTGCGGCCTATGCGGCGAAAGAGTAATTTTTTGTTTTGTTTCTTTGTTGTTAATGTCAAAATCAGGGGTGCGGCCTATACGGCGCTGTGGCCTTATCGCCGGCAAATACGGTATACAAAGGAACATTATTAAATGGTCACACGTGAATAACTGACAAGATGGAGAAATGTTCTTGGTACTTGGTACAGTACTTGGTAGGATTCCTCCAAAAGACGCCGTAAAGGTGTTTAAACTGGAGGTGTGTCGTCATGTGCGGCCACCAACTTAAGGTGCTGGTTTTAAGTGCAGATTTAAAAGTATTTAAGGAAGGTTAGTATAAAGATTTCTAGACGTACCTTTGTAGCTCCTTGAATGATGTTATCCCAGACTTGATTTGGTAATAGCATGTACTTTTCAACCAGGTGTTCCTGGACCATGCTCTCTGTCTGTGCACTGATCATATAGCCAACTGCTTCATAGAATGTATGAACCTATATGTGACAAGAACAAACAATAAAAACTGAACTAACCGGGAAAAAAAGTAGTTCCACTATTAAAATTGTACGCATAATAGTTAGAGGTTGTCAAGATGAATTGCACATTACCATGTAGTTGTATTTATAAATAGACAAAACAGTATAAAAGTGGGCATCAGATTCTATACTTTCATTACATATAACATCAAAATGCAAAAGTCCATTCAATGAGCATAAATTTTCATGTGCTCAAAGTTTTTTCTTTCTTTACCTCTATGGCAGTAAATCTTAAAGTTGATACAATTTATAAACAGTGTTTACTCATCGTTTGCTATATTTTATTGCAAAACAAGACCCTTTTTATTTTCTCACCTGTTGTGGCTGTAAATCACAGATAATGGTGTTGATGTTATTAAGAATCTCCTCTACAAATGGCATCACCTCCCCAACCTGCACTTGCACAAAATGACGCCGACATTTCTGCGCAATCTTGATGAATGTATCACATGCCATGTCCTGTACACCATCATGAGTTTCTAAAGAAGAAATTAATGTTGATTATAATACATAAATATCCTTTAAAAAGCAGAAAACAAGTTTGGAGGATTGAAAATCTATGATAAAAGAATATGGCCATGACAACTGAACACATCTTGCATAAATGTATGTAACAGGTTCTTAATAATCATGTAAGTTGTAAATGATATTCTATTAAGTAAGTCCTATATTTAGAAATGAAAAAGAGAAAAAGGGGCATAACTTCCTAGAATGGTACATATTTCAGCTTTGACTGATTTCAAGGTATAACCTATAGCTACACTGACAAAAATATACAATTTGTGTTACTGAATAGATTTCTCATATTATGTACAAATTGAACTCAATACCTAAGACGAAGAGACAGGAAAAATTCAATTCATGCAATGAGACACTGCTATCAAAAATGTAATTTGGTTTATATAACCTACAAGATTCTGCAGACATGCACTAATTCCCATCACATTGTATATAGCTGTTTTAATTGCCATGTGTGTACTATGAACACAAGACAATTTGTCTTATTTCTTTAAAAATAAAAAAATACAGCATAAATCCTGTAAAGAGACTCTTCGCAAACATGAAATGTTAACAATCGTTTCCAAATAATAAAAGCATGGTTATTCCAATTCAAACAGTTTGAATTGTAACAAATAACATGCACTGTAATGACAACCATACCATACATAATAAATGCTTTGTTTTTGATTCACACATGCATAAGGCTTATATCTCTCATGTTTATTCACTCACTATCACTATCTGTTTTCTCTTCCACCGTATGCCAATCTGATACATGTGAATAAATATGAAAAATTATTAATAACATTATGCACAAAGTCATGTGTCATCAAATTTTGTTATTCCTGATTAAAATTATGATGCATGCATGAATCAAAAACAAAACAAGTCTCACAAACATCAGCTCTGAGCAACATACATCCACACAACAAATGAAAAGGTACACAACAAACAAAAGATTACAAATGATGTACTACACATATCATAAAATATAATCTAAATGAAAGTTGCCTAAATAGTAGCCTGCAGGATATTGAACAAATCTATGCTACGTTGTGTTAAATAGTATGCTGAAATGTAATCAATCAGCGTATAACGCATAATCTTGTAATAAAGGAGCATCTTGTAGTCTATGCATTTAATCTTGAGTAAATTTATTTTTTTAAAGGTTATTGATACAAGGTCTTCATCATGAATGTAACCAGGTGGTATAACTGAACTTTTATTCTCCAAAATTCACAATTCTGGTCCTAACGCTGTAACAAAAGTATCGAGACGTTTAAACGATGAAGACAACTTTCATCCGAGTCCAAATACAAAATAACTGCTTAGTGCTGCTTACCATGCATAAACTCAAAGAGCTTGTTCACAACAGTCTTGAGAAACTTCCAATGCGCCCTCAGGAACCTGGGATACTGTCCAACCACATACATGATATTAGAAGCTATGATAGCTTTGTTGTCCTTCCCTCGTTTCTGTTCACATAGTCCCAAGAGTTCCTTGATCACCGTTACTAAGAATCGCTTCTCGTCTTCCTCATGCATAGCACCGCTGATAGATCCTATTGCCCAGCATAGCTATTGAATGAATGAATGGAGAAAAGGAATAACATGATTTCAATTACCTATCTAAAAAATATAAAAAACGATTTTGCCATTTTTTTTCTCTATCTCACTGCATTATACATTATTATATAATGGCGACTCAGCATCACAGAATGAATTAGAATGAATTAGTCTAACTTACTGTGTTCAGGTTTTTCCATGACCACTCCTGTCCATTGACTTGAAGTTGAAGCTTTTCTGTCATGATGGTTTCTGTGTCTGCATAGTCTAAATGAGTCAGATACACTGAAAACAAAGAAAAGGAAAACATACTCAATGTTAAAAAAGAAAACAACACTGCTATACAAGATTAACTTATACAGAACAGTGATAGCGCAATGTATCTGATGAGCATCAGGCCAGACATAAAAATACTCAAAGCTGTTGTACAGCTTACATAATGAAAAAAATAAAGTAATAATAAAACCTCACAAATAGAGAGTTTAACACATTGGGCCCCGTATTACAAAGAATTGATATCAATCCCAAGTATGTACATACAAGATAGGAGACCGCAAACTTGCGTTGGATTGGATGATTTGCGATTGATTTGGGTCAATCGCAACTCTTTGTAAGACGGGGCCCAGATCACTAATATATTCAAATTACACAAACTTCTGGAACAACAGTTGCTATTGAAAAAAGGTATGTATGCAAGGTGAACTTCTTCCATACAGATGAATTAAATATCTTGTAACATAGGGTGCTTGGAAGAAGAAACGTTCATAAATTTGACTAAACTTACCGAGGGTTTCTCTCATATTCTTGTACATGTTGATGGAGTCTGTGTCTTTCATGAATTCTCTCACGACCTCTCCTTGGTCGTTCTCAACCACCAGTACTTCCTCGGGCTTGGCCATTCGGGAAATCATTATTCTTCTCACCTACAGAAAAAAACCAAAGAATGACATTGTTACACTTCAAATAAATCTAGAACCATGCAGGTTCTATCACGAATGAAACATACATTCGACTGGATTGTGCTCTTTGATGTAATGCATTTATGCTTTCCTAGCAGTCAGGTAAAATAACCACCACTAAAGTAAACAGTAAAATTGAATAGGTGGTTTCTTTATAGTACTTTTTGATCAATACACTTAGTAAAGCGCACAGAAGGATATTTCTCAAAGGCATACATGTATGTTGCAATTAACAATAGCAATCTACACTAAAATGATTTATGTTTGTGACTTACTCTTGATAGTACTTGAAGATAAAGTTGTCTGCGAGGTGGAACACTGTTGTTGGCACTACCCAGCAGCAGGGGAGATGAAGGAGTGGACGGGAATGGACTCTCTCTGTATAACTCTGATGACAAGGTATTCCAGTACTCGAGGCATATCTTGAAGATTTCTGTTTCTTCCACCTCAGAAATCAGTAGGAGATAGTGGTGTGCCTACACAAGAATAATGGAAACATGACAAAATTCAATATCACAAAACATGCTGTAACTACAAGTGATCATCGTCATGATTCTGATCAAACATGATATTAAAAAAATGTTACAATTGCCCCTCTAAAGTGTTGGGAGCCCCACAAATTTGATGGCAAAATTTCACTCAAATTGTATCATAATGTGAAAGAGGATGTCATTTAACGCACATTTCTGCAATGATTTTCAAAACAAATGTGTTTGAAGTCGAGCATTGATGAGAAAGTAAAAAATTGAAGTTTTCTGCGTACAACAGAAACCCGAATCATGTATTCTTCAAAAGCATTGATGTAAATCTACTGGATATTCTAAAAATGTAGTTTTACTGTTTGCCTCACCTCAAGGAGAATTTCATGGAACTCTGGTTTCTTCTCGATGAGTTCAACATGCTCTTTGAAGAATGTACACAGGAAGAGACTGAGATTCTGGATGAAATTCTGTTCTTCATCTCTGCCATTTGCATATGCTGACTTTATGTTCGTGGTGGATGGCAGCATCTGTGAAAGCACAAGAAAAGGGTTATTTTAAGAAGATGATGATGATGGTAGTAGTACTAGTAGTAGTAGCAGAGGTGGTAGTTGTATTAGTAGTAGAAGTAGTAGTGGTAGTGGTGGAAGTAGTAGTAGAAGTAGACGTAGTAGTAGTAGTAGTAGTGTGGAGGAAAAATAGTAGTAGCAGCAGTAGTATTCAGTAGTAGTAGGTTCTTGTATAGCTCTCATGTTCGGCACATTTACCACTCCTGGCACTCAATTTTTCTTCGCTTTGACAATTGTTTAACCCTTACTGTACTGGGCTATTTTGAGCAGCCTCTGACTGGGGGGGGGGCCTGGGAGGCCCCCCCCTATGATCTCGGCCGTCGATTGTCCGATGAACGAAAAAATTTGCATGTTTGTAGATATTTACATAAGGAACAAGATGGTATAATTAGTTTTTTCCAAATATGCAAATTTTTGTCGTTAGCCTCATTAATTATGCAAAATGCGCTAATTTTATGCATTTTACAGAAAACGTGTCAAACTCCACTTTTTGAATGTTGAAACTCATTATTCATATGAAACTTCTTTTCTAACACAAAAAAGTTATTTTAATGTAATTAATAATGATAATTTATGCAAATTTTGATTTTATTTTTAATTTTTAATTTTTTTTTTGATGACATGCGCATACTAATTGTTATGTAACGCCTTACAGGTACATCCGATTTCGACGAAAATGGTATCAAAATGTGCGTAAGACTTGAGGGAAAAAAGTCATGAAACGACAATTCAAAATTCCAAGCGGTTGCGGCGCAATCTCCGAAAATGTCGAGGGGGGGGCCTCCCAGGCCCCCCCCCCAGTACAGTAAGGGTTAAATCACGAAATTGCACATATTGAGCTTGCAATGCCCCATATCGATAAGTGCCTAAAATTCTGATAAAGATTTCTTTTTGGTTAAATTCGCTATTTCTTTCCTGTATTTGATAATTCCTCTCAAAGTTGACAATACACTGAATAGATGAGAAATTATAAACAAGATGGTCAATGTCTCTACTTTTCCTGCAGGAACTTGATTAGCCCATTCAATTTGTACAGCAACAATAAGCATAGCAGACAATGTGGATTGGATATTGCCTGAGTATGCTTGTGGGCTTGACTATGAAGACATCAGTAAACAGGGTAGCGTCTCACGAAACCGTCATAAGTACAAGTTCACCGACATCACATTGAAATGCGTGTATTAAGTTTAACACACGTTTCAATGGGATGTCAGTGAACTTGTACTTATGACGGTTTTGTGAGACGCTGCCCAGGTCTATTGACCTTACCTGTTTCAGTTGGGTCATGGTGAGTGTGAAGAGTACAACAAACTGCTGGTCATATTGGCTGACATTCACACCAGCAATCTCAGTCAGGCACTTGAGAGTGACATTTCTGAACATCGGCACATTGAGAAACTACGACATGGATGAAAGAATTGTATTACATCTTCATAACAATGCCAAAAGTATTAGATTTTTAATGGTTGTGACCACTATCTCAAACTGTAAATAAGGCATGGTTACTTGCATTACCTTTATATTTACCTATGACGAAAAGTAAGATACATGTACATGTATAATGGTGAACAATGACAAAAAGGAGCTCCATTAATGTTATATTCTTATCTTACTCAAAGTAAACATTAATCACTCTCTAACATTGCATGTTCAACAAATACTATGGATATGATGCTTGCATAGTATTTTCATTCTTTCAATGTCAACACTAAAGGATTTACATTTGCAGGACAGCTGCTTTCAATTTAAATTAAAGTTATATCCATGTAAACAGCAATTAATGAGCATACAATTCAGTTAGCATAGAAAAACAAATATAAAAGACACCATAAATGAAATGCAGATCATAAAAAGCACTGAATGGGACACTACCTTGTATATCAAAGTGCTGATCAACTTTGTTTCATATATGTAGCCCAGGGGGATCCAGTTCAGAAATCTAAGCAATGTCTCTAGACAAGATCCAACGAGAGAGGCATTCTGAGAATTATCCTGCAAAAGAAAGAAAAACAATGAGTACATTTGTTACTCTCTTACTGCTATTTAAACCAGATTTACATTAATCTCAGGGACTATCAATATTTTTAGAAGAAACAAATCATGATAAAAAAATATAAAAAAATCAACAACAAAAAATTAACAAAAAAATTGGGAAAAAATGAAAAATCAGGAAATTATCAGCAATGTCTCAAAGATCAACAAGAATCAAATTGACAAACTTAAAGGGATAAATTTTAAGCCAAAGTTATCTCTGTTTCTCGAACATAAAGGATATTTAAGGCCTCTTAATGTGGAGTTGGATGCATCAATGAAACACACTAACTTATTTCTAAAAAAACAAAAGATGACAAAATATCATAATCAAATTCAAATAGACAATGCCTTTTACAAATTAGGAGCAAAGATTAAAAGATAAAAGAGAGAAAAGAAGCTGGCATTCTGCCACATTTTATGATTAAGAAGGAAACATGTTGACTACCTACCATAACATATTGACACAGCTGAAATACACTAGAGAACTCATTACACATGCTGTCTTTGAGATGTTTGGCTTTGGCCTGGGTCATTTGCCCACTGGAGAAATCAAACACCTCTTCACTGTAAAAGATACAGGGAAAAAAAAGATAAAGAAACAAAAGGGATATAAATAGGTTAAAAACATAGACATTTGAGAGTAACAGAATCAAGAGAATACAGCAGATATCAAAAACAGTTAAAAAGTATAATATATATACAAATTGAAGATCACATGACATTACGCAACATTAATATAATGTGTTGTAAAAGGAATTTAGTATTGCACACATCATGTGGAATTATCACATGGATAAAGTGATATTTGAAAAGATTTTGTTTGTAATACAAATTCTTCACAGAGTTATATTCTCACCATAAACAGCTTTGATTCAGTTATCAAATGCTTCAGAGTATGTTGTACATGTACTTAAATCTTGAAAAGTTGATTTGATGAAAGTACACATGTTAGAAGATGAGAAAAATATTTCAGAACAAATGCTGTTTAAATCCTGTAAAAAAAAAGGTTTGTTCTTACCTGAGGAGTTTTAAGATGGCAAGGTTGTTCTGACACAAAGATTCATTTGTTTTGCTGGCACCAACAATATCACTGATGAATGCTGGCCAGTTCCTAGGCCATTCATGTTTTAGGATCTGTACCAAGATGATGTTCAACTTCCCAAGATACACCTTTTCTTTCTGTACAATCATAAAGACAGAAAAACAGCAGCGGTCATTTTAAGGAAATACATAAATATGCCTTGTTCCTAAATCTGTAAAAATTGAAAGAAAAGAAAGTAGAGAAGAAGAAAAGGAAAAAGAAGAGAAAGAAGAAGAAAAAAGAAGCAAAAGGAAAAGAACAAGGTGGAGAAGAAGAAGAAAAGGAAGAAGAAGAAAAGGAAGAATAAGAAGAAGCGGAAGAAGAATAAGAAATATAAAGGTTCAAGGATTACTGACTATCCATTTATCACATATCTACATGTACATCAAATCTTATTTTTGCTTCGACCTGCGTCAAATTTAGCAAACCTTGGCTAGTGACTCTTATTTTAGGAATCCCTCGTTGCAAATACGATAGTACCTAGTTGCAACAGTTAGGGATAGTAATTAACATCTAAATTAAGATGTAGATGTAATTAAGATTACAAAAACAGTATGTTCATTCCTTTTGTAAACATTACCAAGACATTGGACCCCCATAAAATTATTGGTATTGGCGATCTAAGACTTTCATATCTCGTTGGTGAAGCATATCATTTTGTATTACCTGCACACCCTACTGGATTTTGAAACATTTGCTGAAGAGCGAAATATGCGATTTATATGTTATTTACGATAACCAAATTACCTCAGCCATTTCCTTCTCAGAGGATATCTTGATGATAAGTCCCACTGTGTACTTCTTGATTCCTTCACACTGAGTGCGAGGTAATACTTTCCAACGAGTCTTGATTACATTCTCAAGGATCTGTAATCCATAGTACTGCAAACAAAAAACAAGGATTAAAAAAAGTGTTAAACAGCAAAAAAATAAAGTGTATTCTATACATGATAGAAATAATCTGATTTCACTTGATGTTAAAGATGATCATTTTGAATACATTTCTCTTTGATAGGAACCAAAGGAAATGCATTATATATGAATTCAACCGTACTGCAAGGTGAGCATGTGTATCAACAAATCACAATAGCACTCTATGAACCTCTGCTAGAAAGCAGTTTCTTGTAATGACCATTTCATGATTGTGATACCAGAAACTTTAGTCAATGATTATATCAAAAGATTTTCATTTCTGAACGAAAGAAATGGATAAATTTCAATTGTCGTATGGGACACATTGCAATATAACAAAGATTCTAATGTAGAATGCTATGATATTGCATTTAATGTTTCATTCCAATCTTTTTTTGCTACCAATGGAATGCAAAGAAAAACATGTATTATCACACTTCTGTTCAGACAAGATTTACAGAAGTCTTTTCTGTCTGTGATATATATATATATCTCTTTCAATAATAAACATTAAATTCAATTCAAACCTTTGTTTGTTCATTGCTGGAAAATTCAAGTATGGTGTCCACTCTTGTCCAAGCATCAGGATGCTCCTTCAAACTAGTCAATATTTGTTGGGCCATTTGTTGCTGTAGAGGATAGAATCAGAAATAATATTTAGTCTTCGGACTCAAGTACTATAATCGGAAATAGCAGAATAGCTTGCAATACCAAGATAAAATTGATATCAATTCAATTATATGCAAGACCGACATGTATAAATGTATTAGAGGTACATAATTCAACAAGACAGTAACGGTATATAATAATTATTCAACCACACGATTCACCACTTCCTCTATCTTCAAAAGTCCACAACATTTAAAAAGCAAAATAATAAATTGAAGAACAAGTGACAATTGCTTGAATTCAAGAAATATACAGATCTATGGAGATATAATGTACGTTTTTTGTAATGATATCCTGCAGTATTAAACATATCTTGATGGCTACTCACTTCAGGACCCTCTCCACTGTACATGGCACCAACTACTGTGTCCAAGAGGTTGATGTCAAGCTTTTGACTAAAGTCAAGCAGCTTTGCAGCCTGCTCAGCCAAAGTGGCCATGCTTTGTGAAGGCATTGATTCACCACCAGAAGATGTCCAGAATAAAGTGAATGCCTGGAAAAAGAAATAAAAATCATTCTTCAAATTAACTGCCACAAAGGTTTGGAATGGCCTTCTATGCTTTATCCAGGCAGCTTTTACCATGGAATCCCTCTAAACAGCACTGAAGAGTGAAGACACATCTCTTTTATTAGAAGAACTAGTTATTCTGACGTACATTTACATGTAAAATGACTATTGATTAAAAACTGGAAATCCCTTCTTGATTTATTAAATATTGTTTTGTAAATACCATGAGCAGTGCACTAGCAAATTTTAACTGATTACGTATAAGGGTGATAGTGGGCACTAAAAAAATATTTTTAAATGTTTCAACTTAACTGGGGGTTAAGAACATAAAGGCCCCCCCCCCCCTTTATGTAAAAAAAAAATATTCAAAAAAAAAAAAAAAAAATGGAAAAATGGCATCTCATCCCCACCACTTTGCATGGAAACATTTTTTTTTTAAATCTGGTTATTATCAGGCCTTGTATATTTAGAGCAAGCCTACCTGGCAGATACCAGTGCTATACAAGATATTGTTATTATTATCTTAATATGACTGAAGGATTTTTAACAAGTCTCAAATCAAAGAAAGTCCACCCTGATAAACAACAGATATAACAAGCTAAACTTAGTATGTACTGCAGGTACAGGTGCATTGGAGTCGGACTATTACACGGTACATACAGCATGGCTTAATTGGCTACTGTGTGGTTTTCACAAAATGAAACATGCAACACAAAATGTTCATCCTTATTTACAATTTATAGAGATACATATTCATGCAAAAAAAAAAGAAGTAAAGACTAGAGAAACATCAAATTTACATGTATGTGATGTAAGTATAGTACTAGTAAGTGAACTGGGAAATAGATTTGTTTCTTATATTGTATTATTTATTTATTTTATTTGGATGCTATCTCAAATATGAGAGACAGTCTCTCAAATTGGTTAGTGTCCCAAACCACCAATGCCCATCTAGCCTAACTCATAATGTTAAGGTACAGTAGTTGTTGCAAAAATGGAGAAAAAAAATATAAGACAGAAATGATACAGTCTAGATTACAATTTCATTCAATTCAATCCAATTGAAATCAAGTTTATCAATAAGTAAAATAAACAATTTAATATAATACATGATAGAACTAGTACTAGTAGTCCAAAGACTAATAATATCGTGTGAACAAGCCTTTTATTAAGTCAAAGCAGACCGGGAGCCAAATATCTGAAAAAGCGGCTCCCGGTCCTTAAATTTTTTAGAGGACCGGGAGCCGTTTTCCAGGACCAGGAGCCGTTTCCAAAATTGATGAAAATATGTATTCCTTTAAACTATTTGTTAACCGTTACCTTTTATTTATACATACGGTAGTTTAATTTCTAGTTTAAATGTTGAGCACTCTAATATTAAATCACTCATACCTTGGATAAATCTGTCATTTGTAGTTGTTGTTGTTGTTCATGTTTAATACTATTTTCATGCTGTTAAATGCAAAAATTGAAAAATGTTAGGAAGGGGGGAATTAAATTATTTTTACAATTTTTTTCATGCAGAGCTGCCAACCTGTCACAAAAAGCATATTTTAGGTGAAAAAACAGATTTTGCCTGTTTTACGTTTTTGTTATTTTCCCTATAAAATGCTATTGCATTTATGTTTCTTTGAATAAAAACGCATTCAATCATTGAGAGCGGCCGACCTGTCACTTAAAAAAAAATAACAAAAATAATAATTAAAAAAAAATTAGAAAAAAATTAGAAAATTAAAAAAAATATATTTGTTAAATATATTTACCTATTTTATCAGAAAAATCCATTATTTGAAACATCACAGAATTTTAGTCAATGAGTACGAAGGTCGCTGAATTGCGGTGCAACACACGATGATGTTCTATGCCCAAGGTGCGGTACCCATTGGTGCTTAATTGCGGTCGAATCAAGGCAAGTCTGGAGTTGCAATAAACTTTGTACATAAAGTCAATGCATCAGCAGGTCAGGTGTTCGTTTTTCATTTGACTTTTTGAAGATACCATCACATTCGAAGGGCATGCGATAGGCGAAAAAACTGGTAACAAAATCGCTGATTTCTTGATTTTTAGCGCTTTTTTGGTGAAGTTGTTTCTTAAAACTGGGCTAAACCCCCGTGAGCTTTGGAAATATGGCTCCGATTCCGCATTTTTGACAGCAAAATTTGGCTTTTGGGATGGATTTTTGGAAGTTACATCGGGACTTTCTTGTACTGACACTGTGTGTGTAGTGCAGTGCACTGATTATGTCATTTGTGTGTGTATGCATGGCCTGGGGAAATGCTCTCGTCTTTGAGTGGTGTACATCCCCTGTATTGTGTGCAATGTACATGAGTGCGCGCTACAGGAATCGCCAAAACAAAGCAATAGCGAAACTATGCATATGCTCGTTCTCACAACTCTCGATCTCAGCTAGCCCCCATAGCGGTGGCGCTAGGAGTAGGATTGAACGGCCGCTCGTATTCGTGCTGCAATTGTTTCTGGGCGATTTTAATTAGGATTCTCATTATAAAATGATTTGTTAGGGTTCATTCAGTCCACATTTTACTCGTATCAAGTAAGTTTTTGTCACATTTGTGAACATTAAGTGCTAGACATGTGGAAGTTTATGAAACAGAGAATGTTAATTCTCCCAGACCGGGCGCCAGAAATAAAAAATGACCGGCGCCCGGTACTCATTTTCCCCGTCTTACCGGGCGCCAAAAGTCAGGGACCGGGGGGTAAAAATCGCCCGGCGCCCGGTTAATAAAAGGCTTGCGTGTGAACAATAATGTAATGGGTTTACATAAAAGAATTCACTTAAAAGTCTTAAACAATAAACATCAAAATTATTAATTTATAGAAAATTAAAAAGTATTAAAGAGAAGGTTGAGTTCTGGGAAGAGGTGAAAATAATTTGTGAGCGTTATCATTCTCATTATGCAATTGTGGAAGAACATCAGATAAGACATGTTCCCTGAAAAGCATGGCTCTTCAAATGCCTTTATATTCTAAATATGTCATGTAACTCGTAAAGCTCGGGGGGTAGGTCTTTTACGCCACGTGTTCGTGTAGTCCCATATACATCTTTCTGTGTACAGTGTTTGTAACTTTACCGAGACTTGGCCAAATTTCTTATCATTTTGATGAATCCAGAACCTTGCAAATTGCAATACACACAAATTTTTATATGCTAGATGATCAACCTTTTCTGGTCGATTTCACACCGTTTCTTTCACAATGCAATCGCATGACCAGAACTCAACTCCATCTTTAAGCAGATAGTCTAGTAGATAAGAGTCTAGAATATACCGGTATGTATCGGATTGGTGAATAATAAAGAAATGTGTATTATGCAATTCTCGCTATTGCCAATACCGCCAAATTACCAGTAACAGTATCGTGCGTGCATCAGTGAATGGTTAGTATATGTTAGTAATGGTGTGTGTCCGGACAGGTTTTATATCCATGCAGATATTTTAAACCAGCATTTTAAAGAAAATTACATGCAATTTTTCACAAAGCTTTTAACCCGTATAGTCTATTTATGTTCAGTTTGTTACACAATAATTAATCAAAGGACAAAATAATAGACTTACGATTATTAGTGCTAGTTGGTGCATAAATTTTGTCCAAAAGTGATGGCTTTGTTTTTGTTATTAAAAAATGTTAAGCATATCATCACACAAAGTGGGTAAAACTATAGTCTAGATCTAGATCTAGAGACTACTTTGTCTTTCACAGAAATAAATTAAACAAAACATGTAGACTCTAGACTAATGATGGCTTGATGCATTGTTATTGCTAAATTGGTTCATTAAGCAACTTTTTTTTTGGTAGGTCAAGCAAGCAAGAATCAAAAATGAAGGGAACGGTTGATCTGCCTGCGCACCAAACATTTTACTCGAAATTAACATTATAACAACACTTTTCTAATGCTTATAATGTGCCTGGACTCTGGAGCTTGCCCTTGCAATAACCATGATAACAATACAAAACAAGTTGGAGCTGCTGGACTCGATTTCCAAATCAGTGACCAAGTCATGACCTGTTCAGCCTTGAAATTTACAAGTTGATTTAGATTTAGACCATCACTTTACATCTAGGGTCTAGGCCTACAAGAAGATAGTTTAAATAATGTTAGACATATCTTTAAAAAAAGTTTTATTGTGCTAGACTTCGGCACGCTTCTCTAGGAGTAGGACTCCATAGCCCCGCTCCAGGGCAGCAGGCCAGGCAGACCAAACCAGCACAACAGCTGGCCGAACCTGCGTTTTTATGTTCACTCAATCTATAGTGCTCATATCTTGCGCTGCTAGCCTGGCTGGACCAATGAGAATGACGCCTACTTACGGATGGCTCTAGCTCTTCGCTGCCGTTTGCCGAGGACGAATACAAAACCCACGTGAAAATGTATCTGCTCAGTAAATGATCGCAAACGTGGATATCCCAGAACGTTCACACTAAAGCATTCATAAAAGAAGCTTCATCATCACAATATTGTAGTATATTTGCTAAATTGAGGATTTTTCAGCCATTTGAAATAAGGTTAAATCAGAGTATCTCCGGCTTACGTCTCTTTCCGATAGATTCAGCGTCTCGAGTGATGGAAATTTTTGGCGAATAAAAACCGGTCAAAACCAGTTTAGCGCAGCGCAATCGTGAATGCACAACAAGCATGCACGCAACGTTCGACTATATTGCAAATGAGAAATATATTACACCTTCATAATTATTACACATTCATATATTTGTTACTTGAAGTGACACGTATCTTCATTTTGATCTTAAAATTGGGTTTCTTATTAATTTTCGTAAGAGGGGTAGTTATTATTGAATCATTGTTCATCTACTTGGACTATAGTTTTCTTGGTAGAAAATGTACTTCGCGGGAATGATTCGAGTGTTGTATATAGTTGTAAGTGTCAACATAATATAGAGGGCGCCCATTCAGAAACCACGATATTGAGCTGAGAATTAGAACAGGGCATTCCACCATGACAAACGCTGAACACAAAGCCGTGGCCTACCAATATAAGTTTGATTGTAAATAAAATTAATAGTTATTTAATTAACTGCGGTACATGTTAAAATTAAAGAGGAACAATGTCCAACGAGATGCAGAGTATATTATGTTGTGAATTGATATATTTTCTAATACGGTAGCCTATACCCGACCGAGGGGGGAAGATAATAAGTTTGTGAACAAGGCGGTAGTGGTTATTTCTGGTTTTAAATGTTCATAAGTCCCCAAAGGATAACCGCCCTACTTGTGCATTATTACGTCTTCTCTCAGTTTTGAAACAAATTATTGTTTAAACCTATATTTTTTTTTGGCTGGACTCGGGGAAGGTACTCTCCCTCTTATTATAAGAAAACTGCAGTGATGAAATGGGAGATACTAAGAAAAAATGAGTTAACAGTTCAAAAATCCTCCTACATAGGCCTAAAAATACATTTTCTTTCAAAGAGAACAGTATATATATATTTTTTGTTAGTCCCCCTCCCCCCCAAAAAAAAAGAAGCAAAGTCTCAGCCAGCGGCTGAATAAGCGGAGGGGGGGGGGGGGGGAGGGGGGGGGGGGGGGGGGGGGTAAGAGGACACTTTTTTTTATTTTGGTCACGAACATTTGACATTTGACATTTTGCTCCGTTGGGGGGGGGGGGTAAGGTCACCTTTTTTAGGTGCCATTGGCAATTTTTTTTTTTTTTTTTTTTTTTTTTTTTAATAAAAATTTTAAATAATTTTTTTTTTTTGGCCGGAGGGGCAGGCCCCTGTTTTTCAGTACATTTTTGGGCGAATTTAGGGCTGATTTAAACATTTTTTTGGGGGGGAGCCGGTGGGGCACGTGCCTCCTGTGCCCCCCCCCCCCCCCCCGGATCCGCCACTGACAACAGAGCCAATCATTTACACATAGATTGGCTAAACTCAGATTCAGTCGGACACGCCCTGATGCGAGGCGCCGTATTGTCACATGGAAAATACGTATTTTCCAGTTCTATGCGTATTATGTCCACCATTATGCATGATCTGCATGTATGTTTACATATTACATTGATGATTCTCAGCTACAGCTTATACAAGGACGCCGCCATAATTATGAAAGCAAATAAATTACATTTCAAAATATATGTAGCAATATTTTGTTAGCATCGGAGATAGAGAGAGACAGAGACAGAGTGATTGAGTGAGTGGGTGAAAGAGGAAGAGAGAGAGAGAGAGAGAGAGGGGGGGGTAGATGGATGGAAGGAAAAAATAGGGATAGAATGTCAGAGTTCGAGTGATAGATAGAGAGGGAGATGGAAAGAGAGAGAGAGAGAGAGAGAGATAGAGAGAGAGAGAGAGAGCAATCGGGTAATTCTGAACTGTCTTATTAGAAAACATCAGGCTGCATGTGTGGTAACTTCGCGGAAATATTTTACTCTTTTCAAGGTTTACATGAATAACAAAACAGTTAAAGACGGAGAAAAAAAGGATACTTACAGTTGTGCTGTCATGAATTATTATTAAGACACTTTATGATTTGCATATAGCGCGTTATTATAGTCGTAATCTCACCCTTCCTTCATTTCCCTCATCTCTACCACTCTCTTTTTCTCTCCGTTCCCCTCGGTCTCTCTCTCTCTCTCGTTCTCCATGTCCATAATATCAAAATTTATTTTTGTCTACCTCCATCGCTAAAACATTTTGAAATGTAATTGCTTTCAGATGAGGGCATGTAAAATATAAATCGTGTATACAGGCGTATAATAAGAAACTTGGACGCATTACGGTGCCATGAAGTTGGGCAAAGACACAACAAACAATTCGCATCAGAGTGTGTCCAACAATATTGCAAACGAATTTGGCAGATCTTTAAGTATACTTAACTAGTTTATTAATAGTTTAATAGATTATTTTTGGCTGCTTTTGAACACTTTCCACCTCTCGGATTTCTTAGAACTGCAGTTAGGGGGAGTCTCGGTTTTTCCCCTTCTTCTTCACGAACTGACTGGCTTAATCTGAATGTCTCGACAGGCAGTGGGCGGATCCAGGATTTTGCAATGGGGGGGGGGGGGGGGGAGGAGGAGCCTGAAATTTATTTTAACTCAACATAATTATATAGGTTAATACCGTGTCAACATGTTGTGTGTGTGACCAACAGGGGAGGGGGGTAGTGAGCACTTAAAATTTAAAAAAAATTGTGTTGCTCAACACCCCCTCCCCCTACAGCGAAAAAAGGGTGAAACTGTGGTTACCATCTTTTTAAATAATTTGATTGCCAGGGCCAGTGGCCTGGGCCGCTCCCCCCCCCCCCCCCCCACCCCCCCCCCCCCCCCCCCCCCCCCCCCGTGGATCCGCGCCTGCATAATAATAGGCCCTGTGTTGTGCTGCTGTCGGGAAAATGGGAAAAGGGGGAGGGGAAATAAGAGGGAAATAAAAGAAAGAAAGAAAAGGAAAAGAAAGGAAAGAAAAGAAAGAGAAGAGAACAAAGAAAGAGAAAAAAAGAAAAAGTGGAAGGAGAGGAAAGAAAGGAAAGGAAAAATAAGAAATAAAAGGAGAAAAAGAGACGAGAGAGAGAGGTTGGTAAGAGCCTAAAAAAGAGGCTGGGAGTAAGAGAGAGAGGGGAAATCGCCTTCTTTCGCTTATTTAATGAAACGTCAAAACTTCCGCGGGTAGGGGAAACTGAATTCAGACAAGGATTAAGAGTCGAAAACAGTAAAAACGTCAAAGCTTTCGCGCTTCGCACGGGAGGGGGGAGAACTGAATTCAGACAAGGATTAAGAGTCGCAAACACTAGTACAACGAATTGTCTTCTTTCTCTAATAATTGAATGAAACGTCAAAGTTTCCGCTTTTCACGCGGGAGAGGGGAGCTGAATTCAGACAAGGATTAAGAGTCGAAAACAGTACAACGAATCTTCTTCTTTCCCTAATAATTTAATGAAACGTCAAAGCTTCCGCGCTTCGCGCGGGAGGGGGAAACTGAATTCAGACAAGGATTAAGAGTCGAAAACAGTACAACGAATCGTCTTATTTCTCTAATAATTTAATGAAACGTCAAAGCTTTCGCGCTTCGCACGGGAGGGGGGGGGGGGAGGAATGAATTCAGACAAGGACTAACAGTAATAATTCAATGAAACGTCAAAGTTTCCGCGCTTTGCACGGGAGGTGGAAACTGAATTCAAACAGGGATTAAGCTAAAGAACGGTACAACGAATCGTCTTCTTTCTCTTATAATGTAATGACAAAAATAATTTCAAAGTTTCCGCGCTTTGCGCGGAAGGGGGGAAACTGACAAATAATTTAGCTCCTGGCCCCGCGTTTATAGGGTTAGATTTGTAGACATTGGGATTATTTTGTTGGCTAGTTTTTGTTGGAAATCGGTGCCCTCTACACCCCCCCCCCCTCACTGAAAATGTATATAGCGACGCCCCTGCCTCGATTTACTGTCCTTTTTCCTTTGTCATCCTCTGTCTCCTTTTACCCTTTCTTAGTGCTCATGCTATATGTGTAATTTTACATGTCGATATATTTGTATGTACATTTAATTATTACTTATGTATTTCTATCATTTTTGTTTTTGCTGCCTTCCGGGAAAAAAAAAGAAGCAGAAATGGTGAAGAATGTACCGTAGAGCATCTTCAGGTTAAAAAATGGCCCCCATGCACGCCGTATATATTCGCGCTTTGCACTGCCAAGTTCGTACATTTCACGCTCCCACCCCACTTTTTGGAAATTCCTGGATCCGCCCCAGAAATACCCTCACGCCTATAAAGTAGGCCTAAATATTAAAAATTCCTTTCCTTTTATTTGTGTACATGACTTGTGTGTGGTATAAATAACACAATTTTGTATGCATTTTACATTAGGGGAAATTCTCAAGGGAGCTCTGCAATCGAGTTCTAAATTTGGAACGTTAATGAGCGGTATCTATTTGCTTCAGCGGCGGCGATCCACGAGGGGACACGTCCCCCCTTAATGTTTTTAGGGGGGGTCGTCCCCCCTCAAAATTCCCAAAAGTGCCCCAAAAATGTATAGCAAATACTGACTAAAGACTGCAACACACTTTAAGGCTCTAGAGGGCATAAGAGTGCAGCGTTCAGATAAATACAAATGCAAAAATCTTCTCACTCGGGAGCTATGCTCCCTCGTATAATATCCTTCAAAATGTACAAGTAAATATCGAGAAAAGTGAAGTGTGCAAAAGTACATTGCTTGTTTTTAGTATGGTTTTGCTAAGGACTGTAATTTGTTAATACAACAAAACTGCAAAAAACCTATGAGGGGGTCAGGCGCGGGTGGGGGCCCAAATTTGAAATCACTTTGAAATTTAGTGTGCAGGACACAAATTGGTGTTGGGTTCAGGGGGCGGAGCCCCAAGAAGCTCAGGGGATTTATACATTAAATTATCGTCAGATGACCATATTTTTATACCTTATTTGTGACACTGCCAGGACACAAATTGGTAGTGGGTCCAGGGGGCGGAGCCCGCAGAAGCTCAGGGGTTTATAAATCATACATCATACATTATACATCCCCCTGGAAGCTCAGGGGTTTTGAGCGATAAATTACGATCAGATGAGCATATTTTTAGACCTTATTTGAATATTTGTGACACTGGCAGGTCACGAATTGGCCTTTGGTCTAGGAGGCGGAGCCCCCGGAGGCTCAGGGGTGTTAGGCAATAGACTACGGTAAGATGGGCATCCAGAGGCCCGCCTAAGGGCCCCTGGTGGGGTCGAGGGGGTGGAGCCCCGGAAACTTAGGGGTTTTAGGCATTTAATTACGGTCAGATGATCATATTTTGATACCTTATTTGTGACACTGGCAGGACACTAATTGGCGTGAGATCCAGGGGGCCAAGACCCCCAGAAGCTCTGGGGTTTTAAGCACTAAATTACCGTCAGATTGGCATCCAGCCGTCCGCCGTAGGGCCTTAGGTGGGGTCCAGGGGGCAGAGCCACCGGAAGTCAAGGGGTTTAAGGCATTTAATTACGGTCAAATGAGCATATTTTGATACCTTTGATATATTTCCCCTTTTATTTCCTTCTCTTTTTTTCTTTTTTTTTTCCTACTCTTTTTTTCCTTCTTTTTTTCCCTTCTTTTTTCCCCTTCTTTTTTAGAAGGGGTAGTCACTTCCGTCACCTTCACCCCTCTTATTCACATGCCTACAACGTCTGAGCTCCCGGGGGCTCTGCCCCCTGGTTCCTCATCTGACGTAATTAAATGCCGAAAACGCCTGGGCTCCCGGACGCTCTGCCCCATGGATGCTCATCTGATCGTAATTGAATGCCAAAAACCCCTGAGCTTCTGGGGGCTCCGCCCCTGGAACCCACTCCAATTAGTGACCTGCATGCCAGTGTCACAAATAAGGTACCAAAATATGCTCATCTGGCCGTAAATAAATGCCTAAAATCCCTGAGCTTCATGGGGCTCCGTCGGGGCAGGGCCCCTGGATCCCACGCCAATTTACGCTCAACTTTGCTTTGCTTTGCTCTACCTGATCGTAAATACTTAAGCCCCCCCCCCCCACTTCGAAAAACGTTCCCAGGGTCTGTGTTTACATGTAACATGCGGATCCCCCCCCAAAAAAAAAAAAAAAAAAAAATTACGCCACTGCTCCCTCGTCCCTCGCGTTTCGCCCCCCCCCCCCCGGACATGAAAAGAAATCGCCGCCCCTGATTCGATTTAAATATAATTGTTCCTTAAACTTAAATCGTTATGATCAAACCGAGTTACAGAGAGTTCCTTTCAATGTGGAACCTTGGCAAATGCGATTGAAAAGTTTAAGAAATCGGGGCGCAATTAGTAACCAAAGCCTGACGAAACTAGTATATAACTGATGAAAACTTAGATTCTTATGTACAATTACCCCCCCCCCCCCCCACATTTTTTTAAAACCTTAACCTAGTGTACAGACAGTATTCAGTCATAGAATACAGTGGCGGATCCAGGAATTTCTTACCGGGGGGAGGGGGGGGTGGGGGTGACATGGGGTGAAATCAGTAGCGTACGCATGATTTTTTCAAGGGGGGTTTTAACATTTTTAAATCGGGCCGAAAACAGCCGGCCGCTGAATAAGCGGGGGGGGGGGGGGGGGGGTAAGAGGACATACGTTTTTATTGTGTTTGGTCCACACAAAAAATCGCAACTACTCAGCCAGCCGCTGAATAAGCGGGGGGGGGGGGGGGGTAAGAGGTTATATATTTATTTTTTTTGGTTCCCAAAAAATCGCAACAACTCAGTCAGCCGCTGAATATATTTTATTTTGTGCTCCCCCTGGATCCGTCCCTGGTTACTTTTGATCGGATCGTGAAATAACGAGATCCTCACATGCTCGAGAACCTTCTCTTTTTTGCGCCTTCTTCAAGTGCAATCAGGGGTGCGTACATGACCCCCCCCCCCAGTGAGGGGTCCAAAAAAGTAAATCACATTAATTTAACCTTTATTGGTAGACGGCCCCCCTCCCTATGGTGCTCAAGGGGGGGGGGGGGTGCGATTTTCAAATTTTCGAGGGCAAAAAAAAAAGGAGTGCTCACTACCCCTCCCCCCCCTCCCCGCTTATTCACCAGCTAGCTGTTTCGACGCTAAATATTTTCTCACGAATTCGGCACCCTCTTTGGCCCCTCCCCTGCCGCCGGCTGGATCCGCCCCTGGTACCCCCACTCACGCCATTTTGTTTGACGTTACATTGATGCTAACAAAAAGTGGCAGGGGTGATTAGAATTTATGGAATTTTGAATTCTTTATTTTTTTTCTTCAAAATGTATCTTTCTCTCCTTTTATTTTATTTTCTCCTCCTTATTTTGGGTGTTTTCTTTTCCTTTTTTCTTTAATTTCCACTCCCCTTTTTTGTTGAGCCTCGAACACCCCCCGTCTGAAGGAGGAGGACAAGGAAAATCATCTGGGGGAAATAGGAATAAGAAGAAAAGAAGAAGAAGAAGAAGAAAAGAAGAAGCAGAGGAAGAAGAAGAAAGGGAAGAAGAAGAAAAAGGAAGAAAAAGAGGAAGAAGAAGAAGAAGACAATAAGAGCCAGTACATGAAATAAATCCTCAAACTCACATATCCCTGCTCAGAGTCAGACCAATACATGCGCCCCCTTCTTTTTCCACGCATGCAATCGCAAGTGCCATGTTGGCAGTTGGCGCTTCCATTTATCAATCTCATTTTAAAATAACACGTAAAACTAGACTATTTTTCAAAATTAATGAAATATCTCGGAAATTTATATTGAATTTAATAATTTCTTTAGTTTTACATGAAATAATTACACAAAAATAATAAATGGAGGTATATTTATGACTATTTTCTTTAAATTACAGAGGGAGGTTCGGTAAACACTGTGGCCATATTTATCATATTCGCTGTCATTCGTCTAAATACTACCCAAACTTGTATATTGACCAATCAACTGGGCTTTCACATCGACGAACACTTCCGGGTCTCAATCCTGTATACGTCAATGAATGGGGACATTGGTGGAGGCACTGCAGTGAAAGAAAAAACCTAGCATTTGTCAGCCGATTCCTCAACATTCTCATGGAGGATTGATTACTGAATTGACTGCTTCCTACTTTTACCGCTGGTTCTTTTTTACACCGTTTTCCTTTTGTTGGTAAGTTATTTTTGTATTACAAACATTCAATTTTGAAACCTGTTCTTCACATGCACAATCACTGAAATCAATCCGTCCGTCAGTGCCACTGCCAGTGTTCAAAGCTCGAGTACCGTACACGTCGCACGGGAAGATCATGGACGTGGACACAACTTCGTCTCGCACACGACGGAGAAGTAGGCGTAGCCCAGCGTACAGTACAGAGAGTCGGTGCCCGTCGCCGCTCCGTCGGGGAGCGACTCGAGCTCTGCGATATGTTTGCTAAGGCCAGGCGAGGCTTGAGCTGACTTGGAAGTGCAGTTTGTAGCCCTCGGCTCAATGAGAATTACTCATAATCATAGCAGCATTTTCACTATACTTTGTCATTTTTGTGAAGGAAAATAAACACATCAAGACACCCTCTAATTATCAACTCAACAATGATGGAAAAAAATACTTTGAAAATTTAAATTTAAAATCTATCAATTGTATCATCAATTCTGACAAAGTACCCCTTTGCTTTGGTTTTCATTGAGTGCATTTCTAGGCATTCAGCGTTCTTATTTAGTCTATAGGGGTCTATGTTAAATGTTTACTGTCGGATAAAATATGTCATCCTAAGTAATTACTAAATTAGTAGACAGAAATAACCGTCTGGTCTGGTATGGGTCATATTTTAATAAAAATGACATAAAGGCGGCCAGTAGAGCCAGATGTAATCTCAGCAGAACAACTGTCGGTATCAGAAACTGAATCTTTCAGTCAACCGAAATAGTAGCCTGTAAAATGCCCTAGAACTTGAAGAGTAAATGCTGTATGCTCTGGTTTATGACGCCTGGGTTTTCCCCCACCTTTCCAACATAGTAATAGTAGTAAATATTGTACACCATTTTAAAATCCCCTGAAAAATCTTTTTCCCCTGTGCTCATGCTTCTGACAAGGTCAACACTCATCACCACAGGCACAGGGTATCTTGGACTGGTAATTTAGTGCATATGTTTTTGATCGCCGACCAGAATCACATAAAATGGCGATATATGAAAAGGCTAATTCAGTAATTGCGCATTCCCAACTTGATGACTTTATAAAATTAGTGATTCATTGTAGTGTACAACACATGGAGAGTGTCGCCACACTGGTTTTTAGCTAGCGTGCATTCGTCTTAGGAAAATAAATATACTTTGAATACACTTTTACAATACCAAAGTATATTTTGTATATTAAATTTTTCCAATGACAATTGACATGCTAGCTCAAGTCTCTTGGTTGAAAGTGAGAACAAAATAAAAATATCATAACCATTGCATTAGTAGCCAGCAATCGACACTAATATTTAGTTCATTTCTATTTTGTTCTCCCTGTGATACCATAGTACCATAATAATAATAATAATAATAATAGGCATTTCTATAGCGCCGTCTATCTAGATAATTCTATTCCGTGCCGCATTTATTATTACCCCATCACCTGCGGCTTGATTGACAATTTCATTCCTTTGTGAATTTTGCACCCTATCAAGGATTTTGAAGTTTTTTTGATTTCCAAATAATTTTTTAGGTCAGTAAGTTTTATTTTCGTAAAATAAGGGATTTTTTTGTTACTTTGATACATTTCAACTTTCTTTAGGAATATTTTTAAGATAAGCATTCCTGATTGCAATAAAATTTCAATTTTTGTCTGGTTCGTGTTTGTATAAATTTGGTCTACCCATATCTAATCGCCAGCAAAGTAGATAGATTTGTCAAACTAGTCTTGAAAGTGTCTGGTTGTACATTATGACAAATATATGCTAATTGTAAAAGTTCAACTTGGACCTATTTGTGATCTGTTTTCATCGTTTTTTGAATGATTAGAATGTCATCATACTGGACATTTAGCAATAGTCTGGACTCTGTTGATCTGTTGTATTGTGTTAATATTGTTATAATTGTTGTTTTGTTCTTGTTATTTCAAAAACAGAGATCATCATGGTTGTCGATCTGTACGAACCTCAGACCCTGGCCCTGATTGTGTTTGGGGGCTTTGTGGCACTCTCCTTTGTGGTCTACCTTTTCTCTGCCTTTGGCATCCAGGAGAAATCTTATGAGCAAGCTGTGGCAGAGCAACGAGCTCGGCTAGAGAAGGAGCAGGTACAGCAGAGAGAAGGCAAGCGTCAGAAGCGCAAGCAGTTCTTTGAGAAAAAGAAACGCGAGCGGGAAAAGCATGACAGCTCTCCAGGAATTCTGCGTCAGGAGGTTGCGCAGGCCATTGATCCTTATGTGGAGGAAGTAGAACAGGCACCCCCATCTCCACCACCTGTGAAGGAAGAGAAGGTAAATGCATACATCAATGTAAAACAAGTATTTAGTTACTAGTTGGAAAATCTGAATGAGAACATCTCTGATTTGGTAAAAGTTCAATGACTAATTTGATAGACACCTTAGCATGTTTTTAAATGCAATAGGCTAATATTGTTGGTGTTATCATTAACCGACGAATCCATCATACATATTACTGTAAAGATTTGTCGGTTCATAATATCAACAAGGAATTATAATTCAAATCAAGAGAGAGTGATGATTGCTTTATATTGATAAGAGTTTCGCTTACTTTTTTGAAAGCACCCATTAACAGGAGATTTAAAAGAATCATCAGAACCAATTTTTAGTTTTGGAATTACAAATTCATCTAAAAAACTATATTTACTTACACCGCAAACTACATGTAAATAAATTGCCACATTTCTTCATTTATGTATTTAAGGTGAAGCCGGCCAAGAAACCTAAGCAGCCTAAGCCTCCCAAGCAGGCACCAGTTGAAGAGATCATCTTTGAGGCCAAGCCTGCACCAGTTCAGGAAACTGTCGCTCCTCCGAAGGAGACTCATACGACCAAGAGCAAGCCACCAAAGGTACAGTTAATGTTGCATAACAAGTATTTGAAATGGTCATATATAAGATGCACCACATGTGGATGCGTCATCTCACTGTTATTAGATGAGGAATATGGAATATGACTTGTCCACTGCAGGATTACATGTTTATGCATAGCAGTCACAAGTCACTCTGTTTTGTTTATCTGCTTGTACATTAAATGATTGAACTTTATGTGTAAAAACAGGATTCTGAAAGTTTATTTATTTGTTAAATGTTTTAAACTTGTTCTTTGTATTTCTTGTAGTATTGCATGACTGATAATGAGATAATCATGAATATTCATCTTTGGTCTGGCTACCTTTTAGGTTGTAGAGGAGCAGGTACAGAAGAGGGAAGCACCGGTAGTACATGCTGCTGCACCACCCCAAGCTTCTCCTGCTAAGACCAAGACTAAGACTAGGACTGCTGCTGGAGACGGAGGTAAGACCTTCTATGCTTCTTCAATCATATGACTTTAAACAAAAATTTATGTAGATTTTTATTTATTAAAGAATTCATTAAAGAGTGTGGTATCATAAGATGAAAGACCTTCCTATTGTCAACTTGTGTGTGTTCTGTATGGATACTGTAAATCTCTGTGTATAGGGGTGCGTCTTATACATGTACATGGAGATTTACGGTAGTCCTAAGACTATCAGGATTCTGTGTGTAAATGAATTAGTTCAGAAGATTCGGTCTAAACTTTCTCTCTAGTCTCTTCAAATTCAAGTGTGCTTCAAAGATGATTGTATTGGAGTATGTATAATACACCTCGGTGTATAGATGAGTGCATGTGTTTGTGTTTGTTTGGCCTGGAATACTGGTTTGACTCTGTATATATTCTCAGTGAGGTTGATTGACTAATACAATATTCAAACTAGAATTTATTCGCTTGAAATTTATACAAGATTTGTTAAACAATGTGGAATATATACAAAACGGCATACATGTAGGTATCATTGTATTTCTTTCCCGGAACTCACCTCCACCTCTAAGATTATTGTAAAAATATGAACAAATTAATATGATATGATTTATATTTAAATAATGAATGTATATTTAAAGTACATGTAGTCCTACTTTCATGAATGGAGGCATACACTGTTTAAGGTTAGTGGTCTTGTGAACTGGAGATCCAATAGTTAAAAACGAATTAAGAGCCCCTACTGGTACTATTTAGCTTTGATGTAGATCTTGAGCAGATGAGACCCAAATGAATGAACTGGATTGCATCTCAAGAGGTACTAATATTTGAGTGTATATCCCGGTTTTTGACATAAAGAGTTTAATAGTCACTGAAGTGTGCACTATTTACGAATTCTTCTCTTTGGTTTTATGATCAAATTATGCCCCTATTGAATATGCTGCAGAATAGAATTCACATTCATATTCCATTCAGCCATATGATATTCAGGTAATCCCCAGACAGCTAATGATATGTTTGATCTGTCATTGACCCTGAATTAAGGGAATTCTAAATCAATAAGACTCACATTACCATGGTTACAAGCAACAAGGTTTGAATAGTGTATTAAAGAATCAATTCATGTACACAATAGTTTACATGAATTGATTCTTTTTCTTTATTAAAGCTCAGATTTCATTTGAAACTGAATTAGATCACTGAACATCAATAGACCTGTTATATGTAAAAATGAATTCTTGTCCAGATTTAAATAATCAATTATACTGGTAATGTTCATGTTGTTGGGACCTCAACAGATCTATGATCACCCTATCTTGTCATATTATTCCCAGTCTCATCTGCAACCTTCAATCTCAAATGTTCTGCTTTTCGCAAGAAAAAAAAGAAAGAAAATATTTGTCACCCATAACTCTAAAGGTAAAAAGTCAGAAAAATGCAATTGAATTCAAAATGACTACTGTATATACACAGGTTACACATGCATCAGTACTTTAATCTATTGAAAATACCCATACTTTATTTACAATAAAAAATTGTTATAATTTGTAAAGAATTTTCGGCTTGCACCCAGTAGACTTCTTTACAAATTGAAATTCCACCCAGTAAGCGTAACGTGAAATTCCACCCAGGAAGCTCAGAAGTTCTTTGTGTTTTAATATCACCTACAATTAATTGCTTAGGAATGTTTTGAAGTCCAATATCTTTCTTAAGGCCTGTGCATACACCAAGGATTTTTTATGTTTTGTTGTTGGTTTTTTTTTTTTTTTTTTTTTTTTTTTCTTGTGTGTGTTTTGTCAAAGCATCTCCTATGGAGAATTTTGTATTCAATGGAGTGTAAATTTCTAATTAAGATTTGACCTATTCTGACCCTAGCCTTCATGTAACATGTGGTGTCCAGACCATTGCTATACTACAGTGCTACGCAGTGTTATACTCTTGCATGTATTCACTGATCACTAGGATTACAACTCACATGCATAGGCCTACAATCTAACTTATGTCATTTAAATGAAGAAAAAATCCACTTGACTTTTTTTTTCTCTGCCTAAAATTTTCTTATTTTCAAATCAAACAACATGAAGGAGAATTTATTTTGTGTTCTGCCACATATGCTGAAAAGATATGTTGTATGGAGAAATATGCCCTTTTATCAGATTTTAAATTCATTGTGCAATTTGTATTTTAACCAACCAAATTTTATAGTTTGTGATTGAAAATTGATCTTTTTTGTATATATATTCATAACATTTTAGGAGCATTGTAAATAACTGATCAGTGGGGGGGGGGGGGGGTGGCTTTGATCATCGACAATAGGATATTTCACATGATATGAAGTTTGTTCTCTTTTGTTATTCCAAATATTCTGGAAATCAAAGTTCAAATACTTATTTCAACCCCCCAAATAATACTACATGTATTATACATGTACATGTAATTATTGTATTAAGTTACAGTGTACATTTCATTTTATGCATGATAAATATTTATACAGAAGATTTCTATGAATGCTGTGACATTTGACCCGACTATGATGGATCTCCACGGCTAGATTCTTTATTATCTCATGGCTATAATATGTATGGGTGCCAGTGGGGAGCCCATAGTTGTCCTTTGCTGTTTGTAGTGTAACTCCTTCTTCCTGTCTAGTAATACACAGACCTTGTGAGCGACTCGCTGATTTAAGCCACAACAAAAGTCTGCCTCTTAGTCAGTCATAGCAATACCCCCAGGAAATTCAAATCATCAAGTATCTGTGAAGGAAACATGTTAAATAGTCCAAAACAACTATCTTTGTACATACAAGTCGATTGTTAAAATGGAGACCATTTAAAGAAGTACATGTGTATCATGTGAAAGTTTGTGTAGATGTTACCATTTAGAGTTGCTAAATTAATGTACATGTACATCTGTGGGCATTGCAAATTAAATCTTACACTGTAGAGTTCTGTCCATGACATTGCCTGTTATTTCCACATTTTATGACAGACATTGACTCTTTGTGATCTCTTAATTACAACCAAAATATTTCCCTGTCCTGTGAATGGAGATATAACATACAAAAAAGATGAACAAGCTATCTAACGTATTGATAAGAGAGACAACAGATAAATGAATAAAAGCAGTTTTTTGTCCTAAATAGAGACTATTCATGTGTGTGTGGGTTGGTTAATAAAGATCTTCCCTGTAAGTAACGACTGGCTGTTGGTTGACGCTATTACGCACATGGCTGTCGCAACGTATACATGTTAATAATGTTGCTTTGCTGCCTTGTTTTAATTGATTACTGATAAGAGCGGGTGGCTTCGTTCCAATTCGTGAGTCATGCTCGCTTTGTTTGCATCCATGCTTGCATCCATGCTTGCGTCGTCACAACCGATCTACTAGTATTCAAAGTGAAATTTGCTTTTAGGAAGTAATGTCACTTTACATAGGCCTATTTCCTTGCCTGTATATTTTACCTATTCTGCCAATTAATTGAAAAGTTGAGCCCATGAAGAAGGCTCCAGCAATGATAGGAGAAACACTTTAGATAATGTGATAGTGTTTTCATCCTCACTGAATAATGCACTGACCAATTATTGTGAGAATGTTAAAATCCCTTTCTATCATCATTGTATTGAATAGGACCTATTAAAAATTGCACCTGTAGGTTTATATATGTATACATGTACTAGGCCTATGGATTCCTATAAATTACTCCTTCATTGTAACCTTGATTCTAATGATATGCCCAAAGAAAGGGCAAAACCTACATATATCTGTATAGGCCTATACATATATGGAAGGGACATATTTTGCAGTATAATGGATAGAATCCCTCCCTCAGCTCAGACAGACAGCCAGATTAAAACACTGATTGTAGGTAAGGCAACATGTGTATTTAAGTGTGTATTCTAGTTCTCCCACCTGTTCTGTCACCTCTATTCTCTCAGGAGGCCTGATCAAACAAGACAGACACACATGTTGTACTTATAGTATTATATGAAAAGGGGACTTGCACACGTGGCAAGGATTTCAACCCATAATCACATATGGTCATTTTCACGGTAAAGGGTGTAACTTTGAAATTTTGACCTTTTTTTCTCTAGTGATCTCATAAAGCTACAGAATTCAAAGATATTTTGGCATATGAGTAACCTACTTGGGTGCTACCTTGGGTAGCATAAACTTCTTCAGGGATTACTTCGTTAAATTTTGGCAGGCACATAAGTACCCTAAATGTGACCCTTTTGATGTACACAAAATACATAGACATTTTTGTAAAGCCCTGCATTTTTTTCAGGAACAGTGAGGATTGTTTTTGTTATGCAGAATGTGAAGTTAGATGTTCAATGTAAAGTGCCAAAGAAGTTTAAACTGTGACGGCTCCTCTATTTTTGAGAACGGAGTGTTGTTATTTGTCGTTTCGGAGACTTCATTTTCCGTTAACAATAGTTAACAAACTTCATGTGAAGAGCTCTGGTTTGAAAAGTGCTTTCTACCATTTCATTTGTTCTTGATATAACACTTGATATCTATACTTCCAACTAATGACAAAATTTGTCTGATCATGTTGCTTGTAAGAATTTTTTGAAAGCTTGACTGAGTCGAGCCATTTTTCCGTTAGCTGAATTGAAGCCTCCGAAACAAACAATTCAGACAGCTTGTACAAACATGAATATAGGAACTTATCCAATCATTATATAAAAATGTAGCATTAGGACCCCTAAATCACTTGTCAATAAAAGGCTGAGATATTCCCCACTGTTAAAGAATAACAGACGATACAAACTTTCCGTTAGCACTTGAAGCCTCCGAAACACTTGAAGCCTCCGAAACAGCAAAAAGTTTATTTTTCATTTTTTAAATACCTAGACCAATGTGTTTCATGTTAAATCTGCATGGCAATCATATGTTAGGATGTGCAGGCTCCCTTGAAGTTGAAAGTAAATAGATATCCAGTTAATTTTTTTCAAGACTCACTAATAACCAAAAAAACTTGTTTCGGAGGCTTCAAACTGTAGTTAACACCATATTTTTGGCTATTGTGGTTTTATAGATCGGGTTTGTTTACAGTTTTCCTATTTTATGTTTGGTTTTGGTCTAATAAAGTACAGGAATGTGTTAGATGTTATTGGCTTTTTATATTTTTAATGATTTACAAGTAGTCAGTATTTCAGAAAGAAATTTTACACCAGTAATAGGAGTACTCACCTGTTTCAAACCTTAATAATGTAAGAATCATTCACCAAATAATAAAAAAGTTAATACATATAAATCTTCCAAGCTTTATGAATATTTTAATATATAAAGTATTGAAATGAATCACTATATTTTCCCAAATTATAAGACATCCATAATATTTATCTAATTTGTTTCGGAGGCTTCATTTAGTGTTAACCACATGTATTATGCTCTTTGCCAACCCCTTAGGATCAAATAGCATAGGCCATGCCATCCAAGGACCATTTGTAACAGTAGGAGAGAAATTTGGTGGGCAAAGAACCCTCTAGAAATGTTAGGGAAAAAGTGTGTACAACCCCTTTTAAGACAATGGAATAATAATAATAATATTCGGTTCTTGTGTAGCACATATTAAACGTCTCTATGCGCTTCCAAATTTGGAAATTATTACCTTGGCTTTAGCATGGCTTCCATTACGGCGCTTAAGCATTTCAAGGAATTAATTCCTGCCAGATACCCAATTTACCTCACCTGGGTCGAGTGTGGCAAATGTAGATTAATGTCTTGCCAAAGGACATTTGTGCCGCAGCAGGACTCAAGCTGCGGACCTTGTCCACGACAATAGACCATGAAGATCATGAAGATATTGACAAGGTTACAGCAACATGTGCTAGCAACATCTGATACTAGATAGCAACTCTTCTAGACATGCATGAACACTGCAGAAAGTTCTCTTGTTTCCTTACTGTTATCCACAAGAATATAGAGGTAAGAACTGTATATTTTGTCCTTAAATTACTTAACTTGTACTTTTTTTTAATGGGTTATTGTAATGGAACTGATGTGTGAAAGTTTTTAAAGTTTAGATTTGTCACTAAAAAGTAAAAATATAGTGAGGCCTAGTTACGATCTGTATTGTACATTGTACATGTACCTTTACCATAATCAATGTTTGTGGTTTTAAAGATCGGGTGACATCCAAATATAGTTTGATTCCTGTTGATGTGCAGCCTAGAAAAATGCTCCAAATCTCATTCATCTTGTGACATCATCTGTAAATCATTAGTGCGCTAACAAGAGACAGTGGTACATGTATGTATAATAGCTTAACCAGAGCTGATCACCTGTTTACAATAGATCATACAATACCAACATATGAGTTGCTATGTCAGAAACTTGTGGTGTAGCATCACCAGGAAAAGAAAGGTAATTAACATTGAGGTATTTGTGAGCATATGCTGAGCTGGAGAAAGTTACATAACAATTTCTCGTTAGCTCACTAATGATTAACAGATAGATTCATGAATGAAATCTGGAGCATTTATTTAGGGTGGAGCTTAGCAGGTCTGAGAAAATTATTGTAAAATATTTAAAAATCTATGAAATATATTTACAACAAATTATGAGTTGTATGCAGCCCTGCACATAAACATAAACCAACTTATATTTGGTTGTCACCTGACCCCATAAGGTTTGCCTCAGTACCAAATGTTTAAATTAGACTCCTGATATACATGTGTGTACATATACATGTACAGGTCTATGGCTATGCACAATGGTAAACCAGTAACAATTAATGAACGGAATCCTTGTACATATTACAATTTTGAACAGATTAAAACAAGTCTGTCATTAATTAGTACTTAAAGATTTGTGTAATGTACACATTAAGCATCCTTATAGTGATGGTGCCCATATAGACTACTGAACTAATTCTTAAACAACACATGGATAAATAATAAAATATTATGTAATGCACATGCAAATATACATTCAAGATGTACTTCTAAAATAAAAAATAAATGATTGTTTTTAGTGTCCAAGCTCAGATATATGTATTAACATTGTTCTGTCCAGTACAAACCGCTAATTAATTTCCTATTTTCTTCTCCAATTACAGGATCAATGTGAGCGATTATGTGGCCATATATTTTGATGCACCTTCATCTAGCAGCAGGACTACAAATGGGGTGGTTTCCATGGCTCTTGTAAGTATTACCCATGTTAGATCTTGGATTATTAAAAAAATATTTAACAGGATCAACTTTCTTTATTTGAGAAATACTTAAGACAAAAAGATTTGTCTAAAATGTATATGAGCAGGTGTTGTGGTACTGAACAAAGTTAACAGGGTGAATAAAATAAAATAATGGACTGTGAGATATTTCAAGGAAGTGAAATGGATTCTGAAAGCTGTTTTTCTGTGTTTTAATGAAAGTTTGTATTTGCTATATTCTTATTTTGCTACTAGGTAAAAGCTGTGATTGATGACAATGTCAAAGTCAAATTCATGTGCCGAACAGCAATGGTCTGTATGAATTTACAGAGGACTGTGAAGCCCATCAGCCTAAAAAGATGTAATACAGAAGATGACTCTACCAACCAGGACCCCAGCCGACATAGCTTACCTTTATGATTTTTAAGAACGAGAACTGGACATGTTGGCAGATAAATTTCTTTGAAATAAGAAGTCGAACACAATTGTGTTGTAGGACAAAAACCTGTAAATACTTACCATGCTATTGGTTTCAAATATATGAATGTCTGTGTAAATGTTATAACACATACCAAACAAGTTTGTGGAAGCCACTGTGCAGAAATTTGCACTAAGAATAAATGATGACAAAGACGCAAGTGAAGGGTAATGGTACATTGCTATGAATTAACATAAATGGTTTCTGGTTTCTATGTGAACAATTATTTTAAGTACTTTACTTTCAGTTCAACATTTTATTAAAACTTCAAAAGTAAGTTTAAATTTCGCCTTGTATATATTGCCTTTGTAGTTGACAATATAGTGTGTTAACATGTTTGAAGTCTCCGAAACACTACTTTGAACTGATCCTATACATGTATATGTTCCCTGAATGTTTCAACTTTGATATGAGAAAAGTGGTGTCCCTTGAAATTACATACTGGACAATATATTTCAGCACAGATCAGCACAGATTTGAAATCCTCATGGATTCTATTAAGTGACTTTGCAATGTTTGCGTACTGAACTAAAAGCTCTAATAAGTAAAGATAATTTGTAACATACATGTACCGTACTGTATATTAACAAGTATTTTTACTCTGTAAACAAATGTTTTAGGTGTTATATTAGTAATTTAACATATCATTAACAGTTTAAGTTGAATTTTTCTTAATATGTTACCTAAGTAATGGACAACATTTTATGTTAACATGATTGAAGCCTCCGAAACAGGCATTATTGTTAACCTGAAGCCTCCGAAACACACACATAAGAAATTTTCAACTTCCTCATTTGAAATGCGATTTCTTTGGAATTTGCATTGTAATTAGCCCTCACTGAATGGTATTTGTAGAATAATTTTTATTTTGCTCCCCCTCTTGGAAGATAGGTAAATTTGAAAAATTAAATGTCAAATTCATATTTTGTCTTGAATTTGACAAACGCATTGAATTTTTTTAAAGACCAAATAAGTTTGACCAAAAAAGCTTTATAAGCCTTCAAGTACATTAAAATAGCAAATGAGAAATTGCAATTGAATTATGTTTGGAGAACAAATGTTGTCATTTAATTTGATAGAATTAAAATGTTGTTTTTGTTCAAATTTATCATATTTGTCACAGTTGTTCATTATTTTTCCAGGTTTCTCATGTAGTTTAAGCTCCAGAACCAAAAAAAATCTATAATTTAGACATTTATTGTAATAATTTTAGTAGAAATGATTATGAAAACATATTTTGAAATTTTGACCCTGTTTGAGAAAAGTTACACCCTTTACTGTGAAAATGACCATATACCAGAACGGCACTCTGCACTTTTGCACTCAGGAATTACCTTCTGTAGTCTCTATCGATTAGACTCATATTGAAGAGTTGATGCATTTCCCTCATACCCATTTGGTTTGCGTTTTATATTATTTGCCAAGAATTACCAGCTTGTTCAATATTTGGAAAGCTGTTTGAAGTTGGCCTGTGCACCTTTTACAATTTGGATGTTAAGGCTATATGTTTGGCATAAAACACATTTTTTAAATAAATCTGTGACTGTCAAGAATTTGAAGGTCAAACGGGAGGGACCTGTAGGCATTCCAGTGTGTTCACATAAACTGCACATTTTAGAGTTGGCTTAATATACACCGAAATGTAAATGTCAGCATCGCCCTGAGGCTGAGCCCTACATCCTTGTGTACATGAAGCATGTATTTGTGATGACCTATCAGAATGTACATACACCCAGTGGGTCATCACTAGTTTGATCTGGCAGACTAGCCCAGCAGATATTCCCCTGTGTGATCCATGGAGGAAACGGTGACCTTAAGTGACCTTGATTAGTTCTACTTTCCTGCAGTGACATGGCAGCAGCAATGGTTAGGGTTCCCACAGACATTTATGAATGAGAGTCAGGTTGATTTAAAGCAGCTTCATAGCATAGGTCCTACATGTACATCTTCCTGTCGGCTGTCCATGAGCAACATTAGTGTCATGTTCATTGCACTCATTGAAACTAAATACTGCAGCTTTAGGAAACTACACATTAGGCCTGTTTTCATCAGACTGAAGTTGCAAAATAACCCGCTATTTTCAGACTCGGGATAGTTTTCCGAAGCTCGAAATTGCGCCTTCATCAGACCTTCATCACAAACGGGCGCAAATTAACCTTCTATTTATTTTGGAAACAAAACCAAGATTTCTCGAGATATTTTCTAGATCAAATAGCCCGCCAATTGCAACTGCGGGCTGATGAAAACGAGATTGGGCTAGTTAAAATACATGTAGCAGGTTATTTTGCAACTTGGGTCTGATGATGACAGGTCTATTCTCATTTGTAGTAAATCTTTGATCAAGTTAATCCAATATCCTTCCTGATCAAGTGAAATGTGCAATCTAGAGATTGGTAAACCACATGCATGCATGGTCATGGTGGAGTATGACTCGATGTGAATGATGATCATTCCATCCCTTTCAGCTTTTACTTTAGAAACAGATCAGTGCCATTGAGTTGTGTGTATACAAAATGAATTAGTATTGTTAGTAAGCCTAATTGATTGATTACCGTTATATTGGAATTGGAGTTGGAGTTTGGAAAGTTTTCTGAATGATCACCAAAGAAAAGTTGAGGTGTTTTTCTAATGGCTTTTGTTTATGGTCTTGACCAAAAAAAATGCAAGCATTGCATTTCTTGTCAAAATATTTTAAAATTTCCCTTTCTACGTAAAGCACACATACATTTATGACAGAGGCCTGTAATTTAAAGTTTTTTTGGACCCCAAACTAACTTCTCTTCTTTATTGGGGGGGGGGGGTGAAATAGACAATAAATTGGTGCTTTTTAACATGTGATATTAATTGATGATGAACGATTTAACATTTTACAACATGGAGAGTATCAACATCCCATGAGAAAGTGATTGTGTCATGCTAATAGAAAGTTTAGAAAGTTCATGCATAGATTGACTAGGTAGGTGTGGACAATGTTTAATGAAGGAAGGACAGCGAGAAGGGTGAGGGTTAGCAGGAAGTTCAACGTACCATAGTACTTAGGATCCATAGGTAAGGAGGTAAGGAGGTGAGATGGCTTATCTCTGTTGACAGGGAAGGAAATCATTACCCTACAGATTACTTACATGACCCATTGTCTACACACCACGCACACACGCTGCATAGTTCCACTGTACGCTGTGTGTTCGACAACCATAGGTATATTTAGGATGTTGACTTAAGTCCAACTTTAAGTTCCTGTCCATGATTTTCAATAAGCCGAAAAAATAGGCAGACCGAAGAAATTCCCCGACCTTTGCAAATTGCAATGCATGAAGGAACTGTTTCCCCATGTTATCAAATTCCCAAATATGCGATTATAAAACTACAATACAGATTATTAGACCTATTTAGTAGGTTGAGATTGAGAACTTGATAGATGTAAACATGCAGGTACATGTACAGGTAGCCTCATGTAGTCAGTAAGTCACATTCACATTCAAATAAAGATGTTTGATCAGTTTGTTTTTGTGACCTTGGTACATGAAACCCCAAAGCGTGAGTGTTTTTTGTCCTTCCACTCATTGTGTCTTGCTAAACCATTCTTCCATTGTATGTAGTTAATGTAGCATGAAAATCACAACACATTGATATTCAATTATTATTGACACGCCTTATCCTCTTTCTGTTGTTGTGGAAAAGTGGGTTTTCCCTAGCATGTTCACAATACCTGGTGGGGGTACATGTATTTTTCTTTTCACCATGATTACGTACTCACCTCATTATGAGTGTAGGTGTCCTGTGCACTTTAAACATGTGTATTGTTGAAATGATACCTTACTGGCTGAATTAGAGTGCATGATTTATCTATTCTAAAAAAAAAATTAAAAAAAACATATTTCAGAGATAAAAGTAAATCAAAGTAAAACATGATTACATTTTATCATGGTATACATAAAACAAGTTATTTTTCTATGTCTCTCCAAGTACCGGGTATATTTTAGAGAGAGAGAGAGAGAGAGAGGGGGGAGAAACAAGAGAGAGATGGAGAGAAAGCACAATAGATTGAAGATTGATTTTGCACTGAATTGTGTTGATTGTTGTACAGTATATTAGCGTCAAATCAAGCAGTATATCATCAACCTATTACAAGACCACTGCTCTACCACTGAGCCATCGCGCCTCAATATGAAAAAGCTCTGATCCATGAATGTAAAAATAAGTAGAATGAGAATAACATACATGTGTAGTTTACCAGAACTCAAGTTTATCTTTAAGATTCGAAAAAAGGTATTTATTTTTCATGAACATGTACATGTAGCTATACAATTCTCATCTAGCTACCTACATGTATGAGATGAATTCCAGTAGTCTGAGTTCATGGTTAAAGTCAACATGAGGAGTTTACAATAAAACCAGGATACGATGCATACATTGTTTTGTCTAGCCATAGGTAAACAATATGCTTAATTGACTTCCTTATAGTCAGTGTATCCAGGAATGGTTGAGTTGAGATCAAACATCAAACTGTGGGACATATGATCTGAGATTTTTGTCTATCCCCCCCTCCCCTCCCCCACCCCACCCCACCCCCTTTTTTGTGACTGTTCAGTGACAATGCATTGATAGTGACAAATGTTATTTGAAAATTATTTGAATTTACAGGCATATCCGCAGAGGCATATCGGATATGCAGTGGCCTTTATCAAATGGAAAATCAAACAATATTCATTTAAATATAGGTTTATGTTCATAAGAGAAGTTATGTGATTGTGTGAATACATGAAAAACTTGACATTATGATTTATTACTCTTCCTTTGCTTTTCTGCAGAGCCTCCAGCCCTGCGTGGGAAGCCCCTGATCTCTGCAGTCAAGAGTGCCCCCTTGAAGGATGCTGAGATCCAACAACTGATCGAGATTCTCCTCAACCGTCAAGGAGGTTCTGCATCAGCTGATGACTGGGTCAAGGTTTGTAACCTCCCACTTCTCTAAACCACCCCACCCCCCTTTCCTCCTCCTTCCCCCTCCTTTCTCCACCCTATACCCCCTCCCTCCACCTCTACCCCTTCACCCATATCTTTCCTCTACCAATCCAATCCTACTCCCTCCCCCTCTACCCCTACACTCCTCTCTCCCCCTCTACCCCTACACTCCTCTCTCCCCCTCTACCCCTACACTCCTCTCTCCCCCTCTACCTTCACCCTAATATCTCTCCTCTTCATTCGCCTCATTCTACATACTTTATCAGCTATACAGCAATGCAGGCCTAAGTCAGTATCTTTCAATACAATGGTTTCACAATGCTAAAACAGTTTTGGGGGGCATATGCACCCTAATTTGACCTTACAGTTTGGTATGCACTATCAGTGAAACATGACTGAATTATGAAGAGTACAACCATACACAATGAAAGCGTTAACTGACAGTGACATACATGAACTTCAAGGAAGGGTGGATTATGTGCACAAATTTGAATAGAAAAGAACTTTGCCTTTGTATTTTTATTTTTATAACATTGAAATAACCCCAACCTTGGTAACGCCTACTCTCATGTTCACACCAAAATACAATTAGCGATTCAGATTGCAGAATACATCCTTGACTTTCTGATTCAGTTTTATAAACATGACTTAAACCCAGTAGTTCCTATTGGGCTGAGCTGTGCTGTAATTGGGAACTTTTAGATTTACACGACGAGAACGTGGACTGCCACGTGTGACATCCTTTTAAGGTAATGTGACGTCCTTTTAAGGCACTGCCGGGCACGGCCCAGTGCCTTTTACAATATCACACGTGGCAGTCCACGCTCTCGTCGTGTAAATTTAAAAGTCCCTATTCTCAGATTTCAAACCAGTGGTACAATCATCTCAAGGGGATATTGGATTTCTGTATAGAGATTACCTTGATTGAAAATATGTATTTGCTGGTACATGTATGTTAGGTTAGTATTACATGTTAACTTGAAATGGGGAGTTTTAGTTCATTGTAGTTAATACCATAGGGAGTAACCATGACAACATTCTGCTGCCTACTGAGTTATATATCGTATTTCATGGAAAGCTCCATCTCTATAGACTCTTATCTCGCAATAAAAAGGCTGCTATAATTATCTATTGACCAGACAAAGGTTAAAAGATCATGTTCCTCTTGAAGAAAGGAGAATATCAGTGTGCTGTGGCATTTTGTTATTTGAGCAAATGGAAAAAAATGAATGAAAATTACACAATACTAGTAAGTTGATCATTAAAATAATCTTATTTTCGTTCAGATTCCTCTGGCTTGACATTACACTTTTTCAGTATGATTTTTTATTTGTGTTTAATTTGCAAGAAAGTGAAAATTGATCTGAATTATTCTTCATATGTTTTTATCTTTATAGGCTAACCAGAGGAGTGATCCCGTTTCTGCTCTCAAGAAACAGCTACAGGAGAAAGAACAGGCTCTCCACAATGGTGAGAAATCTTAATATCTATAAAGATAAAGACTAAATCAATACCTAATGTCTGCATGACGAGAGCTTTGTGGGTCATAAGTTTATGAAAATATATGGCAGTAATCTTTCAGATTACAAAGATGGGCTTGAAATGTGTTGCTGTTGGTTACATTGAGAATATGCTCCTGTGACTATTATTTCTTTCACTTTGATGTTATGAATTTTTGTATTATTCTGAAAACTGGCCTTATCTTTAAGAAGTAAGAGTATTTTGATTGCAGCGTGACTGCAATGGCTCAGTGAATTTTATTTTCATGGTAAACAAACAGCAGTCATTATTTGTTTGGAGGTTGGTCCTTTGTGCTAATGTGTTTGTGAGATCAAATAAGAAAGATGGTGCAGACACAAATGTTTTACCATGGACATTCCTTACTGACAACCTTCATATCATGAGTTTTCCAATCTAGTAGCTGACCAGTTTAAGCTCTTTAGTGTCATGCACAAGTAACCAAAAGCAGCTGTAGCCGGTTCTTTATACAAATGATCAGTTCTCTTTCCTTTTCTTTTTTTGTTAAAGAGATTTTCTGTTTACTGCGACATCTGTTTGTTTGATTCTTTTTTTTTGGGGTGGGGGGGACCGTCAAGCACATAAAAATGCCATTAGTACCTTTAATGTATTAGAGACCCAGAATATATGCATGCATTATGAAATACAAAATATATACTTGGATTCTTTAGACACAAGAAACTACATTTCTGATAAGATTATATATGCAATAATATATTTGTTGTCCATCAAATATTTAGGCAGTAAATGTTGTAAATTTTAAATTTTCTCCCTTTTTTATTTTCCCCCTTTTTTATTTTCTTCTGTTTGTTGCTTTGTTTTTGTGTTTTTGTGTTTCTGTGTTCTCCTTGTTTGTGAGTAAGGCTATTGTTCATTCAGAGCATGCTGTAGAAATTTTGTTTTTTATTTTAATCTTGTGAGATGATATGCTTGATTCATCTGATTAAAGGTATATATGTGATGATCAAGATGGGTAATGATTGATTTGTGTTTCAGAGATGCTACTTGCCCAGGCTGCCTCCCAGAAGGTGAAGGAACTACGTCATGAGCTGAACCATCAGAAGGAACATTCAGGCAGTGTAGAGGCACAGTACAAGATGAAGCTTGAGAGCCAAGCTCGTGAGGTTGAAGCTTTCCATGCCCGTATGCAGCAGGTAAGATGCTGATCCCTCCCTAGGAATCAATACAATTCTTTAAAGCCCGTCTGCACTAGTTTGGACAGGAGGGATTAGACCTCCCTGCAAGGTCACTGACAGGTGGTTATCTCATCAAATCAGCTCTCAATTAACATAAGAAAATGGGAATCATGGGGGACCAACAGGCACCGATTAGGTATTGTTTGCTATATAGAGAGCGCAACTAGCTATAAGTAGTGCAGTGGGGCTTTAACATCAATACATGATTTTCTTGTTTCTCTTTGGTATAAAAAATGATGATGGTGATAAGCAGAGTGCTGATTTTGTAAGCAATCTCAAATGCCTGAGAGGGATGATACTTGTATTGTAGCATTTAGAATAAACAACTTCATTCTTGAAAAACTATGATTGTTTATATCCAGTCCCATGTGTATGAAATAGATATGTGCAGTCATACCTGTCTATAGCGACAGCCTAAGGGAAAAACAAAAAGTGGTCTTTGTAGACAGGTTCCTTTAGTACATGTTTCAATGAGAAACCATTTTCAAGGGAAACAAAAAAATGTGGTCTTTGTAGACAGGTGGTCACTAAAGCAGGTTTGACTAAATGTATAAAATATATGCAAGATAAATCTTAGGCCATATGATAACCAGTCTCACTGTGACAATTCATCTTGTAGAGCCACGAGTCCCACACCCATGACACCCAGGCCCTCCAGGCTCGTATCAAGCAGCTCCAGTCCGTGTTAGATGAGTCCAAGGTAGACGTGGTCAATCAGCTAAGGGAAGAGAATAACAGACTCAAGACAGAGGCAGGACATGCCTCTTCACAGTAAGTAGGATTATCCAATCATTCTGTGAAGACATCAAGGAAACCTGTGTTGTGACAGATGATGCCCTAATGCCTCAGTCACACCTTTGCGTACTTGGCTTGCGTATTGCTGCTTATTTTTATGGCAAGCTGTTTTAACATTTATTCCTATTTCTTGATATCAAGAATTACCATTGCTTTACAGCAGAAAATCATTTCTTGATATCAAGAAATAGGAATAAATGTTAAAACGGCTTGCCATGAATACGCAGCAATACGCAAGCCAAATACGCAAAGGTGTGACTGAGGCATTACATTGCTTGCAATCTTGATCTGCCTCTTAATGCTGCTTAAGTTGAGTTGTATAAATAATGTTTTTTTCTTATTTAGATTAGCTTGAAAGTTGCTTTTGGGATATGCTTCATAAAAGTAATTGATAATCAATATGCAAAGTGGCTGAACATGTAATTTGCTATTTGATATCAAGCTGGTCGTGTCCCAAATCCCATTTCCTCACTACCATGTAAAGGGTATGTTATCACATTAAACTAAGGATGTGGCTTTGCATACAGGGATCAGGTTACACTTGAGCTTAGAGCATTAACCGCATGATCAGGTTTTATATGAAAACAATGCAACTTTCATCAACACAGAAAGAGAAGGTTTATTTATGTTTATATTACATTACCTATTCAGAAAATAAATGTATACTTAAATAAAAACATGTCTATTAAACTTGTTTTGTGGACATGGCTTTAAACATCTTTGGGAATTAAAATTGAAAGAGATATGCAATGCTCACAAATATGATCACAAACATTTTCTACTCTCAGAAATATGTGTATTTGGGGCAAATTTTGACATCAATGTTGCAATTGAGTATTTGTCTTTATTGTTAAATGTAATATTAAAGACAATGATAATGAAATCGTTATCTGAAACAGTACACAATTTAACCAGCCAGAATCCATATTTTTGACATACTCCTGCATACATACATGTATCAACGATTAAGATAGTTGATTGGCTTCTACAAACAAGCTCTTTCCAAAAGATTTTGTAATATTGGATAAATGTCTAAAATATCCAACTAACATAGGTTTCCATATGTATAGTTAGAATTCCAGTGTTATATGCTGTAATTGTTTTTCTTTTTGATTATGTGATGTTTTGCAGGAAGGAGCAGCTGATGGGTCAAGAGCTTGCCCGTCTTCAGACTGAGCTTCAGAAGGTCCAGAGTAAACTCACATCTACAGAGGGTCAGCTGAGACAAGGAGAAGAGGTCCGTAGAACCCTGGAAACACAGAATAACCAGTTCAAACAACAGAGGAGCAGTGAACAGGTACGTACCAAACAGTGCTGTGAGAGATTCCCGTTGTCATTTATCAAGAATATGTTTTACAACCTGTCTTATCAGAAAAACAATTAAATTTGTTATTTAAAGATTCACTTTAGGTACTAAAATGTATTGTGCTCCAGTGAGTTGTCAAACAGATCAAATATACAGTACATGTTATAACGTGTAGTTGATTCATAGAAAATATTCTAAATTTAGTAATTCCTGAAATAGTTGATCGGCATGATAGGGATGTTAAATTACAAAATACAGTAACATTTAAAAATTACACTTTGGCTATCTACATGTAGTGGTTGAAAGAAGTTACAGCCATTAAAAAAAAACACAGGCTGTCATGAGTATTGGCAACCTTTAAGAGTAAACAGGAGGCATATAACATTAGTTGATGAACCGCTTCTGGACATGATAGTACACAATGAATTATATGACTGCTTCATTCATGTCTTGACAGCGCGAGGGTGAGGCAGCTCTGTCTAAGAGATTGGCTGAAGTCAGTGAGGGACTAAGGAAAGAGGAAGCTCGTAACCAATCCCTTGCTCAAGCCATGGAGGCTGCTAAGGGAGAGACAGACAACTTCAAAGGTCAGGTATCAGAACTACGCCGTTTGGATGGAGATAGGAACACCACCCTTCAAGCAATTCAAGCAAAATTGAAGGTAAATCCTGTGTGAGATAGTATCATTACAGTCTCAGAAACTTATTCACAACTTGTGCAATTTTTTGAGAAGAATGTATGGTTTCTTTTATTTATTTTTTAATCATTTTGAAGTAGGTACATGTATACTATTTACAAAATAAGAGCAAAGAAATGCTTTTGGTATAAATTGGTTATTGTAACTTAAAGGTATGGACATGTATTCTAATACCTTTACTTGGATGTTTACAATTTTATTTACAAGTGGCAAAGCATTTAAAGGAGATGGTGAAACATGGTGGTGAATAACATTAGTAATTATTATTAGACACTTCTGATCAAGAGACCAGAACAGAAAATCTTGATATGAATTAAGGATGTCTATCAGAATGAAGTTAAATGTATTATCTTCAAACTTCTCTTTCCATACCTGCTTGGTTCACCAGGACTCAGAATGTCAGTGTCAGAATCTAGAAGGTAAAGTAAGAACTGTTGAGAGTCAGCTAGCAGAGAAGGAACAGCAGAAATCACAGGCAGTACAAGAAGTAGAGGTAAGATATCAATCACTCTTTTGATAAAAGCAATAAAACAAAAGAATGAAGTATTTTAGAGTTACAGTATGGTAAAATTTCATAAACTCAGTCAGAATTTATGAGTAACATTATTTTTTAATGAATTTTCCATAGATTGAAAAAAAAAGCAATAGAGGTCAAGTTTGTGAGTATGCTGATAGTTCTGAAGTTGGCTAAAGTTAAAGACATCTAGAACTAGAAGAGTAACATTTTTATTCTGAAATAAAAATTAGATATCTGTGTTTCATGATTTGATAATTGTTGATGAAAATGTGCACTGAGACTTTCCCCATCTTTTTCAAGTACAACTTCAAAACATAAACCCCAATTATCACCATTGTTGGATATATGATTAATAGCTGTAAATATTTATGTTTCTTTCTTTCTTTCTTTCTTTAGACTCTCCGAAAGGAAAAAGATTCCCTCCAAGAAATGCTAAGGACTCAAGAAAAGAGGTCAGAAGCCGAAGGTCAAGAAGCTCCGCCCACTGCCAATGGCGATGTCACTCAAAAAGATTCTGCTCCCAAAGAGCCTTCCATCCTTCTCAAGGAGCACAATGTTATGTAAGAATGAAAGATTCCTTTCTGTTTCTTTTTTCTTTCGTGTGAAAACTCGACTCTCAAAGGGCAGAATCCGCATGTCTTTATGTTTGCCATGCTATGTTTGGAGATATTTTTTTCTGCCCTGATCATTAGTGACCTTAAAAATCATTTAACTTTTTTAAAACATTGGAAAATTTCAATGTACATGACTAAAACAGAGAATTCCTTATATTTTACACGATGCAACTTGTTATTCATCATGAATTAACATAAGTTCTGGAAGTATTTGAGGTATGTAGAAAAAGATGTGAAATTTCATGCACTTTTTGTTGACAAGATACACTCTCTTACATTCCACGTTAAATGAGTTGGTTGAAGTAATCTGTGTCATTGGGGATAAAAGGTTGAGTGTTAGTTTCATCTGATATGGAAGGATAAAATCTGACAGTTACTGAAATACTTGTCTACCTGTAGCATGCAACTATCACTGCATTCTTTGTTTGTCTTTTACGTTCCATTATACTTCCTCGAACACTTTATTGATACTGCTCCTATCTGTCATGATAACACAAATCAAATGACACCAAGTTGACTCTAAGAGAATATCCATCGCTGTTTTATCTTTGATGTATGCATCTCACAGGTTAGCTGATAAGACGAAAGCAATAGAGGGATTAGAGGAGCAATTGAATTCCAGTAAAACGGAGCTCTCAACACTGCAGGCAGTCATTGAGCAGTCGAAGCAGAGAAATAATGTAAGTAGAGAGAGCTCTAGGATGGACCTTGCACCACAACTCCAGGGGAATGTTTGACAAAGACTAAGATCGACTTTAAGTTGGACTTAACTATGGCAGGCCGTTCATGCCACTAGTTCCTCTAACCATTCTTGGCATTGGTTTCTCAAGGAACATATAAATTGTGGTCACAAATCTACAGAATTTACATTTGTTGATAGTTCATTATTTGAGGGAAAATTTGTATCTAAAGATCATAATTGAGAGCCAATAGTGAGAGCTACCAGTGGCATGAACAGCCTGCCATAGTTAAGACCAACTTGAAGTCATCTTAGTCTTTGTGAAACACTCCCCTGCTTTATGATGGACCTTGCACATCAAACCCCAGCTACTCCAGCCTAGTCTTGTTTGCTTGACTGATATCTAATCTCCCATCATAGACTAGATCCCTCATTTAATCCCATTGTGTAAGGGATAGATAAATTCAGGATTGTTCTCATAGTAAGAGGGTGAAGTACATTATAGTTCATTGCCTAGCACTTTAGCAGGAGTAGTAGAATGTATACCTCAGTTTTAGGTTGACTGTGAATTCATAAAGATCCCTTCATGATAATGTTTGAATCCTGCTGAGATGCTGTCAATAAATCATGCCTTGAGGTAGTGCCCTGCAATCATTTGAACTGATGTTTTAATTGTCAAGCCGAAAGAAAATAAGCTGATAGTAGGAATAGGAATGTTCTCCCATCGCTTCATGGGCATTTGTTCATCTGATATCTTTCAAGAGTCGATTACAGGGCTGATGGCTTTCGAGATTAACCCAAAATTTGAATATGCTTTAGATTTTAGAATATTTGATACATTGTTATCTTGTATACCCATATACTCTGATTGACATTAATCTTAACTACCATTTGTGAGCTTGTATTTATATTACTAGCAAACCTTCTATTTAAATGGTTGAACCTTCTATTTAAATGGTTTCTGAATTCAATTAAACAGTTCTTGTTATCTGCCATTACCTCATATACCCTTACCTTCACTTGTTTGTTAATAATCCAAACCTGTTTTCTTTTCGCTAAACTAAACCAATGCTTCATTAACAAGGACTTTTGACAATCCTGTTTGTGTTACCATTCCTTCTGCTCACTCTACCCCCTCCCCAATGTCATCTTACCCGTCGCCAATGTCATCCTACCCTCGTGTATGTTCTCCTGCTGAAGTATGTTTGTTGATGCAAGAGGCCTTAGCCTTGTATATTGATCAAGAGTGTGTGATATTTAACCTGAGGAAGGTCATGAAAACTTCTCTATTGTCAATTAAAAAAGATCTCTGGTAGTGCTTTATAGTGCTGCTACCTTAGTATAAATGATCTGACTGTTCTTTCTTTTTTGTCAGTTCTGCTTATCATGAAAATCCATCATTTAATATATATTTCAACTGGCACTCTCATTTTACAGTTATTTGTGATGAAAATAACCATCATCATTTTGACGTCAACATTAATAGTTCATTTATTACCTTTCCGTCCTCGCATCATTTCACATTTTGTGGTCCAGTTCAGTACAGAAAAATTATGTGAAGATCACCTCAAAATATGAGCAGAACTTAGATGTATTTTTAAGATGAGTTGCATCAGTTTGGGGTGGGGGCAGCTTCTTTTTATGTTACATTATGTTGTGAACTGTTTCTGTGCAAACCAGAACCTTCGGGAGAAAAATCGGAAACTAATGGACGTGGTTTCAGCAGCCGAGAAATCTAGGGCAGAAAATGCTGGACAGACATCTGAGACATTAAAGGTACTACTACAAATCTTTCATGTTCAGATATCCACATGGTTGTCTCTATGTCATTGTTATTCATATTGGATTTTACAGTTCGTGAAAATTTGCTTAGTACATTATAAGCTGTGGCATTTGTACCTGAATGTGCCCGCAATGTACCACTATCAGCCAGAAAATGGCATGTAAGAAGTAGTATCCTTTAAAAAAAATGATACCCCTTGTTTCATCCAATGTGACCCTCTTGATCCTTTATTACATAATATCATTGTAACCCAGCATTTATCATCATTATGTGTATGTTGCATTCTCTTTGTATCTATGTTATGTTTCCTGATATACTCTTCAAAATGTATTTAGCATGAAAAATATGATTTTGTTTTCTTGCAATATAAACTAAAATACACATAGTTTCTATTTCTTGTTTGATGCACTTTTTTGGGTGGAGGGGGTGGGGGGGGGGGGGAAACGGTTCTACATGTATCTATGAATTAATTTTATTGGATGTTTTCTGATTGTGCCTTTTAAATGTCATGCTTTATAAACATGTTAGCATCTTGACTATGGAACACTCTGTTATCATGCTTAACATCTGCTAAAAGTAAATTGCTTAGAAAAGTCACTTGCTTTGGTTTCAATTGCAGTCTTTCCCACTCTAACACCTTAATAACAATCTAGCTGGCATGGTATCTGTAATCTGACACAACTGTTGACTGTTTTTGGTGGATGTAGAAAGCAAATCTAGTGATAAAGATTACTCAGCAATTGATGCTTTGCAGATAAATAATGCCTCTTCAAAGCTCAGTTTTGTGTTTTTCTTCTTTCAATTTCTCACTCTTTGGGAACGTTCCTTAGCCCTTTTTAAAATTGATGATTGGAGCATTTTCACAATTTGTTAGTTTGCACATAGCGACAGAGGGACATAGCTAACAATATAATCTGGGTTTTGCCATTTCAAATACATGTGGAGTGTAGAACTATGTGTGGTATTTTCCATAAAGGGATTTGAATACATTTTTATATCTCTTACATTCAATACTAATTCAACTTGTGCATGCAGTGTTTACAGATTACATCCTGCTATTGTGATTTTATGCTAGCATGCTAACCTGTGTACAGCGACTGCCCAAGGGAAACACAAAAAGTGGTCTTTGTAGACAGGTTTCTTTAGTACATGTTTCAATGATAAGCCATTTTCAAGGGAAACAAAAAATGTGCTTGTTGTAGACAGGTGGTCTTTGTAGACAGGTGGTCACTATAGCAGGTTTGACTGTATGTAGAATTCTAATATAATACGCTGAAGCTAGAAATGAGATATGACATGCAGCTGTATTTTGTGAACCCTACCTGCTAGTCTAAGCGGAAAGATAATTTTGAAAAGCCTTACATAAAAAAGAACTGTAAGGAGCATGTCTCAGATTCAGAGGTTGATTTTTATATATACACATAAAATCATTTTTGCAAGCAGTCTTTTTTATGACACTACAATCATATTAATTAGTTCTTGCACAAGACTTGCAGAATATTAATGTTATTTAATCTTTATACATGAAACCTTGAAAGAATGCTTAAGTTCTAAACACAAAGATGAGATCAGTGAAGATATGCTACATGTTTTGAGGTTGTGATGAGTGATGTTATTTTTATATGTTGAGCATGAATGCTTGAAAATATTTGTGTTGCATGTATGCTTTCTTTTGTTTTTAGATACTCTGATTATTTCAAATTGGATCTAAGAAGAAAAAGAAGAAGAAGAAAAATCTATTGATTGTATCATTTATATATATTGTATTATAGTCATGTACATTTTGTATCCATTTATATTTGATTTTATCCATCCAACTAGTTCATTCGGAAAAGGTACCAACTATAATGAATCTTATGAGAAGTGATATTCCAAACATTATCTGAATGTTTACTATATTTTGATAGTTATTCACTTACTACTCTTGGATGAATATCTAACCATTTGCTTTATCTAATATATATATCAAAGCATCATGTCTATTGAGATGGAATTCTCTGAGCGTTTTATCTACAATACTTATTAATGTCATACTGGAACTCCTAATTTCCTTGGTATATATAAAAATGTCAGATTGAGGTACAATGTCTTTTGGGTCCACTTGTATATTATCCCTTTTTAATGTTTTTTTTTTTAAATAAGGCTTTGTACATGCAATTCAGTAGAATGTATGGGGTTTATAACATGCTTAGGAGTCTTTTCTTTCTCAGCTATCCTATCTTTTTTTGTATTAAATTTTTGCTTTGATTCATTGCTATCACAGGCTGCACCTAACCTCACAGCTCGATTACTAATAATCTCTTCTGATTCAAACTGGTCTAATCCACCTGGCATAATCCATCCTCTAAAACTATTTCCATTGTTATAACAGGATTTGAAGGTTTCAATGTATGATCTTCTTTCATTTGATACAGGATGAGATTCAAGCTGCCATTGTTAAAGAGCAGAGTTCTGTGAAGACAGTGCTAGAGAAGTTATTCCCATCTGTTAGTTTAGGAACCTCACAGGTAAGTTGATCCATAATTTTATGATAAAATCTTGTATGTTTAAGTGTAAATGCCATGTTTTTTGTTCCATAAAAGATGATTGAAAAGACAGATTTTTGGCATCCTTTCAAATTCAATGCTTTCCTCAAACCGTCTTGAAGTTAAAGGAATCTCTGCAGTTAAAGGGATTGGATATCTTTGCCTCAGATTCCAAACAAAATCCTGGATTTAGCTCATGCTGCAATCATAATTATAAACCTTTAAGTCAGTCAGGAAGCCCATGACTTTCACAAGCCGATCGCCTGTCTGACTATCAAGATATTTATGATTAGAATTCGAAATTTCAAAACCTTTTCCAAACGTTTTTTATAACAATACAGTCTATTGGGGCAAATGAGAATTGTAAAACCGGTCGCTTAAGATTTTTACTTTTTTGAGGCACTTCATGATTATTTTGAAGGCCATGCATTTCAGATTTGTAAAACTGGAAACATTGTTAAACAATGCCTTTGATATATGATAAGAATGTTTGATGTATTTAAAACATCATTTTATGATATAAAAACATATTTTCTCCCCCCCCCCCCCCCCCTTGCCATCGCAGGATAACAAGAACTGGTTAAACAAATTTGAAGAGGATGCAAGCAAAGTACTTAGCAGTAAATCTTCCTCAAATTCACAGGTAAGATACTGATCTGTTATTCACATTATTGTAGTTTAAACATATGAAATGTGTCACTCATGTAATGTATTTGATTCAGTCAATGCTTTTTATGCATACATATTTTTTCTTTAAATGTTATTTTAATCATGATTACATCTAGTTTTGCGCCAATTTAGTTGAGGTGAATGTCTTTTAATAAACAGGCCTGATAAAAACCCGATTTAAATCGGTTTCCCGATTTTTTTTATTTTTCCCGATTTTGCCCTATTTTTTCCCCAATTTTCTTATTCGAAAGGGGTGAATATGTTGTTAGATGCCATTTTTTCCCCCGCGAATCCTCTTCTTTTTTTTTACTCAAGAGGGGCGTGGTTGAGGGGAAAACAAAAAACCAATTTTTTTGTTAGTGCTCACTATCACCCCTGAATAAATACACCATGGAATGATGTTCAATTTTTTTTTTTTTTTTTTTTAAATATATATTTTTATTTAAAAATGTTAATCCGTTTACCTGTTGTGTTTTATCTACTCAGGTTGAGGAATATGTACTAAAGGTGAATACATTAGAGGCAGAGAAAGAACAATTATCATCACAATGCCAGCATTACCAGTCCGTGTTAGCAGATACGGTAAGTTCTCCCATCCCTCAAATATTCCTTCAAATAAAGAAATAAAATCATTTTTGTTTCTTTATTTTGCAGCTAAACTTTGAATAAGGGCTTTAAATTTGTGTTGTTGATTAGCTCCTAAGAACTACTGGCTGTTTAGGCAAGAATTTACTTTCACAAGGCAAGATCTACCTTTCTATATTTTGATAAGAATTCCATGAATGTGCGTATGTGTGTTCAGCATAGTTCATAAGTGGGCCTTTTTCTCTACTTTGTTTTACATTTTGTTTATCGTCAAGTCCTTGATTTCTTCATCTGTTTACATGTTAGGAAAACACGTTTGTTTGTAACTTGTAAGAGTGTATTTAAAGTCAGCAGTGAAGAACTATACAAAATTGGTTCACTAGACTTTTTATATTTAATGTAAGCATTGTCAGTCAACAGATTTGGTTTAGGATGTAATTTACTTTTGAACTAGAAACGGTAATGCTGAGAGAACATACAAACTGTACTTGCTTTTTTTGTAAAATATTGCTCATGATTATGTAAATCAAAACATGTATTCATTCCTTGCATATTATGTATGATTTTTAATTTGTTGCCTTGTTCATGGAAATGTTTGTATTGTAGAGAGAATGCTGATGTAAATATTTCTAGTTTTGTAGTGTAGTGTCTTATTAGTGTTCACAAGTTTTACAATGTAAGTCTTGTATTGAATTGTTATGATTTTTTTGAGTTATGATTTTTTCCCCAAGATATTTCAGTTTAGCATGAAAGTGCATTCAAATGTTTATTTTGAGATAGTAGTCATTAATTTACTGCTTCACACACATTTTATTTGCCTTTAATTTTGCTGTCTTATTGATAGCTTTATTTGAAATATTTCCTTTCTAATGGTAAGAATGGAATTCAAACAATTTATTTTAGACAAGTATTGGTTAGACTGTTGCTTTATTTTTTTTAACAATCAGACACTCTTTGAATGTAAAGCTTCTTGGGGGTAATTTCAATTTGTAAAGAAATTGTGGCTTGCACCCATTAAAAAAAGATCACGTGCTCTATCTTTAAATTGAAAAGTAAAAAAGAAATCTTGGAACCAGCATTATAAAGACCATCAGACACTCTGTTGTTATACACTTTTATGATTTTGATATTTTCATTCACACTGCTTTGCTTAACCTGCCTTTTCTTGCTAAGAAAATTTTATCCATGAATAAAATTGATAGAATAAAAAAAATTTCCCTTCCTTTTAGAGGATTGTGAATTTTAGTTTCAATAAGTGGCTCCCTTTGTTTTCATAGTTTTAAGAAGTTGTTTTGAAGAAGAAAAAATGTGAATGCATGGTTTGCACTGTGTGTATTTGTTTTTATTTCATCAAGTGTTTTTATTGCTGCATTGGTTGAAATACCTTTATGACCTTTATTTTATCAATGTTATCGATGTTATTATTGTTTGAAAACTGCATTCACTTAAGATTGCTTTGAAATATGATATTAATTTGGCGCTGTCACAATGAATTCCATGTGGCTGATGAGAACCAAATGCTTTTTACTAATGATGATTTGATGAAGTGCCTCAAACTGTTGTATATTGCACATCATTCACTAAAAAGACTACTAGTAATGGAAAACAAATTCAAGATACAGATTTATGATGATATCAAACTTAATTGTTGTGCCTCAGTCCATATGTTGAGTCTCTGTGTATAGGGTATCAGTGTTACTGCGAGTTTAGAGGTTAATTCTTATTTTTAAAATGATGATATGTTCTTTTGAAGAACTCAAATACCAAAAGTATGGAACATTGTTCTAGGTATATTATTTAAAGAGTTCATAAGATGTAAGTTTATAGTGTTGTTTTGTTGCATGTTGTGATCTAACCCAGTTATTGTTATCTAATAATGTAATTGTTATCTAATATTTCCCCTGCACGTCTCTGTCCGTCTACCTACCTTGTTGGTTTGTCTTGTTCTTGTCTTGCATCGTACCTTGTAAACAAAAACGCACAAAAAACAAAAATTGTTGGAACAAAGGGCTCGTACTGGTCGAACTGGTTGCTGTTACAGGAGGGTATGGTGAACAAGCTCCAACAGAGTGTGGAGACTGAAGAGGAGCGCTTTGAGGGTCGGATCCATGCCCTGGAGGCGGAGAAGGAGCAACTCACCAGAGAGCTTCAAGGACAAGGAGCCGCCGTCTCAAGGGGAGGCCAGGAGGCATTGAAGAGATTAGAAACGAAGAACAAAGAGCTATCGGATCAGAACGAGGAGCTGGGAAGGAGGGTGGAGTCTGCGGAGGAGAGACTAGATTCAGCGGAGGCTAGATTGAGAGATAGAATCGGAGAGATGGAGAAGGAGAAGGTTCAACTCACAGCACAGTGCCATCACTACCAAGTAGTATTGAGAGAAACAGTAAGCTAAATCATTGTCAACATGCACTCTTTGATATCTCAATTTTTTAAAAATTTGTTGTTGTTCATTTGTTGGGCAAAATAGAAAGCTCTTGAGTTGATAGGATATTAGAAGATTGCAGTTGTTTATTCTAAAGGTGTCAGTAGATAATGGTAGTGGATAATGGATCAAAGCTTTGCAGTGCAATATTCTTTGCTCTAATTATAAATTTGCTAGTTACAATTCATTAAACATCATGATGAATTTGACTAAAGCAATATTCAATTTCTCTAGCTACTATGACATAAATCAATTATGCAAATGGGACATCATATTGCAATGGGGCATGGCTGAGCTAATCCACTGTTCATTACCATTTCATTCACTAATTCAACATTTGTGACTTTTTGCAGTTTTTTACAGTTTTCTTTTGAATTGGTGTAATTTTCAAAGAATGTGCGTGTTTGATGTGATATTTAAGAAACTCAATCAAGACTAACAGACTCCATGTTTATAATTTACTATATGATCTTACATCAAGCCTATTGATTACGGTAATGGTCGTGTGCATTTGCTCTGAGGGTAGAAGTTATTTTCCTGCATAATGCTGGTTCATAGTGTGGAGATTATAATGTATCTTTGTAATAACTAATAAAATACAGTGTGTGTGTTGCTATTTTTATTTAAAAATAAATGTCTGAAAATGTTTGTGTTGCATTTTATTCTTTCCATTACTTTATATTATTTTTTATGATTTGATCTTTATTTTACTTTTATATCATTTGTATGTTCATATTTTGCTTTGTGTTATTTTGTTTTCAGTTTATCGTAATTTACATTGTTTTTAATTGTGCTTTACATGGAAATACTAATTAAAAATATTTGGGTAGGGTTATTGTAGTTACTGCAAAGTTGATATGTACCCTCTCAAAACTATATAGGCCTTACAATGACATTGAAAATAATTGCTGTATATTTGATTATTGATCTTCTCCCTTTGTACCTTGAAAATATTTATTACCAGGGTGTATGGTCAAAATGTTATATCAATATCCCTTACATACATGTACCTGACTATTTAATTAGTACGAACAAAAATGTTGTCACCTTTCTGCACACTCCTACATATCCTTCCTATTTCTGAATATCATGAATCTCTGAAATTAAAGGTGCTGCCAATATTGAAGCTAGAATAGATGAACTATTTGGGCTTGTATCGCTTTATTCATCATCACTCTTTCGTAAGCCATTCATTTGCAAAACATTTCATTCATTGATGCCATTGTTGATAGATAGTCGTATCTCTTGCCTTGAAAGAATTTATTGAGTGCCTTCAGACTATTGAATTTCCACTACATATTCTTAGGGTAAATTTACTAGAATACATATCGAGAAATTCAGTTACTGCAATAAAACCAAAATCGTATGTTTGGAATTTGCTGTTTGATTTTGGACTAAGCAAAGGGTTCTGTGTTGTCTTTCACTTGCATGAAAGTTGAATTAAAAGTTTGCTCTACACAATTTCATACCCAGGTATATTTACCTTAAAGATTTATGAATTTGAATTAAACTAGAAGATAATTCTTCTTCTTTCGTGTCCATCATCTGAGCTCAAATGTTCTGCCAGGCTCTTGCACACTGAAGAGCCTTCTCATTAGCTGCCACTTGAAGATAATAATTGATGATCAATTGACAATATTGGTCCCATGTCATTCTTGACAGTATAGTTGTATAATGTTAATGAAATGACATTGTTGAGTGTTCATTTTCAGCTTTGGTTTTAGAAATGAGCCAGTCTTTACTATACAGCACATGAATACGGCAGCTGTCGACATAAATTAATGAATACCTGGTATATGGTTCCTTTCCTTTCCTTTCATTCACAGGAGTCCATTCTAAACAAACTTCAGAGTAGTGTAGAATCTGAAGAGATTAACTGGGAAGAGAAGCTAAATCAAACTGAATCTAATCTAGGACAGGTAAGTTTAATACATGTGTGTTAGTGTGTTCCTCTGCAGAATCATGGTAGGTGGGAGAATAGTGCCAGTCATTGCAACAAAAGGCCTGTCTTCATCAGCTCGAGTTTGCCAAATAACCCGCTATTTTCAGACTCGGGATATTATCCCGAAGCTGGAAATTGCGTCTTCAACAGACCGATACGGTCATCAAAAACTAGCTCGAACAGGTACAAATTAGCCCACTATTTCCCAAATAGCAGGATATTTTGGAAACAAAACCAAGATTTTTCGGGATATTTTCTTGACCAAATATCCCGCTAATTGCTACTGCGGGCAGATGAAGATGCAAATTTGCTGGATATTTTCCGATCGGGATAGTTAAAATAGCGGGTTATTTGGCAAACTAGAGCTGATGAAGACAGGCCTTAAGTGGGTCATAGTCACAGTACTTGTTATGAAAGGACAGTGATATTTGAAATAAAAAACATGACTGAACTTCTGTTTGATATTTCTCATCTTTGATTTGGCCTTGACAAGTATTGTCTTGAAAATTTATAGCAGGAATGAAAGAAAAATGTCCCATCTGAAATTATGCATGTTTACAACTTTTTATTCATTTTTGTTTGTTTGTTTAGGGGTAGGGTGGAATGTGTTTCCATTTCTAGCATCTAAAGTATCTTCTTGTATTAAACATAGTACTCAAAACCTATATTACTTGTAAATATAATTATGCTTAAATGTGCATGTTTGTCATGTTTTGAAGATTGTCTAAATTTCCCTAACTGTTCCCTAGTGTAGTGTTATCTATGTATGTTTGCATGCATTAATATGATCTCTACTAGCTGCAGTGTCCTCTATTAATTTGCTTGTGTGCTTTGCAATGGTTTATCCCTTCCTTTACCCTCTCCTCCTCCTCTTCGTTCTTGAAGGCTAAATCTGAAGTAAACTCATTACAAGAAGAATTGGCTTCATTGTCTTCAACGGAATCACAGGTGAGATCATGGAAGGAGTAATAAATCTTAATCAAAACTCATATGGGTGATGTGCAACTTATCGCATGAACCTTGCAGTGTTTAGATGACCCAACATGTGCTCAGAGATGATTTCATAATAGATGTAGGGTCAAGGATCAGGGTTGTACAGCAGTTTGGTTTTAGTTCAGATTTTGAGTAAGGGTAAAGTAATGGACATACATGTATATCAGTTGATCTAACATTAAGATTAGGGATTTAATAGGGTAGTGTAGAAAAATGACCACCAAACAATTTTTGCTGTGGCATGTGTTTTAGAATCAAATTGTAAACATGTTTAGAAGTGCCTCTGGTTTATTTTATTTTTTATTGTAGTCAAGATTTGTTGGTTCTTTCCATAGTGTATGCATACAAAGTTAACAATATTTTGATAACCTATATTCAGAATCAGATTCACCTTTTGATTTCCTTTGATTTTGTATTCCTTCTCTGAAATTACATCATGGATTTAAAACTAAACTATCTTACAAAGTTCCCTCCCTCTCTCTCTTATGTTCATTTCATGCATGCTCATCTGGAGTCTCTAATTGAGTTTTGTATGGATAATTGGATTTATATTTACCCCCTAGAGTGCTGTAGGGAATTTTGTAGCCTATTCAAAGTATATAGGGTATATATTAAATAGAGATAATGGAGAGCTGGTATTTTTCTTGAGTTTCAACATTTCTTTTATTGTAAATACCAAGAAAACAATTTTCATCAAGATGAACAACAGAAAAGGTCACTTATTCTGAAAACTTGTATAGCAGGAGTATATTTGTGATACATGTTTGAAAACCTTATAGCACCAAAGGTTTCTGTTTATAACAATTCAGTCTCAACTTTCCAGTCATCTTTGTGGAAATGTTGCATTTATATCTCTGCCTAAATGATTTGGCATCTTCCCTCAAATATTTTGATTTCTTGAAAGGTTGAATGGTTTTACAAGTTAGATGAAATATTGCTAGTATAACATGTTCAATTACGACAATTTTTACCCCCTAAAAATCTCATTCCATATGCTGTCATGATCAAATGGGAGGAATTTTCCTTTATCAAGTTCTCAACATATTATTCTGATTACCGTATGTTGATCATTGAGAGTTGGAGTGTGTAGTAAACTAACATCTAATACACTGGTATGTCAGCATTTACACTTAGTTATTTATACCCTGATTCCTAAGTATATGATATCTACCATTTGGGGATAATTATGTTAACTGCATTGTGTTTAGCAGTAGTGTATATTATAGGACAAACTATATCTGTACTTATGCCCTGTACTAAAAACAACCTATTATACATAACTCAATATATTAAAGGAAATTATGGTTCTTGGCTACAGATTGAGATAAATTATTCCCACCATTTCTTGTTAATAGCTTGCTGAACTTTATGAAATACCATACATGGTGAGCATTGAATCCATACCCTAGCTTGTATCCAATCAGGCTCTTATTATTATGTTTCACCACTGACATCTTCTCATGCTCATCTAACACCAGAACGTGGTGTCTCGGGGGACCATTAATAGACAACATCTAGTTGCCACCTCTCTATAAAGGCCTATAAAGGTTGATCCCTCTTTATTAAAGAAAGGTGTATTGTAGAACCTGTCTAGAAAGGCCATCCATCTATACTGGTCTATAAATAGTGCTTTCGTTGGATGGCCTTTATAGACAGGTTTCACTGGTTCCATATGTAGGGTTGGTTGGTTGGAATGCTGTGAAATTGTTGTGTTGGTTATTGGTCTTTTTGATGTGTGGTGGTACACACATTGCAAACTTGCTGTGATTTATAAAAGGAATCGTTATACTGGCTGGGCTACGGCATCAAGCGTATGTTGATTGTTCTCATTCAGTATGTTAAAGAATTCATAAAATGCTGTATATTTCTCTTTCTATAATCCTCAATTTATTATTAACAAAGAAAAAGGGAATCAAACCGACGGAGGTACAGTAATTTGTTTTGAATAAACTTCCAAAATCATTTATTTCTTTCCCATGCCAAAATGACCATATATAGAAGTAGTGAAATAGTGTCTTCGTAAAATCCGCCATTAGATAAAAGCTTATTATACCCAATTTGATTCATAAACTAGAACCATTCTTCAAAATCAGTACCCTTTTTAGAATATGAAGTCATACACCATCAAGATTAATCTGCATATATAATAATAACTCATTAACCTGTATACCTTTGCATGGGTGCTTGTGTATTAGAGGATGTATTTCTCTTTTTTGTGACTCGGGTGTGTGGGAAAGTGGTGTAGGTCATTCATTATTACCGTAGCTGTTTTAGGGAAGCAGATGGTTGGTTAAGAATTTGCCATTTGTTTGCATTATTAAAGTGAGTGGATGGAGCATATCATTGTGTAACCTATCCAAACTCTAAAGCATTATATGAATTCATCATTATCAATGATGAGATGTTTGATTAACAGAAAGAAACTGGGTGAGATTGAATCGTTATATCCTCTTGTGGGATGATATTTTGCTATAGTACCCACAGAGATCGACATAATACTGGAACCTTGAATATTGATGAAATTCTGCCTTTACAATGTGACCATGTTTGTTGATTTAAAGGAAAACCGTTAAACGAGACATGTAAGGGATGTAGAATAGACAACTTGCTCCGCTTCTGAAGTTTTGTGGTGTTTTGTGGCTATTTATTTTGGTCTTTGTAAATTCTTTCAATCCATTCCATCTTTTGGTGAAGGATTTCCTGTCAGTAGATCAATATTTTTGAATGTCCCATAATTTTCAGAAGACCACTGAAAATTCAAGGTTAACATCTGATCTTGAAGAGGCCCAGACCACGATAGAAACACTAAGACGGGACCAAGAGTCAGCGGCATCAAGCTACGAAACAACAAGCCACGAGCTGGAAGCACTGAAAGCACAGCTTCATCAGTTGAAAGAACAGCTTGAAGCAGCCAATCAGAGGGTAGAACAGAGTCATGACAAAGAGGAGAAAATTGAGGAGGTAGCTGATTAGAATCAACCAAATCAATCATCAGAATACTAACCTACATGTTTAAACCTCTAACATTATTTGAAGATAGATCACAGAACAGGTCCATCGGAACAGGTCCATCAGAACAAAGTTAATTCTATAACCTGTTCCTCAGCTTTCCTTTCAATGATCCCTTTCAATGATCTCCCAAATCTTGCTTTTGCATCCCTATCCCGTAGTTTGTAATGTTTGTTGCATGTGGCGCTGTAATTGCATGCCTTCAAAGTATTGTAGTACTTGGAAGTATACAGTAGTTCATATTTTTGTTTTATGGGGGTAAATCAATTTATTTATTCCTGGATTTCATATTTATTATCTCTTTTTTAATTAAAAAAAAATTAAAAACAAGTTTTTTATTCATTATCTTAAATTTTACAGAATTTCTTAAAAGCATGTTTTTGATTGTCTGGTTCATGTTGATTGCATGTGCTGTATAAACTATTGTGCAATTGTGACTCACATAAAAATATCCATCATATTAAGATATCATGAACTATCCGAACAATATTAAGTCTTTGTGAGGTCAGTGATTTTCATGCCATGTTTGAAACTTCAAGAGCCTCAACGGTTTCATGTTACACTCTCCATCTTGACCTAGACCAAGAATAAACTGTCTTCGTCCGAAGCAGAAGTGAAGAGAGTGTCGGCTGAACTAGAGCAAGCCAAGGCTAGTCTAGCTGACCTACAGTCCAAGGTCGCATCCTCAGAGAGCCAAGCAGAAGGGGTGAGTGCACTCCAGAAACAGCTGGCTGAATCCAAGAGCCGATCAGAGGCTGCAGAGAAGGAGGTTAGCTCCTTGAAGGAGGCAGCGGCTGCAGCTCCAGCTGGAGGAGATGATGGAGCCAAGGAGAAACTCGCCAAGGCACTCACTGAGGCTGAGGAGAAGGCTGCTGCTCAACAGAAGGTGCGTTACTATAGTACAGTCCAGCCTGCTTTAGTGTCCACCTGTCTACAAAGACCACATTTTTTTGTTTCCCTTGAAAATGATTTTTCAATTGAAACATGTACCTGTACAGATCAACCACCTGCCTATAAAGACCACCTTTCTTGTCTCCCTTGGGTGGTCTTTATAGACAGGTTGCACTGTAGTTTCATTGGTCCCTATGGAATTAATATGCATCTAGCCAGGATATTTTTCAATAGACAGTTAGGTTTTTCATATTCTATTGTTTTTTGGGCCGAAAATAAAATACTTTCATGTTGGTCAACATTTCAGCCTTTTATGGAAGTCTCCCAAATAATTTTCAAAGAATTGAGTACTGTGTGTTCTACCATTGAAACATGGAAAGTTACTATCAGGATATTCCAGAAATTGATTAAAAATCATCAGTTATATTTCAAAAATTGTTAACTGCTTGTAGCTAACGGAAGAAGATTAGTAATTACCCATGATAACTCTTTTTGATTTTAGGAACTCACAACTTTAAATGATGGTCTCAAGAAAGAGAAGTCCTTAACCCAGGATCTAGGCAAGGCAGCTGCTAAGCTACAGGTCATGTTAAAGAAGACTCAGACGGCCCTCAACACAGAGAAAGAGACAGTTGCTAAGCTCAAGATGCAGAATGGTGCTGCTAAAGAAGTGGTGAGTAGACAGCACTCGGACTCTCCAGCGAAATAATCCACAGCGTCTGGGAGCGATTTAGGTCTTGCAAGTTTAAAAGATATCTCTGGAAAAGTGGAAAGAAGAAAAAAAGTATTCTGACCCCTCTTACCTTTTTCTATAAAATCTGTAAAGAACTCTTAAGGAGGTATCTCACTGAGCGGCGAATGCTTAAGAACGTTGCAAATTTTGGATTTGCCAATTTTTCTAACGATTGTTGGCAAAAATCAGGGCTTGCCTCTGCAACATTTATCGCTGTTCATCGATAATTAGCAACATTCGAGTGAATGTTTGCCAAAGGCAGTTGATGACTATTAGTGACTGTTTTGCAAACCCCTGCAAGTCGCAAAGAAATGTTGAATATGTTCAAAATTTTGTTGCGACAAGAAAAACCATTTGCAAGCATTCGCCGCTCAGTGACATACCCCCTTTATGAACAAAACATTTTGACCCTCAATTGAAAGCTCTCTCATGAAGGAAAAGGTGTGGAGGGTCAGCCTTCAGTCGGCAGCTCGTAATACAGACATACTTTTTCAACATACCGGTCTTGATCATTCCTCTCTTTCTTTTTGGTTGCTGTCATTTGTAACTTTTATGTGTGTAAACTTCACAGTTTATGCATATCTTTTTCAGAAAGTCAAATGTAATAGTTTTAGTCCACATTCAATGAAAACCATTCAATTTCTCAGGTGGGATTTCATTTGCGACTGAGGGTATGGAAGGGGTTTACGAAGCTGGAGTGATTATGGGATAATTTCTGGACTTGTCATAAATTTACATAAACGTGACCACTGCTAATATTTGGGGGGAAAGTTCATACCAAAGCTTTTTAATCCCTCAAAAGAAGTATATTTTTATGATAAGAACTATCACTGATTGATTACACTGGTTTAGGCTGGTTTGGGTTCCTCATTATAGATAGAACAAACTTTGACCGACAAGACTTCCTACCTTTACTACCCAACTAGTTAGATCATGCTGACATCACTGATTATATTTGACTACATGCTAAAAATGACATTTCATCAAACATCATTTCCCATGATTTAAGTTTAAAACTACTTCACACCAATAAAAAAAGTCTTGATAAAGAAGCAGAGTTATACCATTGATCAGCTAGTCATTTTCAACCCTTTTAAAGTCATATCAGAAATTTTTAGAATATTGTTAGAAATTCTTGTCCTTCTTTTGTTAAATAAAAAGTACATGGGTGTCCTGTCCTGTAAATTAAAAAAATTAGTTCTTGTCATATACAACCGTGTTGCATGAATGGATTGTGTGTTTGTGTGTGTCTTTGTGTTTGTCGTGAATTCTGTCTGTTGAATCACCTGTGCAAGAAACCATGCATGATATATATTTCCCTGTCACTTCAGTAAAACTATATCTCGTGATAAACCATTTCCATTGCATTTTTAATGATAATTTTTGAAGCAAATTTTTTTTTCTGTGGGCAGCATACTTTTTTTTATTGAAGCCATAAACTTATCAATTAAAAAATAAAGACAAGCCTTTACTGTCCTATGCCTGTTCTTGCATTTATTTGAGCTTTATTTAGCTTTATTTTAGCTTTAGTTTAGCTTTATTTTAGCTTTATTATAGCTTTGTCTTTAGCTTTATTTTAGCTTTATTTTTTAGCTTTATTTTTAGCTTTATTTTTAGCTTTATTTTAGCTTTATTTTAGCTTTATTTCGGGGGATTCTATTTTTCTTTTTTTTCTTTTTTTCTTTATTTCTTGCCTTACTTTACCCAGTCCAAACAGGCCGAAGGCAGTACTTCATTGACAGAAAGCCAAGTAGAATTGCAACTAGCAGATGCAGCAAATGAGGAGGTACACGTTCTGTACATTTTTTTGTTTTTGTTTGTTAAAAATTATTTAAAACCTTCTCACCACCCTCTTCCAGTAAATTGGTTGCCATGGTCATGATCTGTCACATCATGCTATGCAAAATTGGAATTCATTTGAAACCACCACCACCACCACCATCACCATTAAAGAAGTCTTCCTCATCATCCTCATCATCATCATAATCATCATCAACATCATCAACATCATCATCATCTTTATCTTCATTATGATCACTATCAACAGCAATAACAACACCATCATTGAAATTCCATAGAAATGTTCAGATTCCATTTTTAGCCAAAGTTTGTCTAAACGGGAATACACCTGCATGCTAGCATATGTTCTCTGGTTGGTGTATTTGTTTTTTCTTTAAACTGGGGATAAAATGGTTAAATATGACTGGGTCAAGGTTATTGGTAAATACTTGTTCTATTTGCATAGATATGCAAAGTGAAAAACTAAAAAATTCTGATATTCAGAAAATGTCTTGTGCATAATTTTATGTTAATGCCATATTTTATGCTCAAATAATTGTTTTAAATTTAATTTTAAGATATGTGATGGATTGCCATTATTAAGTTGATTTTTAAAGAGGTTCACAAGCACAGACATTTAAAAAAGTTACAGATCAATATTGACTAAGCAAAGATCAAAGAGGGAATCAAAAAGTGATCATTACACTATACAAATTAACAGTACTATCTTTAATAGTCATGAATCTAAAATTGTTTATTGATTACCTTGGCTGTAATGTTTTATATAAAATTGTATTATGACATGTTTAGGTATGGTGAAGTAGTTTCAAGGCTCCAGAAATGTGGCACATATGGTACTTTATTTATTTATTATATATTTTTGTTGGTATTATCACTATTCATTTTTGGTTCTAAGATTGGACCTTTGATAGTTCCTTTTTTTTTTTATTGTTCACTTTGGATGGTAGATTTCAATTTCTGATTGCCCTCTCAAGAAAATATAAACACAATTTTATGCACTTTGGGTTCTTTGGGTTCTGCACTTGAATGCATTTTTTTCTATTTTCTTTCCTTTGCGAATATAATATAGTACTTTTATGAATGTCTTTATTTGACTAACGTTGTTATTATTAATTTCTTTGTTCCATATTGAGTGATTTACTTGACATGCTGCACCTGCATGTAGTTCTCTTTTGTCAGTCAGTAGACTCTGAAAAAATACTAAAATCTTTTTCACTCCATACCAATTCACAAATTTAGAATAACATTTTCATAGTGTTGGAGGTTTTTAGTTGAACATAAAATAGACTCCATTATACATCATTTTTTTGTTAGCTGTGATGAGTACAAAATAATTGTTAATACTACTCATGGCACATCTATGTCAAGTTAAGCAGATTCATATATTTATATTAGGTTTTTTTAAATTCTCTTAACATGTGCTGTGAGCATGAATGACATATCAAATTGCAATTAATATAAACCAATATTCAAGAGTTAATGGCTTCTAATACCATAGAAATGCGTAATAGGTGCAAAGCCTTTTTACAGTATTTGAATTTGTCTATGGTACAGTACCATTCTACAAAGAATTACATTTGATGTCACTAGCAAGTCTTTTTTTTTTTCAATTGTATTTTTTCTTTACGGGTAAAAATTCTTTCAAAATCACACAAATTCCTTAAAAATTTGTACTTGATGACAAGTTGAAATTGTCTTAACTAAAATAACTGATCATTTGTAGAAATACTATAGAAAAGAAATAGAAATGAGGAAATTAATCACTTAATTTCAGTTCTATAAAACCCACAGTCAGACTTTCCATTAAATTTTCTTTATCGGCACTTCCTAATTTATTTCCCAAATTATTGGGCATCATTAAGTTCATGATAAATTAAACAGAAATATAGGAATGTAGAAATCTAATCGACAACAATAGAAAACAAACAAAATGGCCCGAATTCACAAAGGAGGTTTGTCGACAAACCGAGGTTTATGTACGTCATATGACACGTTTTGACACGTTTTTTTAAAAACCTGGCTTGTAATTCGGGCCAATGTGTCTTAAAGTAACATTTGATGAGAATGATTCAGATTGATAATAGTGAGTTGCTTATCTTTTGATACTGGTAATTAATGAACTTTTTACCACTTTTTTGTTTTGTTATGTTCAGATTTAGTTCTTTTCTATTTGTTTGCCTTGTGTTCATAATCATATTTCATAGTCTTGGCAACTTATGTATAATATATTCTGAGAAAATTCTTGTCATGATATTAGTTGTGACTTCCCTTATCAAATCTTTCAAATCATGATTATGCATATATTATTTTATCACACATTTGAAGGAAAAAAAGAAAATCTGAATTAAGTGCTTTGCTGGTGTAACTTCTAAAATTCTAGTCCCACCTACCTAGATAATAACTTTAATAAACTCCAAATTTAGACAGTAGGAACAGTATTTATTCCTTGAGGTTTCATGACCATCACTTAAGGGCATGGAGTCTTCTCCTTCTTTAGATACTTTAAATATACTTCATGTCAACCATGGGATATCCCTGCAGGATGAACAAATATCACTTTGTGTAAAGTTTGTGGCCAAAGCAACACAAATTGCTGTTGAATGAATGCAATGCTGGACTGCCATACTTGAGTGAGTTGTGCATATATGCAGATGGAAACTTGTAGGATTATTCATAATAATAATACACTTTATATGTGTCTTGGTTTTCATAAATACACATACTTATAATTCTTCAGGATTCATAAGTCCCTGATGAATTTATCATATGTCCCCATTCATTTATATGCTTGTATGATGGATAAAATTACCGGTAATCAATTTATATTTTATCCTTCTCTTGTCTCTTCATCTCCCCTTCTTTCGCTCTCTCTCTCTATCTCTCTCTTTCTCTCTATCTCTCTCTTTCTCTCTCTTTCTCTCTATCTCTCTCTATCTCTCTCTCTCTCTCTCTCTCTCCTTTTTCTCTCTCTCTCTCTCTCCTTCTTTCTCTCCTCCTCTCTCTCTCCTCCTCTCTCTCTCTCCTCTCTCTCTCTCCTCTTTCTTTCTCTCTCTCCTCATACAGACAAAGCAAGCCGATGGTACAGGTGTATAGTAGTTGATCCAGTATTCCCGCACGCCATGTTGATACAGCACCAGCCCCCTCAACAATACAATGCAACTCATATACACAACAGCCAAAACCTTGTTGATTTGTAGATACTACTGCATGCATGCTTGACACATATCAATTGTAGGGATAGTTTATTATGATACTGTACTTATATGTAGTATACGGGCCAGGTTTAGGCAAACTGAAAATATGGAATATCATGTTTCTGGAGATCGATAGTCTTTGGAAAAATATATATGATGGACTTGGAAGTTGGAAGGACAGTGACATGTGATTGAGAGATGAAAAACTGTTTTCATTTTGTCCTAGCCTGTATATGTGTAAATTCAAAATAATATCCCAGAGATGACTAAAAGAGACATTGAAAAAGAATGGTCAAATTTTAAAGTCAGTTTAGATTATAGAAACAAGTTTTGATGATTTATTTTATTTTTTCTCTCTTATCACCGATCAATTCCAGAATATGTATCCAGACATGAAAGAAAATTATAGCCTTTTATTTTATTCCTATTAGTTTCACATTTGTGACTTTTTTTTCTTCAACATGTCACAATTTGTGTATTAAAATGATTCTGTTTTCATTGCATCCAATGAGCTTCCACCTAAGTTTCATTGAAGAAACGACAACTTATCGTGCACTTCCCAACGCACTGACCAGAACCTAAACATACATTGATAGGAATTTGATTTTGTTCATATCAACTGGTAGATCTCACATATTCTAAAAGAAATGAATTGGCGGCAAAATTAAATGTCTTGAAATAAACTACACCAAAAAATTAATTTTAATAATAATTCACTGCCTTAGAATCATTTCAGCTTCTCCACATTCCTGTACATTTATAACCAAATTTGCTCTGGTCTGCAAAATTTTACCAACCTTTTCTCGCTTTTTGCCAAGGCATGAACGAACAATGATCTGTTCAAGGTGTGTCTGGAAGTTACTGGTAGTCCCACAGGGGTATATGCTGGGACCGATACTTGTCTATTTTGTATTTGTCCATACATGTATTAATTTGCTCAATCAAAGCTAATGTAATTGATAGATAACTTCATGAACCTGCCTGCCATTTCATTGAATAATGCATGTGAATCAAACACTACCTCCTTATTTCATAAACATCTCTTTCCTAATACTCAATTGTTGTTCTCACTGCTGCATTATCTTGTGTAACAAACGCTACTGTGCATGAGTACTTTCTGTGAAGAATAAGGTAGTGTTTAAAGAACATGCAGCAGTGAGAACAACCAGTGAATATTTGTTTTGGTAGTGAACTCCTTATACATCGTTCATACTCCATTCATGGAGTTCTGATTTATAACTTTCTGTAATGAATGTTCATGCATCAATTTTTCTACCAGAAGAATAACCTTATGTGTAGTGCCCCTTCCCTTGTATTGTGATAGATGTGATGTGAGAGCATATTGAAATGACGATGATAGTCGTACTAAATAGATCTCATGTCAAAGACGACTTGAAGGTATTCACAAGCAATCGGTCAAACCAAAGATAGTTGGAGAGGGAAGTATGCAAGGATGGATGGAATTGAGGAAACAGGACTGTTTGGTTGAACTTGGAGAAGAGGAAGATTGAATATGTTAATTAATGGGTTAATATGTTAGTTATTTGATCTTGCATTTGCAACAACAACAATTTAAAAAATAATGTATTTTTTAAAGGTATAATACACAAATACACAAACATTTAATCGCATAAAATAATTTCAAAAAGGTTTGTTAAAAAGTCCAAAGTTGAGCCAATTGTTCCATTTTTTCAGACATCTAGTGTTTCAGAATGAATTACACATATTTTGTAAAGGAAAACAAATTATGTGAAATGGAATTAGGCAGTATGTATCTTCAACATTTCTTGTCTTCTGTTGTCTTTTGGGGATTTATCTAGTGACTCATCGCCGTTTGTGAATAGGAAGTTTGCATGTCGTGTAAAGAACCAATTGAGAATTCTCTTTTTCCCCCTTTGTTAGATAGCTTCTTTTTACTGTACTTATACAACATGAGTGTCACCCTTTTGCCAAGATTGAGAAGGATTATTTCAAAGTGATGTAATTGTGGAGATATAATGGATGACTCTCTATCAAGTGTTTTCTTGCTGTATATACATTTACAAGGATTTGTAAAATGAGAACATGTATATATGTCTTGTGGTTTTGTGCACTGCTCACAAACACTGCTGGTTTGTTGAGCTGAAAGTGCTCGCTGACCTGTACCGATATTTTCATACTCGGCGAGAAAAAAAGTGAGTTCTCCTCATTTCATTATAAAAAGGAAGTGTCTGTAAAATCAAGTGACTTTAAACTAGTACCATTTTGTAGCGTCCCATGATTACATCACTGTAGATTTAAATAATTGGCAAATTGCAAACATTTGCTCTTTAGAATGGCTCTTGAACTTAACAAAATAGGTAAAACATTCCATTTTCTATGTAACTAGCCACTTACATTACCGCTGATTATCTCTTATTTTTATAGCATATAACCTAATTTGTACTTAAAAGTAAGTAACAATTATCACAACCTTACAAACTTGTGTTGCGAGGTCGGATGTTTGTTTTTACATCTTGGTTACAGGGTTATCATGGAGTAACCTGTGTGTTATTTATCTGTTGCGTTCTCCTGTTTAAAATGGAAATGTTTAGTTATCTGTTGTGTCAGAAGTGAAAGGCCTAAGTCATCAATTTTCAGGTAATTAATGATTTTCATTGAATTAATGACTAAGTGACAATGTTTAAAAGATAAATATCTAAAGTTTGAAAGAAGATAACAGAGACAATAATATGACAATGCATTTTAATTATAATGCTAAAATTGAGATAATTTGGCATAGCCATACATTTCTTGTTTGAATCTTATTTCTATCTGTAGCTATTTAATTTCTTAGAGAGGATAAAATGTGATTTGTGTAATGTGGCATTAACTAGTTATTAGTTTGATTTTAACATATTAATATCATGATTTTATGCAGTTTTTGCATAATCTTCTTTCTATATATTGCCTTTTCTCTTGCTTTGTTATTTTAACACATTGGTATATATCAGATGGTGAAGGATGGCTAGCTACTTACGCTCTAAATTTATATGTTCTTATCTCTTATTCTCGTTTATGTCTTTATTTAGTAAGATTGGGTTAGAATTATTTAGTGAGAGAACAACGGAATTGGTTTTCCACTGTTTGTGTACAGGATAACAACACTAGGTGACAGTAAATCGAATCTGATTTTAGATGACTAATATTCTTTATCAGAGTTGGAGAAGCAATGATTTTGAATGGAATGAATTGAAAAGAGTCTATTATATGATTTTCTATCTTTGAATTTGTTCATGTTTTAGAGTAGAGTCAACATTAATATGTAGTATGAAGATTGTATTTGTATGGTGAAGCAAATCAGTATAACTTGCTATGGTGAAACCATTCCAAAATGTATGTTGAAGTTTTACTTTTATCTGATTTATTTTTATTACCATATCTATCTGCTCATGGGCTGTACAAAGCTTTTTCACAGGACACCCCACCTTCTCTTCAGCATGCATGATGGAGGTATTTGTTCAGGAAGTAGTTTTGATTGTTCATATAGACTCTGCTCTGCTGCTTGTATCTCTCTTGGGAAAAGTACATTTATATTAGCAGTTTCCAAGTTTACCAATATTGTAATCCATGCAAATATGCATAGAACACAAGTTGGCCATGGCCACTCCATTATTATTTCAACTTAAATTCTGAATTCCATTGCGAGAGAATAAACAGTAATGATGACCCCAAGAATTTACTTTCATTGATTTTGATAGGCCTTGGTTCCTACTTCATAAAACCAGATTCCGGACAAAACGAGCCTCTTCCATGCTATTAGCAGAATAATTTATGCAGTAATCGTACTTGTAACAAATATGTTTTTATCATGTTTTTATCCGGAATAGAGTGCCTTTGTTCATGAAAGAAGATATCACTACAGCAGCAAATCAAAAACATCAGTGATCCTTCAGAAAAATACATTCATCATTTCACCTCAATTATTATTTCCATGATATTGGAAGGATATATCAAAGTTTTATGGAGCAGATAGATTATCATTATGAGTTGTGGGATTTAACTTTAATACCTTGTTTTTGTCATAACTGGTATTGAATGCAAAGGAATTGTTTGATTAAAGATGAGATTGTTTAATAAGCATGAAATCAATCCATACTTAATTCTGGCTCTGAAAGCCATTAAGAATTTTGATTTATAAACATCAAATTAAAATTGTATAAGTGGAACAAATAATGAATATTTTCCATTTTTCATGACAAATTATTGATGATCTATAGACCGTTGATGTAGTAAAAGATGTATATGTTATCACTGAACATATATTATATTTGTGTGTAGGATTGCAAATATGAACGTGCATGGATCTTGTATGTGCTAGTATGGTAAATGTAGTCTTGTGCTGCCAAATTATTGTATTGTAGCAGTTTAACAAAGAGGAAAATTAAAAGAGAGATATGGCTGTATCAAAGTAAATCTCTTTTTTGTTTGTTATTTCATGTGGTTCAACACGTAGTTAATTTCTCTAGGCAATTAAACGTTTCAATGCTTCAATTCCTTTCACTTCGAGAGAAAATTGATAAACAACTGCAACTAGGCCTAAATGACAATGTCAACATCTCAAATAGTGCCTCTAAAAAAGCATTTAATTCAAGGATATGAGCAGTGGGACTGAATCAAGGATTAGGAACCTGAATATCTACCGTAATTACGCAAAAGGTTGAGAATGTAAATGTGACGTTTTTACAGTCCTCCAAAAAGCCTTCTAAAATTCTTCAAGATCAACTTTGTATAGTATCAGGTACCCTACTTAATTTGTATTACTACAATGTAAAAGGGGCCAGAGGCAGGGGCATAAAGCCCAAATTTCATAAGAACAAAGTGTGCCCCTTTAAGAAATGTAATTTATTTATACGTCTTTGGGCCCCACCCTAAAATAGCTTGCCCTCAAATGGGGGCTCAAATGAACATGATGCCAGAACTTCAAGGGAACAAAAGAAGGGCATGAGACGGATTCCTGATTGTCAGATGTTGACACAGGTACGTTAAGTTTTATCTTATAAGAAGAAAACAAAAATGACTGCCCCCAACCCCTGGAAAAATGTAAAAAACAAAGATGGTAACCACAATCTTACCTTTTTGTTTTTTGCTCAAGGAGTAAAAAAAAACACAAAGAAACTAATGCTCACTTGAGTTTTAAACAAAATTAGTGCTCATTAAGTCCCCCCCCCCCCCCCGCTTATCGCTAAACATTTTCTCACCAATTGGGGCCCTCGCCGCCGGCTAGATCCGCCCCTGTGTTGACGCTAGGGAATCGAGTGTGCCTATCGACTAGAACTTTTCGAAGGAGGGATCTCCAATTTCAAATGCTAATAAAAACAAATCGGACGATGAGACAACTTCATTAAATAATCGTTTGCTTTCAAGATCACACTTTGAAAGACGCTCCGCCGCTCCTAGCTTGAATATTGTTTCCTTTGTTGGTTGTATCAATGAATAACAGATTTTAATCGCTGCATTATTCGAACTTTGATTCCAAATCAATTTACTTTGCATAATCTTGTTATGTTGATTTTGATCGTATCATGGACGGGTGATCATTGGTCAAACATTGTACAAATACAACCAAACATTGATAAAAGAGCTTGATCTACATTTCAACAAACTTTAATCGAATTCGACCTCTTCTCAATGAAACATGACTTTATATAGGGGTTAGCCGTTTAGGGTTTGCCAAAAGCGTTTGACGCTGATTTGTGTCTTTAAACTGCTAAAAAGGGACATGAAATGTGAATTTCTATGACTTTGTTTCCTCCTTCAAAAATGCTACATTGCTCATCAACTCCTATACCCCAATCTCAATTGTATGTACATGTAATTTAAAAGACAGTATTTGCTGAAGAATGATGTCGAAAATATGAAAGATAAACGAGGTATAAAATTATACACAACAAAATAACACTTAGTATATTTGAAGGAGGGGTGAATTGCCCCTTGGATCAAGAAAGATAAATGCAGCCAAATTTTCTATGTGCAGTCTAAGTACTATGTTGGGGAGAATTATTGTGCGATTATACACACGGAAACCTATTAAATTTGTAGACATTCTCATAGACTTTAATTATTTCTTCCCCAAATACTTCATTTTGGGCGATACCCCTCCCCCCCCCCCCCAATACGTGAACCAGAGCCCTCTCGCCCAGTTTTTAATAGGCTGATATGCCTCCCCCACCCTAGTCTGCAGGCACAGACCCTGGTCAGTCGTAAAAGTGAGTCTGCAATATAAGACTACCATAGGCCATGTATACTGTAGCTGCTCCTGTACACAACCAGTAGGTAGCTTGGCTAGACTTCTCTCAAGGCACAACGATTTGTTGATAAAGTGTTAAATTAGGGTCTGTGCCTGCAGACTACCCCCACCCCCTGATACCAAGGCCTAGATCCATGCAGGGCCTGTCGGATGCGCCTCTGTACAACTCGTGTCTATAATATTGTCAAGTTCCAATCAACATCAACTGAAATAGAATTATACTCTTTTAATAAAATGAACTTCGATTCAAGTACAGGTCTTTGTTCGGACATTATAAGTTCTGCGGTTCGCAATGGTATGCGATGACGACCCCCATCACCCCCTCCCCCTTTCTAAAAAGATTGTTCTTCGATTGTGCAAAATAAATAGCGTTTTATCAAGGTTATTCTTATTCATTAATCGGAATAGAGAGATAATCAGTATGCAGAAGCAGCAGAACTGATGATAGCTAGGTCAGCTTAATTTGGAGATACAGGTTTTCAGATCTTTGAGTATTTTGAAGTGCTGAATGGATTCATAAAATTTTCGTGCGAAGCATCTTCGTCCCAGGACAGCCTATAACAGGTAGGAATGTTATAAGCTTGTCAATCAGTGTAACACGGTTTTAAATCACGCTGTGTGTTTTTTCGTCATTTTTTTTTAATTTGAAATGGATACAGGGAAGGAAGGAGAAAGAAGCAGAAGGACCTAAGAGTGAGAAAAGAAATCGACATTCATAATTTACCTCCTTTTCATTTTGACTTAATATAATCCTTTATTAATCTTCTTTGACAAGACTTGAGTTATACGATCATACGGGAGGCCGGGGAGGGGGTACGTTGCGGAATGAGTATGGGAAAGGGGATAGCAGGCGACTGGAGTGGGATTCGGGATAGGGGACTAGGGAACATATTAAAGGTATTACAAAGTTTTGGTATGGGGTCATGAATTTGGTTCAAATTAACATATTGGAAGCATATGCGTTCCTTCAATATTCATTGATCGTTGTCCCGGTTGAAATCGAGTCTAAAGTGATGAAATTATAAATAATAAACTCTTTATGTTGTATAGCTCCCTCTCAAGGTCAATATATTAATTTAGCTATGAAACAATGGTTCTTGACTAAAATCGACCGATTAGCTATTCCCGTTTGGAAATTATATATCACAACTACATATTCTGAGATTTTCATGGTCGCAGCTACCATTGTACGGCCGTAGGCGCTATTTGAAATTTTTCAACATTTACCGGGAGCACCGGTAAATTTTTCTCGAAAACGGAAGTGTTTTAGGGATGAATTTTTTCAGTGCTTATAATAAATCCACAGGGGCATCCAAATATATCAAAATTGTAAAGATTCACTATCCATCCAATTTTCAAAATTTCCCAAAACTTTGTATTACCTTTAATTATTCGATAGTTTTTTTTTTCTTTAACATAATTAAAGTTACCAGAAGTTACTCCTTTTCGGTTCAGATAAGTGCCCCTTCACCTCCGATAATTGCCCCTATTCAAATCTGAGACATGCTCGTTTAACTTTGACAAGTGCCCCTTTCCCCTCCTGATAAGTGCTCTTTTCGTCTCTGATGAGCGCCCCTTTTCACCTCTTATACCTGCCCCTTTTATTTTGACACTTGCCCTTTTTCCTTTCAGTTTAATAAAAGCTCTTTTCCCCCCTTTATATTAATGCCCCTAACTCTTTTCAAAATTACCACTTATCATCTCTGATAAGTGCCCCGTTTATTTCAACACGTGTCTCGTTTTCTTTTTAATAAGAGCCACTTCCCCCTTTTCATAAAAGCCCCCTTTCTCCTCCGATAAATGCCCCTATTAAAATCTGATCGGTGCCCTTTTTCTTTCAACAAATACACATTTTCCTTATTATAAGTGCCCCTTTTTTATTCTCATAAGTGCCCCTTTCATATCTGGTCGGTGCCCCTTTTCAGGTGCAATAAATGCCCCTTTTCATCTCTGATATGTGCCCTTAATTCTAATAAGGGACCTAGTATCCCCTTTTCATAAATGTTTTTGATGATCCCCCCCCCCCCCCACACACACACTTTGGAAGTCGCTCGGCCACCCCTGCTATCCCAATACATATCTCTGGAATATGCAGGTATTGTGGCGTAAGCTGGATTTAGGAAAAACCATAGAAAACCATATACCTTATGATCATATTTGTTTAACCTTTCAGGGTTTTAGTATTTCTCTTATATTTACGTCATGTCAATAATTTATTGTGCCTTTGTAGATAACAGACAAACTTTGACCTGATTGATAGATCTGTGTTATGGTCGAATGATGTTTTTTTGTGGGTATAAATGGTAAAATAATTAATGTTGTTTATAATATAAATAGAAATGCCAAGTCTTG
>JAVYIG010002785.1:0-227840 GCA_035222895.1 Strongylocentrotus droebachiensis
CTAAATGGCGCGTACAAAATAGATATTAACGTAATATCTATGAGAAGGATATTATTGTTGGTGGAGAAAGGTATTTTTCGTCCAAGCGAAATTAAGAGCGTCGTTGGGTAATGACTACACCCCTTGACCACCAATTTGGAAACTCATCTCTCTCTAAAAAAAAAAAAGTGATGCTCTAAGTCCTGCATGACTGAGGTAATCGGAGCAGAACCAGTTTCTCATCCAATTAGAGCAGAAGGAGAAAAACACTTGTAAGAAACCCCTGGTCTCCTACGGTACTGTGATTGAGTTGGTGAATGGAAAGTGGTGTCCCGGATGCATCTCCCCGCCTGGTATTTCGGTTGCCTGGGGATTTGGAGCGAGCGAAACCCTGTTTGTGTCTCCTTTCCCCTCTCTCTCTCTCTCTCTCTCTCTCTCCCCTCTCTCTCTCTCTCTCTCGGTTCCATCTAGGGTGTTCGATAGATGCATAGATACATTCGAGGAGCAAACGAACTACTTCAAACAAGAGACCATCTATTGTTACAGCGATGAGTGGGTGCATCTCTTTTTTTCTCCCCTCTATTTTTTTTCTTCTGTCAAGGAAACGGGAGCGTGTATTAAGTGGCCTCCATATATCCCGAAATGAGCAAGGGTTTTCAGCGTGCCTGCAACTCGATACGAGAGGGAAGTACTACAGCACGCACGCAACAGGCTTAGCTCATAATACGGCTTTCTCGCCGAGGAAATTGAAAAGAAGGTGTGTGTTTGGGACGGGAGAACTGAAGGCGGAGGATGGATAGAAGAAGAGATGGGGAGGAGGGGAGGGAAGATGGAAGGAACTGTGACATTGTGAGGGGGGATGTGGAAGGTAGGATCGTATTGTGAATGTCAAATAACTCACAATACTTCGTGTAATGATTTTCAGGCAGGACGATCATAATGATTTGAAGAACATTCTTTTTGCAAAATAAAATTACAGGTGCTGACGAATATTTCATACAGTAGACTTTTTGTTATCATATCTGGTATTACTGGATTTTAATGTCAAATTCCTAATACCATTCAATGCACGTCTACAGCATATCCAAACAATTTTATGACGCATTACATTTTGAAATAGAATTATGTCATAATTGAAAGCTCAAATCAGAGTAGAAGTGACAAACAGGCAACGTTGAACCAGGTTCCTTCAAGGACTTTTTGCTATACAAATAACTGGCAATTTTAATTCGAAGAATTTATTCAAACAACCAGACATGTAATGGTTCAATAAATAAATTTGAACACGTATGTTAGCAATGGATTCCTTAAACATGTTAAACAGTCAATAATCAAGAAAGGAATACAATTCAACTGGTGTTCAAGCTTTATAACATATAGGTAGGTCTAATGGGGATAAAGTTTACCCTTATTCATATAACTCGTGAAGTAAATCTTTCCAGGAAGTTGAGCTTCATTCTTTCTGCTTTGATGCAACTAATTCAACAAGGATAAAGTGAGCATTTTTCATTAAAATGTGACTAGAAGGACCCTCTAAGTTTTAAACAAAGAGTGCATTGACTCTTATCAGGAGATGGGAGGGAAGCTTCCCATATTTTCTTCATCTCGTGGCGAAAGATCGCGGAGTGTTGTCAACGAAAAATATCTCTTTCAAGTCACGTAGCAACACATCGACTCCAGTGGTCCGAGCTTCATGTAGCCTCACAATTATCTCACTAGGTCATACCCGATCCTTCTTGGTGGAAAAAGTACGACTGGATTTTGTACGAGATTCTTAGAAGTTGAAATGTATCGTCTTAATAAAGTTTAAGGTGGTTCAGTAGTGATTTGGGGGACAAGATATAGAGAAGCATGTAAAGTTGGAGGGGCGGGTGCAGGAGCTACCCCCATTCCCATCACTGTTTTCAAGCTACTCCTACATGACACATGTAAATATTCAAGGTTATTCGCTCGCCCTTTCCAAGTAAATAATATTTTTCGTAACTGCATTACATTTCGAGATGATGAATAATATATATATTGTGATAAACTTGACTCGCAAAACACCTAACAATTCAAATTAAACTCTTAATTTGATTAATGATAAAGGTCGCCTTGGAATGTATTATATTCTCTGACATGTATATATAGCAAAACAAAATGTCCGAGAGTCAATGTGATTTCATTCAGAAATTGTATCTCTATTTATGATCATTCGGAAGTGAAGTCTCTTCTGGCACACAAGATGTTTTCAAGTGGGTTCAAGCATTAGGTAATGCCCTTCCCATACCTAAAAGCGACAAGAATAAGCCATCCACTTAAACTTAAAGAGAAGGTTAAGTTCTGGGGAGAGGTGAAACATAATTTGTGAGCGTTATCATTGTTATGATGCAAGTGTGGAAGAACATTAGAGAACAAATTCCCGAAAAGCATGGCTCTTCAAATGCATTCATATTCTAAATACACTGTATGACATTTAACAGCTTAAAAATGAGGCCCGATTTTTATGCCACATGTTTGTGTAAACCCGTATACATCTTTCTGTGTGGATAAACTTGTTACTTAACGAAGACTGGGCCCAATTTCTTATCATTTTGGTGACTCCAGAACCTTGCAGTAAAACACCAATACTTAAATGCTACATGATCAACCTTTTCCGATCTATTCCACACCGTTTCCTTCACAATGCAATCGCATGACCAGAGCTCAACTTTATCTTTGAAAGATGTCTATATACAACTATTAAGGACAACAACTATGATTCTATTTGATACGTCAGGTATGAAAACAATTAAAATATGTAACGTATAACATTTAAAGCAGGAATCCACTACTTGAAGCTACTTGCGCCCTCTATATAGCAAACAATGTCTAAGCGGTGACCGTTGGTCCCCCATAGTCCCCTTTTTCTTATGTTAATTGAGAGTTGATGATAGCCACCTGTCAGTGACCACGCAGGAAGGTTTAATCCCTCCTAGCCAAACTAGTGCAGACAGGCTTTAAAGGAAATATTTATTTTGACAGGATAACGCATAGAACTGATAATTATCTAATTTTCAAATGATCTAAGAGAAAACATGACTGGCGGAATCGTGGGCATACGGAATATGACTCCATTTACGATATCGATCACCGAGTATGATGTCATGAAAATCGATTGCTCCGGTAGTAAAAACATTCTCTTGACAACATTTCGTCCATTCATTGTTAAAAGCACTCTATAAAAACAGTGATCACTCTTTCCGCAGGCTTTTATACAGAATTTGTTCTTCATCGTTTACGTTTGCTTTTTCATCGTCATCGTCATCATCATTATTAACATCATCACCATCAACTCCTCTCCCCCCCCCCCTTCTCTCTCTCTCTCTCTCTCTCTCTCTCTCTTTCTTTACTATCCACTTAACATTATTTCCCCAAAACTTCATTGACTGTACATGCTGAATATCATTCTCTACGCCCAAAATACCTGCTCTGCATGCGCTCATACTATTTAAATATCTGTTTTCATTTAACATCACTGCATTTTCATCTCCACTACTATCACCACCTCCTTATCCGTCTTATTAATTCTTTAGCCATCTCCCTCTGCATATAAAGAGATATTACTGATTGTCTTTCTATCTATATTTCTGTTTCAGTGTTTCCCCCCCCCCCCTCCCCCTCCTCTTGTCATCTCTCTCACCACCACTTCTTCGACCCCTATCTCTCTCGCTCCCCCTCTCTCTCCTTCTCTCTCTCTCTCTCTCTCTATCCTTATCTCTTTCTTTCTTGCTCCCCTCTCAATCACTCGTCCTCTCTCTTTCTCTCTCTCTCTATCTCTTTCTCTCTATCTACCTCTCCTTCTGCATCTTTCACGCTCTCTCCTTCAAGGTATCAAAAACAATACATATCTCCGAATCTCTCTCTCTCTCTCTCTTTCTTCCTGTCTATCTCCACCTCCCTTTATCTTTCTATGTTTCTCCTGAAATTTCCTCTCTCCTTGTCTTTTTACTCTCTTACGTCCCCCCACCCCCCCCCCTCTCTCTCTCTTTCTCTTTATCTCTTTCTCTCTATCTACCTCTCTCCTTCTGCATCTTTCACGCTCTCTCCTTCAAGGTATAAAAAACAATACATATCTCCGAATCTCTCTCTCTCTCTCTCTTTCTTCCTGTCTATCTCCCCCTCTCTTTATCTTTCTATGTTTCTCCTGAACTTGCTTTCCTCTCTTCTTGTCTTTTCACTCTCTTACGTTTCCCCTCTCTCTCTCTCTCTCTCTCTCTCTCTCTCTCTCTCACTCTCTCTCTCTCTCTCTCTCACTCTCTCTCTCTCTTCCTGTCTATCTCCCCCTCTCTTTATCTTTCTATGTTTCTTCTGAACTTTCCTCTCTCCTTGTCTTTTTACTCTCTTACGTTCCCCCTCCCACTCTCTCTCTCTCTCTCTCTCTCTCCCTCTCTGCCCATATTCTCTTCCCCCTTCTCATCTCCCAGCACACACACACCAGCCATCTTAGCATCATAAAAGGCCAGCTGAGCAGGTGGATGTTGCTTGTACCCGGGTCCCCATAGGGGCACACGCGTACCTCTCGACACCGCTTCCATTCACCGGCTCATTCTCAGCCCCAAAATGACTTAATTATCCCTTACTTCGTTATAGCTCCCCTTCCTCCCTTCCTCAAAGACGGATAATATTGCTAATAATTATAGAGAACTATCTTAACTAAGAGAAAGCCTGCATGGGTAAATTTACATCTCAAAGAGCTTGTTAGTCGAATCGATTATGTACGTTACAAGGCAAACTGATGTTGTGTTCTATACTAATGCTGCACAGGTGCAGTAAACAATCTTGGTGTTAACTTGTTTTGATAATAATGTGAGGGAAAGAATTAACACATTTAAACTAATATCATCTTTACATTTATATAGCTCTGTTTACACAAAACACGAAAAAAATGTAATCTAAGGAAGATATGAAGTTGTGCAGACATTTTTTTTCTCGTTTGTTTGTTTGTTTTGAAGGGAATTTTCCAAAGCCAGGGAGTATTTTCATATCTAGAAAGTGTTTGGAACACATCTCAAAGAGGTTCCGGGGTTCAAAAAATAGGTCGGTCCTCTGGTTGCTTATCTACAAGCATACATAGGCTTTACTAGCAGTCAGGTAAAACCAACCAACCAACCAAATTTCATTATACACGTTATAAGGTACGTCTTCCCAAAAGACTGGACTTGGACACCATGATGTCTATAACAAGGAAATATAGCATCAAAAGAAGCCAGTTGATCTCACGGACGCACTTCAGAAAAGAAGTGATGCACTCCAAAAGGTAAAACACTGTCAGTATTATAACATCAATCACAGCAATTAAACCTCTACAAAGTTTATCAGTGACGTCTCGGCTTTACCCCCACCGTCAGGATTCCGGCATGAGTCTGAAAATACCCCACATCAGCAAGATCTAAAGTCATAGATGATGTATGCGTGTTCATGGAAACCCTTCGCCGCCAAGCCCGCCGATCGATGAGGTCCAAAAGCGCCAGTTTAAGACCGCTTCGATTTTCCTGCACTTCACCACCAGATAGCTTGAAGCCTTAAACCTAAAAGCCCGTTTCATAACGGCTTTGATAGACGGGCGTATTGGATGGATTTACCGAAAGCACAGCTCAGGGCTAAACTTGATCGAATCTCGGTTGACTGTCTCTGTCTCGAATAGCTTTATTTGGGCTCTTAGTCTTAAGGAGGGACGCGACTCTATCCCGTCTGAAGTATCCTCTTTAACCTGACTGGCATTTATTCAATCTTTTATATTGTCACTATCAAAGGTCAATCAGAGTCCTATTTTGGAAACACCCTCTCTCTCTCTCTCTCTCGAAACGGAGGTCGCAACTTCCCTCGTTTAACCCGTTATTTTTAGTTCTCAATCTTCAAGACGTTTTTCTTTTCTTGACGTTATCTAACAGATACCATTTTGGATACAACCTCTCCATTCAAAGGTAGTTGCAAGCATCATCTTTTAAGCTGTTTTTTATTTAATCTGTTCTCTTGTCACAATCATGATAATCACACGTCAAGCAGATCCCAATTTGGACATACCCCTAAAGACAATTTAGACTACACTAGTAAACCTGTTCGGATGATGTCGTCCTCCAAACAGTAATTTTAAATATAATTTATGAAGCAATTTGAGCATTTATTAAGTAAATACCTTTAGTTGTATCAAACTAAATCTAAGATCTTTGAAAATCCGTTAGCTTTTTACAGCTTGCAATCATGACCTACTATTGATCAGAATACGTTGTTAGAAAAGTAGAGAACTAGAACTTTTGAATTCTGATAGAGTTTACAAAAGATATTTAATTAAAGAAATACAGTCCCATTGACATTGTCAACCGCAAATGCGTAAAACGGTTTATTTTCTTCTAATTTATTGTATATGTTTGATACTACTAAATACATAACTCCGGCAAAAACAAAGAACATTTAAAGTAGACCGTGATACAATCGAACGGTTTCTAGGGATTCTGGTGGAACCATCAGATGAAGAAAAAAATAACTCAGAGCGAAAGCTGGAAAATATGTCAAGAAGGATAGGATAATCTTGAAATGCAAAATGCCTAGATTGCATGCAACATGAATCTTTAAAACGTCAACTATGCAGACATTAACATTATTTAAAAAAAAACTCTAATGATAATCATCATATGTCTTGGGACCCAAGAAAATATAATTATGCTACACCTTACCAAAAAATAGTAAAACATTTTATGAATAGTCAGGATATTTTATCTGAATCACACCAGGGATATAGAGGATGGCGGTATAACATGAATGATTGCAATAATAATAATGTGCATTGGTATATAGTAGTAGATCCACTACGTGTTGCGCGTCATATCTAAACGAACAGGTGGCTCTTTCATGCATTACTTCACATGTTATTACGAAACCCAGCGAATTAGGCAAAACGCCATGCCTCAGCTAGCTCGATATCAAGAAAGATGACAGACAAGTACAGGGTGTTGCATGAAATTGTGTGCAGTGTGTTGGGGTTGTTACAAGCGTGAACTCAAGTATGATTATGTCAGGGATTGAAGTCATTCGAAAGGGCGCCACTTGAATTCGTAAACTAACCCTGGGGAGCGTTTCACAGAACTTGTCATCAGTGACAAATGACAGTTTTTGTTATAAGCTACTGAAATCCTTGCTTCTGATTGGTCATCAGCAGATTTTTCACTGATTTTTGTCATTTGTCATTGAAAAAAGGCTTTGTGAAACTAACCCTGATCCTTTTGGAGGTTGGCAAGAGAGCTCCTCTATTGTGCGCTTGGGATTTATAGCAAAATAAGTTATTGTTTTACATGTTAAAGACCTACATTTTTATTCTAAAATTCTTTCAACTTTGTTGGATTCGACTGTTAACATGCCTGTGGGATGGTAAAGCATAATAAATTGCGGGATTTAGAATTGACGTACTTGTGATTATTCGTGGTTTTCACAATGGCCGTGTTTTGTTTAAAAAAATATAAGTTAGTGATATATGGGATAAAAATGTTTGCCCATACATTCGTTCATTTGTATGAGTGTTCTTTTTAATGCCAAAACTTCCTCGCATACAAAGGCCTTGGTAAATAGCTATAGGGGCTTTCATTTGAATAGAATGACACATTGGAAATAGATTTTCATATTTCCTTAATTTATGTTATATTTATGTTAGTATTGTGACATCCAGAATGATGACTATCCAATTATCATTCTTGTGAGTAAAAACCATGCCATAACAGGCCAGTATACTCCGACCTATTTAAATTATGTCATTCAACCGCACATTATCTGATGTAACTGAAATCAAACGCAATATACCCTGTGATGTTTGTGAGAAATACGGAAGCACCGATTTTTTTTTTCCAGGTCAACTATTTTCTGAAACACCCTGTAGCATTCACTCGCATTCGTACGTCATCCTCTCTAAGTCGTATATTGACCATATCGGTTGCGATGTACTGCATCAGGCGAGCATCCCGTATATACATACATCGTCCCCTAATTTCTCAATAACAAAGCATTGGGATAATTTATCGATTCGCTGACACGTATTAGCAGCACCGGTTAATTAGCCTCCAAATGGAGCTCAGAAACGCAGACGACATCGCGTGCACGATTCCCGCGTAAATAAAAAAAGGAAGAAGATTGAAGAAGAACGAGAAATTGGCGGGAATGTAAGGCCGAGAAATTAAGCACTGATGAGAAGATCGTTTCCCCATCTCTAAGGCTTCTATTTTTTGTAATTTGTGATGGATAAGAGTGTTAAAGGGCTAATGAAGACAGAATGAACAGGATTACTGCAATTAAATTCATGCACGCTTGGAGATTTGAAGGAGAAATATAGTTTGTTAAAATATTGGTAACATTTTAATTATATCTGCTTTACATTTTTATTTCTTCAGGTTCTCCTCAAATATTACCAATCCTCTTGCTCTGCTTCTTTCTATTTCATCTCTTTCTCTCCTCCTTTTCATCCTTTTCTTATTATTATACTTTCCTGCCTCGCTCTCTCCTTTTAGACCAAACAAAAATTTGAAACATTAAAATACCTTGTTAAAAAAAAAAGGTAAAACTTATATGGTAAAAGTGGGATACCTTGCTTATCATGAATCCATTCACATTTATAAATAATCATATTCTTTTATACTTAAGACAGCTATATTTATCTTTACAATCATATTCTTGCTGCCACTAGAGGCACACTATCTACAACTACCATTGGCACTGCACATCGGCACGGTATCAACAAGTTGACAGAGATAAATGCATGCGGAGCTCTTTAAGACGAACATTCGCATTCACAATCGCTTTTATTCTTCATCTCGTCGAGTCGTCCCAAGAGACCAAATATAGTAGATAATTTTCGAGATTAAAAGGAAAGGAGGGTCTCACATTCCGCATCAAATGGTTGGAGTATTTACAGTAGTGAGATATTAACGCGGACGGGTTCCTGGGAAAAGTCGCAGTTTAATCACTCCATCTATTGTATTTCACCCGCAATTTGTTGTGATTGAGATTGGCGGCGGAGAGAGTGTTAAACAAGGGGCGATAGGGGAAGCAAGGAGGATTCCAACCACCCCCATTTATTCATCTCTATTCAAAACAGGGGGAATCTTACCCATCTACTGAGGGAGTTTGGGGATTGCAAACAAAAATGTAAAGATAATATTAAGAATACCTAGTGACTTGTGATTACTATAAAAAATTAAAAAAAATCATAATAATGAAAGATTATTCAAATGATTATTACTTTCACTCCCCTAATAATGTATAATTTAAAAATTAGAGATTGTCCGACGTTATTAAAATATTCCCACGTTAGGCATATTCAAAAGCAGATCGGTATCAAGAGAAAATAGCAGGAAACATACATATTTGATCACATAAGCCATATTATGGGTACAAGTCTGCATACTTTCATGTACATCTTTTGTGAAATGCATCGGACAAGATTTTCATAACGAAGCAAATTTAATTATGATTTTCTGCAAAACATATCACATAAGAGATGGTTGCTTAAACAAAACTGTAATTTATTTCAGACATTGATTTTGTATAAAGAGATCAAGATACTAGGGTTATTGTCTCTCCCTGTTCTTTGATATGGGCATGTTGTTAAATGTCTGATCCTTTCTCCGACGTTTACGAACCATACCCGGTAGAGTAACGCATTTTTGAAGCCACAAGAAACGTACCTGGCTATATCGCCCGAGTCGGGTAAATCCCGGGATGAAAATCATGAATATTATATAACTGTCTTGAATACGGGCAAACGGTGCAACAGCCTGACAGCTGATCCAAATCCCTCTTGTAAATAGCGGGCTAAAAATAAGCCCCTCTAAAATCCCACGAGACGAAAAATTTTACGTGACGAAGCTCATGAAAAGGGAAGTTCAAAGGGATATCGAAGAGAAATTGTATGATGGTTTTTATATGAGGAACGAGGAATGAGAGAAATCTGATTTGAGGGTTGGAGAAAACGTAGAAAATGTTTGCACTGGACTGAGGAAGAAAATCTTACAATTATTTAGATAGAAGCACAGTGTAGCAGCATAATAGTGAGAGAGTCAACAAATAAAATAATAGAATCAACAACAAAGAAAATGGGAAGGGAAATCGATATCAATATTACCATCAAACAATGAAAGCATTTTGCTCTCCAATGCATAGCCCTTCTTTAGCATTTTAAACTGTTATTTCCCTTCACAACCCTTTATTTTGATTGGAACTCAATCCCTAAAGATATCTCTGAATGCAAGTCAGTTAATTCTTTCCAAAAAAAATCAAAGCAGTTTCTTTATCTCAAATATGTATAGTTACTTATCTTTTGTTAATATTTGCGTTATATATTGTTTCTTTGTTATTAACGTTTGTTTGTTTTCTTTTGTTATCTTTGCTTTACATCATGCTATGAATGCTTTGAGAACTACGCTTGCACAAAGCCAAATGGCTTTATTTATGTAGTTCCCTATTTTATTTTCTAAATTTGTTCATGAATTATTTTGTATTTTTTGTATCAATGTAATTTTTAACCGAGAATGAAATAAATGAGAATTGAATTGCCTATTTCATGTCGACAACCAGGTCGAAATCGTCTTATACCATGCCTAAACTCCATGTACCCCTTTCTTTAGTTTTGTAATGCATTTTCCTCCTCTCCCCATTAATATATTTCCGCCTTGGTACCCCCTTCCCCTAGTTTTACCGCCCCTCAACTCCCCCACTCCCCACCCCCTTCAATTTATAGCCCCACAACTACTCCCGCACCATGTTCCAATTGTCTATTAAATGCCTCAACAGATGGTCTGTATTCCGCGCTCTCGCAGTTCGACATGAAGATAGGTACAGCCCACAATCCCAAGACAGGTTGCTGAGCTCGCTCGACCCTGTCACTGATTAGTGTGGTGATAGCCAGTGTCATAGTGGCATCTCCTCGCCTTTGTTTTAGTCTCGCCAGCCATGCATCATGCCATGATTTTGTGAAGGCCTCGGATTTGAACTTTTATGAAAGGTTAGATATCCGCGAAGAATCCGCGTCCCACTTTAATAAAATACATGCAGTATATAATAATCATCATTAGGTAGTACGGTTCGGGTTTTATCTTTATGAAACCAATATCATTTTCCCCGTCCCTTAATTCCTCCCACCTCCCAATCTCTATCTCTCTCCCTCGCCCCCCTCTCTCTCTCTCTCTCTCTCTCTCTCTCTATCTCTCTTTTGTTTATTTCTCTCGTTTATTCATTTTTTTCTTTCTTTGTTTCTTTCTTTCTTCCTTTAGGTTATCATTATAGTATGTGCCTAACCCTAATAACGTTCACCTTGTTTTAACATGTTCGTCCATTTCTTATATTTTATTCAAAATTGAAATTCGTTTAACACAATGTATGGTCTCTATACGATGTGCTATGATATGTTTCATTTTTGGGGTGCATTTGTGTATTATTAGATAACATGTTTCTCTACATCAGCAAAATTATACTTCGCCGTAATATTCGCAATCATTGACTTTACTAAAGACCATCGTAGCTGGCGTAATACCCACAAACGTCGTCCAGATGAGCATTTAGGTCTGTACTTCACGGGGAGTAGCGTTAAAGATTTTTTTAATTTATTTGAAAAAATGATTTTGTTGTCGTCGTCACCATCGTCATTGTTGTTATCGTTTTTGCTATTGTTGTTGTTTTTGTTGTTGTTGTTGTTGAAGAGTTGATTATGAACACAAACCCGTCCTTCTTCCTCCTTTTCTTTTTTTTTGGCACACAATGTGTACAGAATGATTTTTCCTGATCTCTCTATCTATCTTTCTCTTCAACCCTCTCTTTCCATATTCTGACCATTTTCTCCTTTATCATTCTTTAGGTAGCTTCCAGTCGACGAACATCATAGAAACATACATATAAAAACAAGACTATAGTGAATGGCTGGATAGTCCACTCATTTTTGTTAAAATAACAAAACTGTTCTTCCTTGGGGTCTGGAAAATACAACAGCAAAATAAATACCAAAAAAAAAAGGTCCGGAATAAAGGGGTTATCATTTCTCGGTCATTTTCCGAAATGAAATAGTCAAAAGTCAAAAGAATTATCAATACATAAATGTATATAGTAAAGTGAACCTACATTTTCATTTTTTTCTCCACAATTATACTTTTACTCCTAAAATTTAAGACATCTAGAAAACGCAAAATAAAAATCTAGAACTGTAATAAGCCAGCCTTACCCCCTTCGCAGGCAAGAGAAGAGGGGAGTCGCGTGTGATTCGATCAAAAGGAGAAAACAAATATTTTTAAAATTGAAATAGGATTTTACCGATCATTATTATGCCTGAAAATGATGTATTAGCAAATGATATGCAATTTCCTTAAAAGTTCTATTGGCAACAATAAATGACCATTAACATAATTTCCAATTTTAACTTCTAATCTGTTTCTGGATTAAATCTATAACTTGGGCTAAATTTATAAAAAGGCTAATATACACGAAGTTAAGCAAAGACAGAAATTAATGAGAGAAGTCAAATCGACCTCTTTCTTTGTCCGTCTGTCTGTCTGTCTCTCTCTTTCTCCGTCTCTCTCTCTCTCTCTCTTTCTTTCTCTCTCTCCAATTCCTTTAGTCGGATCACTTAACACTCACTTGATAAATAGAAATTAATTACGTGCGAATTGGATTATTTGTCTTCTTAAAAGTCTATTCGGCAATTGAGAAAGATTATGACTTTCTGATAGGATTTCGATTGGACTTAAAATGAAATCATATTATCGCGAAATGATTCGGGGCAGAGAGAAATCTCACAATGGTTAATTTCTTCTTAAACAACTGGACCGCATCTGTTCGCTCAAAATTGAAATCATGCAAAACAAAGCAAATTCAGTTTGCCTATGCCTTCTGTTAACGTATCAGCAAATGTTTGATTTTTGCCGAATGTAGGCTATTGGCGAACCTCCTTTATTTGCAAAGGTTGAGAATTATCCCATTTCTTGCGATTAAATTCGACCCTACCAACAAACCGAACTTCTGCCAATTTTTCATGTGACTTCTCCCCTAAATAGATTCCGGTTTATAACAATACGATAATTACATTTACACGTGTACACACGCCATTTATGAGTCAATACAGAGAGTATTATGAAACGGTGTGTCAATAGACATAATTCAATTTCGCCGCTTCCATTAAGTGTATTACCTCTCTGTTGGAGCGCGCGGCTATATATCGCACTACAAAGTAAACACTGACGCGATGCGGAGTCAACGAAAGGGGGGTAAACTCAACACAAGAAAGGAGAACTAGATAAAGAAAAAGGGAGAGGGAAGGCGGAGAGGGTGAATAAAAGAAAAGTATCGGTAATAGCCGATGGGCTGGATCTCATTTCACTCAATCAATCTATTCAATTAAGTGAAAGGCAGAAACCTCAGCTCACTGATTAACCGTAAGGAAAGCAACTAGTCCGCTATTTTCACGTCGTAGGTTGTGTTTGTATGCGGCGTAAAAGAAGTATAACAAGTCTTTAACTTAATTATATTCATGTACCCCTCACCCCTCCTCTCTGAACCACCCCTCTCTCTCTCTCTCTCTCTCTCTCTCTCTTTCCGCCCTTTCTTTTCCTTCACCTTTCTCCATCTTTCCGCTCTCTCTCTCTCTCTCTCTCTCTTTCTCCCCTCTCTCGTCTATCCTTTCTATAATGGCCTTACTGTGTCTATATTTTCATGGATTGTATTCATAATTCGCTAGAATTAATCATGTTTACCTTTTAGATTCTTTGTATGGCAATGTTGGCAATAGTTTGTTTAGTCAACAAAAACAACAAGAATCAAATGCCTAAAATATAGAGCACATAAAAGAAATGAAAATGCACATACAATGAGTCAATAAACATGATATGACTAGATAATCCTTTCTTCAAAGTTTCTTCCTTCTTGTTTAGTTTTATTGATAATATGCTCTTATGCTGAAATGTGTTTCTTAAACATTTTAATTAAACGAATTTCTTTCTATATTCATCAACACGTGAAAATCGTCTCTAACACTTCGTCACGTATCGGAGGCATGCATTATAGGTTTTTAGTGATTTCTTTCTTCTTCTTCTCTTTTTTGTAGCTTGTATGTTCAAATGTAGAATAAATAAAAGTTTCGCCAATTTTCTTCAACCCCCCCCCCCCCGCACTATGCCCCTTCTTTTCATTTTATTTTTTCTCTTTCTTTCTTTATTTCTTTTATTCCGATCATTCGAATTTACTCTTTTCTTTATCTAAAATAGTTAATCATATTCATTATCGTCTCGTCTAGTCATTTCTATAAATCTATCCATCTCTTTATTTCTTACACTTTCTCTATCTTTCTACATTATCTCTCCCTCTTCTGTCTCATCTCAGTCTCTCCCTTTCCCTCTTTCTTCTCTCTCCATTTAGTCCATCTATCTTTTTATTTCCCTTCTCTCCCTCTCTCTCCCTCCCTCTCCTTCTAATCTCTCACTCCGTCAAACCTGTCACACGGGCCCAGTCACGTATCCATTCAATCCAGGGCCCACTGCTGTTTGATCCCCTCCGTGACAATACACTCAATTTTCAGGAATTAATCCGTATATCAAAATCCGCCGGTCCCCACACGAGACCAGGCACCGTTCACACCAGAATTATAAATCGAAGCGAGACGTAACAAGTGAATGATTACAAAAATATGTTATATCGAATATCACTAAAAGACGTATTTTTTCCTTGTTCGCCATGTTCGCTGATGATTATGTTAACTTGAGTTTCTATTTTGTCAGTGTTCGTCGGCTCACTGCTAGCACTGCAACAGTGAAGGTTTCTGTACTTTCATTTCATTTGATTATTTTATTAGTATAATCATACGCTTACTTTGGCAGAAAGCATCTTTGGTTTCTATGATAATTACTCTCTTTATAAAAGGTATCATAATTATGTCCCTATAGAGGCAGAAAAAACATTGATATTCAAAATGAAAACTAAAGTAAGCAACTCAACGTTATTGACTGATTAGACTAATTCGATTTCTCGAATTAATTAATTGTTATGGCTTAATTATCGAGTTTACTCTAAATTGACTTCATTGTCTGAAATTTGTATAAATTGTAATCGAATTTTAAAAGCCTCCTCTACCAGTGCACTACTCTTCATCAAATCACAAAAGTTAGAATATTGTGATCCTGAAAATAACTGAGGCTTTTGATTTTGCTTTCGGGATGTGAAATGGCCCAAGTCAATCGTCTGCGCTGACCGTTAAACAAGCAAAAAACCCGCGCTCTGTCAGCCCAATCAAAATATTTAGATTTCATTTCGCACAATGATTTAGGGTTTTATAGCATCCTCCCCCTCGCCGCTGTGATTAGTGGTTCGCCTGTTCTTATTTTCTCGCTTTTGTGCCACCCCCAAAGTAATTCATTTATCCAAAGCATGATTGAGTCTCGGCGATGTTTCCCAGTATTTCCTTTTTGTCTTCCTTTGCCTAGCTTCCCCGTGCTCTGGAGGAAGAAAGATTAATGGGTAGGGATTTGGTATCATTATACATGTGACATTATGGAGATTGTTTGTTTATATTTGAAGACGGAAGGCCTAGCAACTTCAGATGGATGGGGTATTTGTATGAGTGCTTGTGATTTAGTATGACATTCTGGTACTCAGAGAGTGAGAGAGCTCTAGCTTGGAGAACATGATTTGCAAAGATAGCCTGTAGCTATGATGACTATAACCTGTTACCCAGTATACCAGGGCTGATATAAGAAGGTGATATCCTCACGTGAAGTCGATCACCAACATTCAACATCCCGTAACTGTATTATGTTTGACGAAAATTAACAAGTAACAAAACTGAGCATCTGTCGAGAAGAAGACTTCATAAAATACTAAAATATACCTTTTTCCTCATTTTCCAAATATTGTAAGAATAAATTATCTCGATTTGAAAGAAATAATCGGATTGTATGCTTTACTATGTTTTATATTCATGTCGTATAATTTTGTTCACATCGACCGGGGCTCTCTTGTGTAGCAGGCCCTCAATAGCACCGAATGAGAATACTCTGCTTTTTTGAAATAAAGAAAACATAATATATAAATAAATAACATGAATAAATAACACTAGAATTGGATTCTATTTGCATCTGTTTAACATATCGAATATGAATTGAAAGTTATGGGACTCATGGGAATTTCAGAGCCTTAAAAAGATGTTAAATGTTTACTGTTGATGAATAAATCCTTTGAGTGAAGATAAATATGTTTGAATATTAACCCCGAAAGTAGTTTCGTATAACATCGGAAGATCCCTTATGGAACAATCACAGTGTTACCACATAGTGAACCACACTGTGTACCATATAGTCAAACACAGTGTGTTACCACAGTGTGGTAACACTGTGATTTTGGGACATGTGGTAACACTGTGGTGTACTATGTGGTGCGTACCACAGTGTGGTAACGCTGTGGTATCGACTGCACCACATAGTACACCACAGTGTTACCACATGTCCCAAATTCACATGTGGCCCACACTGTGGTATCAACCACATAGTACACCACAGCGCTACCACATGTCCCAAAATCATATGTGGCCCACACTGTGATATCAACCACATAGTACACCACAGCGTTACCACATGTCCCAAAATCACATGTGGCCCACACTGTGGTACCAACCACATAGTACACCACAGCGTTACCACATGTCCCAAAATCACATGTGGCCCACACTGTGGTATCAACCACATAGTACACCACAGCGTTACCACATGTCCCAAAATCACATGTGGCCCACACTGTGGTATCAACCACATATTACACCACAGCGTTACCACATGTGGCCCACGATGTGGCATCTACCACATAGTACACCAGAGCGTTTAATACCACATGTCCCAAAATTACATGTGACCAACACTGTGGTATCAACCACATAGTATTCCACAGCGTTACCACACTGTGGTACGCACCACATAGTCTGGTAAACTGTGGCATCAACACCAGATGATAAAATTAATTAGTACTTTACGCTATAAGTAGCAATTTTACTAATTAATTTGGCAAGTGGCAACAAATAACACAGCATCACCGTGACTGGTTCATCTACAATTTCCAATGTAAAGGCATTGGTAATAAGTAGGATTGTTTATGTGTCCCAAACTTTCCATATACTTGTATTTTATTGAATATATTTTAGTTCATAGTTAGTATTTCCCTAATTCATGTTTAATTAAATGTAATTCACACAAAGTAGTAAAATGTCCTAATAATTGGCAATTTATATTTTCTAGTACTTTTGAAATGAATTGCATAAAACTTAATCATCAGTAATTAAGAAATATGCTTTAAATTCAGATAAATTGTATAAAAACATAGATCTGCACGCACCCCATATTCATTATGCAAATTAACACATAGTGATTCATACCACATTGTGGTAAATATGTGGCACACTGTGTTAAATATGTACGACTATGCGGAAGACCACATGTGATCGCAGAGTTTGCACGTAGTTAAATACATACCACACTGTTGCAAATATGTGTCATTGTGTGTGAAAAATGACCGATTATGTGGTCAATCAAACCCCACACTGTAGTAAATATGTGTCAATCTGTGTTAAATATGTACGAATATGTCGTAAACCACATGATTTGAAACCAACACTGTGACTATACTGTGATCATAGAGTTTACACATAGTTCAGTACAAACCATACTGTGGTAAACATGTGTCACTCTGTCTTAAATATGTACGACTATGTGGTAAACCACATGATTTGAAGTCCACACTGTGAAAATACTGTGATCACAGAGTTCACACATAGTTCAGTACATACCACACTGTGGTAAATATGTGTCATTCTGTGTTAAATATGTATGACTATGTGGTATAACACATGATTTGAACACCACACTGTGACATTACTGTGAACACAGAATTTACACATAGTTCAGTACATACCACACTGTGGTAAATATGTGTCATTCTGTGTTAAATATGTATGACTATGTGGTATAACACATGACTTGAACACCACACTGTGACAATACTGTGAACACAGAATTTACACATAGTTCAGTACATACCACACTGTGGTAAATATGTGTCACTCTGTGCTAAATATGTATGACTATGTGGTATAACACATGATTTGAACACCACACTGTGACAATACTGTGAACACAGAATTTACACATAGTTCAGTACATACCACACTGTAGTAAATATGTGTCATTCTGTGTAAAATATGTACGACTATGTGGTAAAACACATGATTTGAACACCACACTGTGACAATACTGTGGACACAGAATTTACACATAGTTCAGTACATACCACACTGTGGTAAATATGTGTCATTCTGTGTTAAATATGTACGACTATCTGGTAAAACACATGATTTGAACACCACACTGTGACAATACTGTGAACACAGAGTTTACACATAGTTCAGTACATACCACATTGTGGTACATATGTATCACTCTGTGTTAAATATGTACGACTATGTGGACTATGTGGTAAACCACATGATTTAGACCACATACTATGACAATACTGTGAACACACAGTTTACACATAGTTCAGTAGATACCACACTGTGGTACATGTATGTCACTCTGTGTTAAATATGCACAGCTATGTGGAAAACCACATGATCTGAACCCCACACTGTGACAATACTGTGACCACAGAGTTAACACATAGTTCAATAAATGTACCACTGTGGTAATATGCGGTTCTCTGTGTCACGTATGTCAGTTGATGTGAATATTATGTGGTAAACCACATGGACTGAAACTCCACACTGTGACAACAATGTGAACACATAATGTACACACAGTTTACACATAGTTGACTATGTGAACATAGTGTGGCAACACTGTGATTGTTCCATAAGGGATGCGTTGATATTTTCCCATATTCTTATAATTGTTCATTCGTCTATTCCTTTATATACATATATTATGTATGATTCTCTTACCCTCAGCAAACTCTGGATAAAATTTGTAAGAATCACTTAGATTTATGATAGAATGCATATTTGAATGTCCAGATAATTATGTCTTATTTATCTTACTCTTTCAACAATCCGTATTGCTTTCAGTTTTTAGAATGGTTTCCCCAATTATTGCCCCTTCCTCGATGGCATGCATCAACAGTTCACTGATCGAGGATCAGGACAACGTGACAGTATTCTCTATTTTTGTTTTATCGGTTAATAATAATTCATGTATAGCTGTTGAGCGTGTTTAGCCCAGAGCCATGTGCGTCGGCAACAGCACTTCAAAACAATCAACAGATATTTGCTCTCCTACAGGCACCGGGAAAGAGGAGAAAGAGGACAGATTTGGCATGCCAAGCCGGAAAGAAAGAAGGGCAGGAAATAGGTAGGAAAAATAATGTGATAGAGAAAGTAGGATGGGGACAGGGCAAAAATGAAATAGTGAAAGGAAAAAAGGAGAGAGATAGAGAGAGGGTGAGAGTGGGGAAAGGAATCGATACGTTATAATGTAGCTCATCCCCCTTCCCTTCCCCCCCCCCAAAAAAAAAAAGTATAGGAAGGAAACTAAACAACATCTTACTTTCTTTCTTATATGCGAACATTGTAGCTAACTAAGAAAGATAATTGGAACAAGCACAAACTACGGGGTAAGGAAAAATCAAATGAACAATCGAAGTATATTTTCAGAACACGTGGATTGATTAGAACATCCACAAGTATATCTTGCAAATCTGGAATAGAAACACAAAATTAAGCATGATAACAACTTCTCCTTAAGAATTCATATTGATCAGACCTCTGAATTACTTTAGATTTTTACCTCACAAAGAGTATGTTGCTATGTATAGCAATTTTATTGGCATTTACGGAATTCAGGAAAAAAAATACAGAAGAGTAAGATCAATCACAAAAAGAAGAGAGATGGAGAAGAAATTGTCACAATAAAATTAGCAAAAAAAATACATTAAAAACATTGCAGAGTGAATACGAATAACTTTTGAGAAATGGCACTGGTATCATACTAAAAAAAGAGAGATGGAGGGAATAAGTGGTAAGATAAACAAATATGAAAGACAAATGATGAAAGTCTGGAAGGAGGAAGATAGAGTGAGTGAGAGAGAGCGAGCTGTGTGACGTAGCTTGTCTATAAATTAAACATTCAATGGCATTCGTCTTCCCCTTCAACAAGTCTGGTGAAACTTTGTCTCGTGAATAGGTAATGAAACTGCCTGGAAATTATTCATGAGAATTTGCACCCCTTCAGAGAAAATGCATTTACATTTAGATTCCAAAGCCGTAATACCCTACTGTTTCAGAGAGATGTGAACAAAATTGTTGTTTTTTAGAGACTCGAAGGAGAAGAAGAAGAAGAAAATAATCAGGTTAGAAATGCATGTGTTATGAAACATTAATACCAAGAGACAATTGTTGAAATTACGTCTATTTCCTAGGGATTTGGCGCCAGTACTTATGTTAGCCAATGGCTTCGTGTAAGGGTTCGTTCATGCTTGATTTTGAAGGTAGAATGAGCGATCTGAAACGCTCATCGTAAACGCTCATCGTGATCGCAGTTCCACGGTGTACTGTTCATGCTTACTTCTCTGGCTCATCCAGGCAATTCTCCTTGTGTGGCCTTAATTGGTCTTCCAGCTGGATTCGCAAACCTTCACTGTGCATGCTACGTAGACCCACTAGAGGTCAGTGCGTTGACCCCATTTAAACGCGTTTACAAATTGTAAACGCATCTTTTTGTGAGTTTACGATCGGCGATCGTGATCGCCGTTTTTCGGTGATTCTACAAAATTAAGCATGGACGCAACCGTGTTTTAAACTAAACGCGTAACAGATGCCTGATTCTGGCCAGAAAAAGTGAAGCATGAACACGCCCTTAGTCACGCATCTTCAGACCGAAGATTGATGAGTGTATCTACTTTCACACTTTGCAAAGATAAAAAATAAGATTTTAAATACTATATACATTTATGTATTGATAATGCTTTTGACTTTTGACTATTTTATTTCGGAAAATGACCGAGAAATGATAACCCCCTTTATTCCGGACCTTTTGGGGGTATTTATTTTGCTGTTGTATTATGCTATCATCAATAATGAAGTGTTTATTGGGCAAAATGTATCTAAAATTATGTTTTGTTAACAAATACCAAAAATGAGGGAGAATTGTCTTTGTTTTATGCTCATTCAACTGTCATGACAATACTGAACTTAGTGGTTCATTTACTTGACTCTCCATCCAAGGGTTAAGGATTCGAATCTCAGCTCAACACTACCGTTCTTTGAAAAGACATTTTATCCACATTTGCTACTCTTCATCCAGGTGTAAATGGGTACCTAGCAATTGATGGGGGTAATAATAATTGCAGGGCCCTCAGGAAAAGTGTTGTTTGTGCTGATGATGCGTCCTTGGGTAAAAAAAATTATCAATTTTTTAAATCAGGTTTTCAAAATTTCCTTAAAGTGATATGATGATAGATGTTGATCAATTTTTTTTTATCAACTTTTTACGGTCATGGTCATCCTCTATATTCATCACAAATATACATTTTGGCTAATCAGTTCATGAAAGAAAGAAGCACCTGGCAATGGTGTCATTTTCAATAAGAATAGTATACTCGTTGTTTTAACAAAATCGTCGGTTTGGGGCCACAAGGGCGCTCAATTAAATTTAATCTGTTTTAACAGGTTAGGTAGATACTTTAACATAGCTTTAATGCTCTTCTGGCTCTAAACTGAGAATGAATAGAGGCCTTAAGACTTAAGCTGATATAATTCAGAGGAAAAAGTTTTTTTTTAATATTTTGTATTAATTACTTAGTATCGCATTTTTGTAACACGAAGGGACAATCCTCTCCAAACGACATAATGGCTCCTTTACATCCATATTTATGCAAGCTATACATCCCTCGTGTCATCTTGCCCTTGTTTTGGTAGTGCCATATGGTAATAGGGACTCGTAACCCGAACAAGACATTACCGCACCCGCCTGTGGACCGCAACCTCTATACCACCACCACCACCACCACGATCTACTCACCGCGCATCCGAACATGATGATGCTGACAATGACAAGGAGATAGAGAGAGGGGAAGAGAGAGGGGGAGGGGGAGAGAGAGAGAGGGGGAGGGGGGGAGAGAGGGGGGAGGGGGAGAGAGTGCATGAGTGCAGACGACCACTCAGTGTACTCTTACAAGGTGTGAAGGCGCAAAGTTACGGGCGCGCCATGCCAATCCCGATGGACTCCCTAATTGCCGCCGCTGCCTGGCCACCTGCGCGCCCAACACCTCCCGGGGAGGGACCGGGCAGCGTCAACTCACTCACCTGGTCCGGCCTTGATGGAACCAGGAAAAATACCCGCGCTTATCTAATCTTTACCTCTGTTTCTCTCTGTCCCCTTCTCATCACTGGAAGAAAGCAAATTGACGAAAATAGAGACCTAATTATTGCTAGGCTAAAGATACACAGCCATGAAAAATTGATATGAAGGGGGAGGAGGTAAATATTATTATACAAGCTTTTTGGAATCGGGATATTTTTGAGATTCTCAACAGATGGACTAGCCTGTCACGATAAACAATCACATCATTGATCATAACAATTATGTAGAAGGTTCTTTTATTATAATCAGATTTCCCAGTAGGCCTTTATCATCAAACTTACTTTGATTATTATCAAGAGAGATATATTTACTCCAAAACAGTGTTTTCATATCTACAGACGATAACAGTCATGAAGTCATATCAATCAACTTCAACGTTGGTCTTAACGAAAGTTTAAGATACAAAAGTAACTGAGAGTCTAAACCGATACGATGGACAATATTAAATGCAATTTTTTTCTGTGGCCGTAATGTTGTTGGTTTTAGATTTGAGATTTGAGATTACCAAACAAAGATATTCTTAATGATTTACTGTAATTATGGAAAAGTACAGCGACTTTTTACAAAGAAAAACAGGACCGTAGACATGTCTGAAGTGATACATTTCGAAGGACGTACTCATTGATCATTCCGGCTGATGGTAACACATTCTAATCTTACAATGTATCACTACTTCTCAGTTTCACTCCTGCCCTTGTTCTTACCCTCTTTATCTCTCTCTCTTAATTATCCCTCTATGCCTCTACCCGCTCTGCTTCTACCTCTCTCTCTCTCTCTCTCTCTCACTCACTCACTTATTGTATTTTACTGGTATCACCGTTCGATATCATAATCATCACTTTAATTTAAAAAAATTATCAATCCAGTTGTTACCACTTTATTATATTCTTTATATATATGCAAAGTCTATTTGTATTCAGATTGAATAAATATCCACTATCTCTGTTTTTACATTCCTGCCTCCCCTCACTATTATTATCTCCCTCCCTCTCTCTCTCTCTCTCTCTCGTAAAATGTATTACCCCCATCCCGCCCTTTCTTCTTCTTCAACAAAAAGAAAAAAAAACGCACGTCAACTACTGTCCAACTGCGTCCACGCACTGACAAATCGGCCTGACTGAAAAATTGATGACATAACAACGTCCAATTAACGGAGGTAGGACGAGGTGTGAGGTGATGCCAGTGGTCGCCTGAGACAGCCCGTCGCAATCATCCACGCGTCCCGCTAGATGACAGAGCGAGCCCCATTCCTTCCAAAGTTACCTCATTACAAGACGTTAATAGGGAAATCCATGGGAAATAATGTCCCTTTTTCGCACGCAGTTCTTTTTTCCTTTTAGCAGAAACGTATTTGGAGTTGATAGAAGAGTATAGTTTCACGAAAACAATTTCAACGGATAATGGTCTTACATCGAAGAAACAAAATTACAAAATTATATTTTTAAAGAATGACCAATGGAGATCATTGATATTGCCTTTTTGCAAAAAGTCGTCTTCCATCCGTTAAAATACGGTGTATTTATTAAACAATTGAGATGATACTTGACATGTGGTATTGCGTTTTATTCAATATTTTTATGTTGAATTTTCCTAGGAAACTTGGTTGTATACGATAATTGTAGGAGTGTGATTTCAATTGTAAAACACTCCAATTGGATTAAAAGAGACATGGACTTTAAACTGCAATTGTTGCCTACTTAGTATAACTTCATTAAGCGTACTACACATTCAGGATTTCTTGGTAACATTCGAAAAAAGAGGAAAGGCTAACTTTGTTCTCCTCTTTCGAAAAAATATAGAAGTCATTGTTTTTTGTCGAGATATTTACGACAAAATGATATTCCCCTCTATGACGCTGCCGGAGGGGCGTCTGAGCCAACACAATTTATTATGCATGGGACTACTATTTTTACCGCCATTTCACGGCCAAGAAAGGTTCTGATTTAGTCAACCATGTCACTTACTCATCTCGGCTCCATCTGGCCTCAATTTTTTCCTCTTCCAGCGAAGGCGTTCTTAAATTATTTGTTGCGTCTTGCCTCCCGATCGCATTTCGCCGCGAGCATTGTCTATCCGCACTGTCCGTGAAGTGTATTGTTGCGTCATCAACAGCTCAAGTAGCCATTTTGTCACAAAGCGATGTGTTGAGAAAGGTCAACTTTGAAAAGTACCGCCAAAAGTCAGTCACACGTCTGCCAATTAGGAGGAGCGTCGGGGTGGCAACTCGGGAGGGAAAAGGGATACGTTATTATTACGATAATGCTCAAATTACATACAGGGGGTGTAAGCAAGACATGCGAGAAAGTTAATTTGGTGACTGTCTCAGTATTCTCTTCAATAGTTGGATCCATTAACATTTTATTTGGGTGATCATGGTAATGTTGTTGGATGATGATGTGACCTACTTTAGAAAAATAATGGATTTTTTAATAACATGAAAGTTTAGAGCGCATTCATGCATGCAATATGACTAATCGACTTGGGGGCGGGGGGGGGGGGGGGGGCTGGCACACGCTCACTCCACCGAATATGGACGGTCATAAGCAGATGTGTGTCCTGTGTCGTAATGCTGTAAGTTTATGCCTCATTAATATGGACCCTTCCCCGTTTTTAGTAGGTTAACGTTCTATTGTGTATGAAATAATTGCTCAGAGATAATTCAAAACAAGCACATACATTGTAATCGATTCAATTCTATTCAATTCAAAATAACATTTATTTTCTTTCATCAATTTCCTCACATTGTACTAAGTATACATAATATGTTAGAATGAATACATATTAAAATAAACAAGATTCAATAGCATGGTCATAACGGGAATAGCCGGTAAATCTGGTTTTAAGAAAATATGGAAATGTAAGCGGATTTGTTGTTGTTGTTGAAAAAGATCAATCAAACAAAGAAATGTTATATTAACAAATTATACTCATAGATGTGTGCCTTACTTTGCTGTTACGTTATAATTATCTCGATTTCTGTGAAATGTATCCGATCTACATTACTAACTTTCATATCCATGACATAGCATCGTAATATTAACAATTCAAAACAAGAGACAAATTAATTAACGATGACTTGCGTTTCTTTGGAATGACATTAGAATGAAGCAATGATTTAAAAATCCTTATATTCATAATGGTTTAAACATATACGCATATAATATACCTACGTTTCTCATTGCAAGCTCCTGTGGATAGTACTCCTCTGAACATGTTGCCATGCTGCAACTCTGTTGCTTTCAGTGTACGACAAGAGGGGTGAAATATTCATGAGCACATCCCCAAATGCCTTCATCTAAGCCATGTCAATCATAATGATCAATATTTCACCCTTTTATCCACTGACGTTGGACTCCCCCCTCGGACCAAAGCAAATGTTTTATGAATGTGATCAAACATTACTGGAGCAGGTGGATATGGGGGAAAGCCTAGTGGAATGCGGGGTTGAAGGGGTATGCCCTTCCCCCTGCCCTCCCTCCTGTGTTTTATGTATCATAGGCGTGATGGTGTACGATGCATACTCCATCGACTACCGCCGCCCCTTCTCTCTATCTCTCTCTCTCTCTACCTTTGTGTGTGCATGTTGTCCTTTTTTGTTAATAAGCTATCATAGTAAGATTTTCATATAGAATAATAAGCCGTTTTCAAAACTCTTCTTGGGGGCGTAATCACTTGCTAATAGTTGGCTCTAGTAATGCAGAAGACAATAATTATACTCACACACGTACTTTTATTTTCTGATTTCTGAATTCACAACTGCCGATTAACTTGTCCTCAATAATAGACAAAGCAAGGACTTGAGGCGAAATTGGTTTCGGGAGTTCATTCCATAACTCACTTTCCTTTCGATCGATACATACTGTACTCATCCAATCGCCATCATGACTGCTGGCGCGCGCGAGAGCCGTGCCGTTGACACGCATGCGAGTGAATCACTTCGAAATATGTAGTACCTACAACGCATGCCCGCGGGACTCCACTCCGTAGGGAAACCAACACTCGACCACGGTCTACCGTCATCGATGTAACCAAATCAAAGAGATGGGGGCAAACATGGAAAGCCCAAGAGCCACTCGCGGACGAGGGGATAAGGGAGAAGAAAACGAAGAGACGGAATGAGAATATGGGAAAGTCGTTATTAAGTTACTGACACGATAATCGCACGCCGAGCTGCTAAAGATCAACACAATTAACGAAATTAGGACGTAAATTTGGAGGCGGTAAAAGGAAAGGGATCGATCCCTCTACTCCTTGCAGTGGTCTTTCAACAGTTGGGCTGGGAGGTCCGGCCAATCCGTTGATATGATTGCAATCCCTTCTGTTTGTTGAGGGTGAAATCTTGTCTTCCACAGAGTAAAAGTGGAGAAAATGTGTTTTTCTAGAAAGTCATGATAAAGTAGGGTAAGTTTGATACATCAGACTCTCTGTGAGGCTCCCATTCTCCGGAAAATCAGTCACTTTCAGAAATAAATGAATGAATAAATACAAAATCATTTAAGGTAACCTTTCTCCTCATGACGTATTGAACGTTTTCTATATATATTATCATAGTCAAATCAAATATATATTTTTCAAACCAAATATATCGGAAAACATTAGAAATAGTATAGATATAATGACTGCTATTATGGATAGTTGTTTGTATATAGCCTCGGGTGATAGCAGGATGTAGGCCTAACTTCCCCGAGAGCCTACAAAAACAAATATGCCTCGAATATTTAAGCAGTCTTTATATCTTTTATGTACTGAATTGACACAAAGATCTACCAAGAATTCTGACCTTATCCTTTTCTTGAGTAAAGATTGGTTAAAACATCACAGAAAGTCTGAGACGCTGGAAAGATGACTGAATGTTACAGTCATTTGGGAATCGCAGACAAAAAGCACTGTATGGTATCTGCGCTCGCACAAACTAACTTTTAACACGTAAACCAATTGGGATCTCATCAAAATGTTACTATTTTCCCGGTACCCGAAACCTTAGGGAATCTCACTCATGAACTATTAACCGTTACTGGCATTGTTCGTTTCTTTACGGGAATGGCTAAAATCACGACTCCAATTTCGACCAATCGTATGGCTAGATTTCTGAAGAGATGTATGTATTTAACATAAGAATTTAAGCCCGAGTTATTTCAAGTTTAAAACAATATAATGATATTGGACGACGCTTAGGTCAAACACATAGCATTTTGAACATTATTTCATAATCTAAGTCATTTCTCAGTGACATTAATTATACTAGGGTATCCTTTGATAATTCTAACGCATGAGCAAAAATATTATTTCGAATTTCATTCTTCAGTTAATGGCATGTCATTGAACAGATTCGTTTTTATTTTTTAGCCCCTTTACTGGTTTTGCAAATCTTTGTTCCATTTATTCAATACAATGTTTTCTTTACTCTTTTGAACTAGTAGGCCTATTTGCGATGAATAAGATTTTTTTTTCTTCAATAAAACGGCTATACCCTCTATAAGAAATCCATTTGGAAATCAATTATGATTAAATTTGTTTTAAAACAAATGTTGAAGATTAAAAGATATGAACAAAGTAATTCAGGACTGTAACACTTTTTGTCCTATCTACGCAACAAGATGTCTTCTTGAAACTTGATGAAGTAATCTTGTAGTGGATGGGAAATGGCTTAATGATCTTGCACGTGAGTTGACGAGGATAAACAGTATCATCAGGTCTTCTCAGATGAGAAAATTGCATTGAAATTCCCCCAAAGCGGAAGGTCTTAATAACCTGACACAATACAAAACCACCTGGTCAAGTAGGTCAATTCGCTGTCAAGGATTACTATACAACGGTCGTTTGCGACGAGAAAATGTTATTGCCCTCATTGTACGATGATATAGTGATTGGTTAATACAAGCCAATCTCTCTCATCGGGAAATTGCATTTCCTTCAGTTAAGTGTGCGCGTGTAATAACACTTCCCTCATGGGTGTGCGTTGGAGCGCACGGAGTAATCAAGCCTACTTTTTATTCTTCACCTAACATGAGTGACCGGTTTAACCCCTGCTGAATGCCACCGGAGGTCTCCCCCGATGCTTCCCCGCCTACCGGCATTAAGAAGACTGGCGGATTGGGCGCATCTCTCAGGGTGTGGTAGGAAATGTAATCTCGGTCTGGACAAAAGATGGCGGTCACGGAGACATCTGTTGTGGAACTTGAAGACAAAACACAAGGACACTGCGCTGGGGGAAAGGATATCGAATACAAGATGCCTCGGCAGGGTGCCCGTGTAAGCAGCAATCTTCTAGCTCGATACCTGTCTGGTTGAACAGTGAGGGGTATTGCAATAAAATGGCTTCCTTTTATTACATCGCATTGTCTGACAGCTGATGATTAAATTCAAATGAAATCTACCGCAGATATGAATTTATTAAGATCCTAATAAACAAACGGCTGATGATCATTGTAGTTGTATAACAGCATCGTACTTTTTTCTCCAGATTTGCTTTTACTTTATTAGTGTCTTGGGGAAATTACGTTTCGGTGAGACAAATGAGTCGACGTCTACATAGTAGGAGGGTGATTAACTAGCGCTTTGTGTTTTTTCTTAACTAACATTAACCTTCATATTGAGAATTATTTCATATAATATACTCATATAAGAATGACGTCAGAACATTATTTTGATGTTGACAGATAAATGACACTTTTCTTCAATCTTCTGTCGGATTTTTTTTCTTCAATAGGCCTATATTTCCCGAACAGATGGATGCCTACTTATAAATAAGTATAACAATGACCAGCTACAGCACTATGTAACATTCTGTACAATATGGATAAGGTATAAGGTGTAACCATTTTTATGCAAATATGATATTTCATTAACTAGTCTGAGATTGCTCTTGAATACACAATTTCATTATTCCATCGTGCAAAGCCCCGTTAGGGCCTATACGGCGGGGGAGGGATTGCATCCCCGATCTATCACGCCTATTGGTCATTATTTTGACAAGTAGCTGTTAGCCAAATAGGAGTTTGCAACAAAACTTTTCCTATCTCCTATTCATCATTAATTTGTTAGATAGTTTCCAAAACATTAATAGATACATGCATGTGTGTGATTTCGGATAGGCCTATCATGTTCTCATCATTTTTCTTGCGCACCCGCCTTTTTTTGGCGGCATGTGGTCAGACGACGATAATCAGATAATTGCTCTTTGTATCGATACATTAATTTCCCTGCTCTCGTCTCTCACTCAATCGTATTATCTCCGGTATCGATTTCTCTTCGTCGATGGAGTTGTGAGCGAGGTCAGCTATCACTCTGAATGGATGCCATTAGCCTACTTTTCAGAAGTCATCACTATTTTCCCTTTCCATTTTTTGTCGAAGAAAGGTGTATTGAGAGTTATCACGATTAGATTCATCTAAGCCCAATAACATCAACTGAACTCAGCTATAATATAGACTAAATGGCAGACTCTAAAAAGGGTGACGGTTATATTCGATTATTGGACTCGGAAAATCTAGATACATGAATTCAGAAAAATCAGTTTAGAAATAAATAGTTTAAGGACAGATTTACATAAAGGAGAAAATGACAATTCACCAAACATTTTTGCTGCTACGTGACTCTCTGCTCGTAACTCATTAAATGGATGAAGCACAATTTATCTCTCTCTCTCTCTCTAAGATAAATTAAACCCACCGTGTCACAAAATGTGAAAACAGTGTAGTATTTTCACTCTGCCAACAAGACAGTGCGCACACTGTGATGTATACACACTATGGTTCTCGCTGTGGCTTCTAAAATGTCCTATTGTGTCACAAAGAGTGAAAATAGTTTTTTTTTTAAAGGTTTTTTAACATTGTATACAAGTGTGGTTATTGTAAAGTGAACACACTGTGGTTTTCCCTATTGCTTCTGAATGCAACCGTGTCACAAAATGTGAAAATAGTGTGTTTCCACTGTTTGCCAAAATGACAGTGCGGTTACTGTGATGTGATGTGAGGTTCTCTATGTGGCTTCTAAATGTCCCAGTATGTCACAAAATGTGCAAGCGGTGTGAAAATATTGTTTTTAACGTTGTAAACAAGTGTGGTTATTGTAGGCCTAATGTGAACACACTGTGGTTCTCCCTATGATTATGACTACTTCATGTCCCACATTGTGAAAGCAGTGTGAACATAGCCTTATCACATTGCCTATACTAACTGTGTGGTTACTATTTTGAACACACTTGGTTTGTGTGTGACTGTGGTATATAACGTGAAAACACATGTGAACATTGTCTTTTCACATTGCCAACACCACCGTGACTAAATGTGTTTCATATTGGCATATTGTGTCTTTTTGTGCATCGTATGGCTTACTGTGGCCAAATTATCTGCAAAAACTAGCTTCTGTTTCGCAGAAGTACTTTATCTCGCTATATCTCTCTTTGATTCTTGAAAGGAAAGCAATGTCAATGTACCTTTACCGCCATCCACTTGTATTTCACACCTGCTATGTCTCTCTGCCCCCCCCCCCCCCACCTCCTCCCTCTCTCACTCTCTCTTTTTTCTCTCTCAAAGTTAGTGACTATCATGGGCGTACACACATCCTACCCACGCACTCACAGTTATTCTCAATCTGGCAATTTTAGTATGATTGGGCTGCTTCTTTAGCCAAGTTTTTAAAGACCATTTCAGATAATCGACAATAAGCTGGAACGGCATATTTTCAGAACATCATTATTCAGAAAACAATCAGAAAAACTGATTTTTAGCACCCGCTTTAGTTTTCAAGCGTTTTCTTATCCAGACACTGCCTTCTCCATTCATACATACAATTTTCTCGCCTTGTATACGACGTGACATTCCTATAGAGGTTCAGGGAAAAAACATGTCGGGAAGTAGGCCAAAATCATCGTCCAAGTGCGCATCGACGTACAGCAAGCACAGCAAATTTCATTTATTAGAATTATCAGGCAGAACTTCTTTATCCCCAAAGCCCTTGAAAGACATGCATCATCGCGGGGAATTGTTTTGGCGGTGCATCTTTCCCGAAACCTCGCTGATCTTGTTAGAGCTTTCCAATCCATTTGTGTTATCAAATCTCCCAGCTCCCAACAGCAGTCGTTGCATTGGGATGAAAAGCGGTGAACAGGTACAAATCTACAAGTGCCTTCGGGGAAAGCAGGTCGTGCTTTCTTCCCAATTGTTTGGATCATTCCTCCTGGGTGTATAGAAGGCATGTTAAACAACAAGTCAACGGACTTATCGTCAAGATTTTTATCAAGTGTGTTAGTCTTTTGAGAGTAAACATAAGAAATTTGAGAGCATTTCTTCTTCTTCTTTCTTTTTTTTTTTTTTTTTTCGCAAGGGTTGAACATTTTGTTTTTGTTTGAAGTCACATGAACTTTATAGTCATGAGGGATTGGATTAACAAGAGTACATTTTTTTAGTTATACGCTCTTCCAATGGAAAAGGATTTGAGATGTGTTTACTATTCACCCTTGATTCTAACTAAAAACAAACGTCTTCTCTCCATTCAACTAATACCAAAAATACAGCTATACAAATTATTATGTGATACTTAAATACATAAATACAGTTCCACAATTTCAATTTGTTCCCCAAATGAGTGTGCTGTAATCTACAAGTATTTCGTTTCTATACTCCAAGAAAGAGAGCCCTGTAGAGCAAATATCGGCTAAACGATGGTTCATATTTTGCCTGAGCAAGCGTGAAGAGAGTTTCATCTAGAAATCATTGACCCCACCGTGCCCCCACAATGCACTCTATTGATCAATGAAGAGGATCGGTCAGGTCGGCTCGGCTCGGCGCCAAAAAAAAAAACGCGGGAAGATGTTGGATGCACATTGGAGACAGGTAGGCAGTGACGAGGTCTGGCACCTAACCTCACCCAACCCTAGTGTGTTTGTCTTTCATCTCCTGTCATCAGTTGCGCATGAATTCAACAGGCAAAAAGTGGATCGGCTTTGATATTAGATCAAGCTGTTATGGTGATGGTGGTGGAGACTCACCGATGCCTAATACTTATATCAGGAGAATGAGAGCATGCATGCAGCGCGGACGACTTGCATGCATGGGGGCAACTACCCCAGCCAGCAATTAATCACGTACCGGCCCGCTACGGAGACGTTAGAAATGGCACGGCTTGTAGCCAAGTTTAGAACGCCATGTTTGGGAAAGTGTCAAAAGAGCGCCAAAACACGACATAACACCTATTCTAGATCAGGTGAGAAGGACGAGACGATTTTTGCTTTGGTTTCGGCTGCCCGTTGAGGAAGATGTGAAAGGCTAGATGTATGAAGTCGTGTTAAAGTAGAATTGGATATGATTGTATAGGTTATAGTGCACCTCCACAGGTGTGTTGGTATCCGTGCAAACACAAGCTACAAACAAAATAATGATGTACACTATTTTTTATAGAAGATGAGAGCGATTTTATCTTGGCTCACTGATTTTTGTGATTAGAAAGAGATAACAAAATCTTTAAAATCTGTCAGAATTATTTGAGAAACTAGTAAAAGATTACCAGTGAGAAAAAAAAAATATTATTTGTGCTTCAGTAGAATTTACGGCAAATTAAGCAAAGGATTTTTGATTGTGATAATGTGAGCAGATTTCGATTTGAAAACGAAAACATTCTTGATATGTGATAATATTGACGCTTGCTTGAATGGGCCTCCAAAATCGTTACATTTTATCCAAATTTACAACCTTACTTTAAAAAAACGTGTCTCCACAACCGTATCTCCCCAATCTTTATAGTAATAGTAGTAGTACTAGTAGAAGTAGTAGTAGTAATAGTAGTAGTAGTAGCAATAGTAGTAGTAGTATTAATAGTAGTACTGATAATGAACAATATTACTGAGGATGATGATGATAACATAGTATTAACAACCATATCAACATTTATAGCAATAGTAGCTGTTCTAGCTTCCACATTTCTGTATAGCTTGATAAGTTTATAGTCACAATTCAGGTTAAATTGTGTTAGCTACAGGTATGAATTGTTGAGAATAGCTCTTGTTACAGAGGAAGAAAAAAAAACAATAGCTATATACATCTCCACTTTTCAGATTGCATTTAATTAATACGTTACCTGCTTAAGCACAATAAACAAGTAACAATGATATTGTAAAATTATGAGCCACAATACAGCTGTGGTAAGCTGCATTATCAACAATTGAATGATATCCTTGAGTTTATTTACGTCGAATAAATACCACAAAACATTTCATACATTGCTTAAACCATCACCATCGTCATTGGAATTAGAGTCCGCGTCAATGAACCCCTAATTGACTTCGAGCAAACCATAGTTTTCATCAACCATGTCTTCCCAATCATACACGATCACGTCCTTCGCTTGAAAACACAAAATTAGGTCTTGCTTTTCATACCAAAAGAGAGAGAAAAATCATGCATGTACAGCCAGGCGAAAGAACACTCAAGTCCCTTATATCTATCCTTTTTGTACGCTAAGATATTCACTAATCGAATTTGGTCCATATTTTCTGTGGCAGGTTTCTGTTCTCGTCTTCTGCTTCTTTAAACCGCGTTCATTGTGGAGGATGCGAAACGTCACAACTAGTCTCCCAAAAGTCGTGTACTCTTACAATTTCAGATATTTTTTGGTCAAAGATAAATTATGCTTACAAAAATGCATAGGCCTAATCATTATTTTATTATTAAACCCTGGTTGTAATACGAAAACTTTCTTACGTAGGGCCTACTTTTCTGACATCCTATCCATTCATGCTTTGAATTCGAAATTGCCATTACGTCGATATTAGTTAGTGGTACTAGTATGTAAATTAACAGATTCAGAAAAAGGAAAAAGGGGGGTTCTAAAACGAAGCTAAAAAGCACACTGAAGAGATCCTTAAAGATACATAATTTTGATTAACGTTAATCGTGGTAAATATATTTGAATAAAATGAAAGGAAGGACAATAATGCCAGCAGTGTTTTTAAAACAGGTATTAAAAGAAGTGTTAAGTGGCATAGGAACGAGAATCCGATTGTAATATCTTACACCGAGTGAGGCTTCTTCAATAAACGAAAATCCTTAAAAGAAGACTAACAAGCAACATGTTTGTGAACCAAATTGTCTACAAGCGAACAGCGATTTCGCGCTTGGCTCGTCTAGAAGCGATATCACTTCGATAATTTGATTACGAGCAATCGCAATCGGGAATGATATAGGTCGTTGTCTGTAATAACGGTCTAATGCATGTTTTGCTTTATTTTGTACGATTCATTTTCCCTCCTACGTTTGATTTTTGTTAAAGACTTTTGTTGCTCTTCCTATTTGTTTTTAACAATAGTATCTCAAAAAGTACAATGTTTTGTAAATTAGTACACAATTATTGTTGGCGCATTATATAGCCGTCATGTTGTTCACATTGTTGGTGTTATTAGTGTTGTAGTTATTATTAACATTATTATTATTATTATTGTTATTATCTTGTTTTATTTTCATTTTTTTAATCAATCTATAACATTTTTATTACCTTCATATACCTAATATGCACTTATTTCCACTTTTCATTATGAACATAATCATCTGTTGAAGTGCTCCGTCTCTCCTTTCTTTCCCATATACCCATGCCCCCCCCCCCCCCCCCTCTCTCTCTCTCTCTCTCTCTCTCTCTCTCTCTCTCTCCATTCCTCTCTCTCTTTCTTTTTTCCCAATGCTCTGTCTTTCTTCTCTTACAGCTCTTTTTCTCCGCCATGTTTTCCCTTCCACCCTCTCTCTCTCTCTCTCTCTCTCTCTCTCTCTCTCTGTCTCTGTGCTCCTCTTCTGTCACATCTCTTCTCCAACCCAATCATCTTTCGTTCACACTCTTTCCTCATTCACACCGTAAGAGCTGGACTGCCATTCAAATCAAGCAGACGACAAATCAATCACGTGACTAGTTCATCTGCTTTATGGCGCGAACAGGCTCGCTAATTGAATCATATCGTAGGCTGATTCAAACTCCTGTTGCGCTCCGAGAAACAGATATGCATATCCATATCTATACAAAAATAAAATACAAAACCACTCTACTTATCATAATGCTTCTACACGGTCAAATGCATCAAAGATTGGATCCATGCAGTACGCTTCAGATTTGTTTATCTTTTCTTTATTTTTTTTCTTGAGGACGATTACGTTTTCAGTGATTCTGGATAAACAAATCTTGAAAAATAAAGACAATTATACTTGCATTACTTACTTACAGATGATATAAAACACAATTTCACATTCAGGAATATTGCTATAATTTGTATAAAGTACGAGAAGACCAAAAACAGGAAGACAAAAAAAGCACCGAAGTTCTTTACTAATCCATTTTCATCTTATTCTACAATGTATGGAGAGAAGCTGTATTAATGGCTATAGTATACGTCATCATGAGAACATGTTATTGTACTCTGTATACAAACTTCCAGGAAATTAGTCATCTAGAATTAGCTCAGTATTTCCAATGGTAAACATGTTTCCAGGAAGTAATAGGTCATGTGTATTCAAAACTCAATTTGCATATAGACGGGCGCGCAATCGTTAACATTTCACCCCAGCACTTGGCAATATAGCCACTGCAAGTTTAGTACTTAATCTTATTTAAAAATCATTGGTACGAATTACGAAATCAATCATGTACACTTAGATGTAATTTATCATAATCGACATGAGAACGGATCTAACGATATTCATAAAAATGTTATTTCCACACAAAAGGAAAAAATGTGAATGGCCCGAAAGAAAATTATTAGGATTGGTAATTACATTTGCGAAGCATTGTCTTTAAGCGTGCGGGGTAAATTGAATTAGGAAACAAAACTCCGGTTCTGTCATATTCATGACTCATGCATCTGTCGGGTCCTTATTTTCAACAAAGTGAAATGTTTAAACGAACTTGGTGTATCTTAAAGAGAAAGGTTAGCTGTTTGACGATAGACGTTAATATAAATTCGTCGTATTCTTCATTAAAATTACAGAAATTACAGAAATTACCTTATCTCTTTACCAAAATAAACAGATTTCATTTCCTCAGGTACTGGAGGTCAAACTCATTTTTACAAGATTTTACAAGGCGATTATGTATTTTTCTAATTGAAATGTAAGTACGTAGCACATTGATATAAAATTTTAAAATGTCTCTACATGTATATATATACTGTAAACTTAATTCACATTTATATTGGGTAAGTTTCAATTAATATTTTACTTTTACTGGTTATTTAGGTATATGTATTACGTTTACTCTAATATTTTTTCTTTGCATTCTACCTTCCTTTTCCGTTATTGTTAACTTCCCATGTTCACAAAGTCTTGTTCCATATCCTTACCCCCCCCCCTCATTTTGTTCAACCATACCTATTACATGGACGTGCTTCCACTCCAAATTCTCCCTCGCCTCCCTAGCCGCCTTATCCCTGCACATGCCCCAACCACGCGCTGCTGATTAATCAAAATCCTAAACATTTCCAGACCGAAGTCATCGCCAATTTCAACCCGATACCAGGATCCGATGTCGAGCACCGTTTCGACGATGACAGATTTTACAATCAACTCACGATACCTGTTGAGAGAGGTCGTGTAGCCTAAGGACACTACTTGACCAAAGGAGAGAAAGGAAAATATACCCTGGTCAAGTAAGGAAGATTTCCCCTTCCTCTGTTTTGGTTTCGCGTTAGCGAGCAAAGAGGATGGGTCTGTTTAACATGCTGAAGGTATCCCTATGGTTATGCTTACACATATTAGCAGGAAAGGCCTTGTAGATGGTAGAAGTTTTCGCTTGGTTATTAAAAGACAGCCTAAGTTCCATAATTATCCTGGAATATGCGTTGAGGTCAAAATGTCATGTCTTGATGCATCGATTGTGACAGACAATATGAAGAACATTCAATGGTATTTCTTCATGTCTTCAAGAGAAATATTCCACTAAATTTCCTAGATCCAAACTTTGGTATGCTTATGTGATGATGTTCTAATTCCGATATGGAAGCAAGTGAACACGAAGTATTCTGTCGAGTCGGAAAATTCCATTCCAACCCTCTACTTTCAGTATGGCTCATTGGCTGAACAGTCTTAAAGAAGGCAACAACGAGCGGACAATGGGATGTGGAAGAAATACAGACGGGAATTGCGATAGAATGCGACCAAGCCTTCATCAGAAACCTTGAGGAAGCACCGTGAAGGCCAGGCACTGTCCACTTTGTAGTCCGTGACAAGGGAATCCTTGTGAGTCAAAGAGTCCGTGTATCTGTCGATGGTTATAAGTCCTACTTTGTCGTTGACCCAAGCGATCAAGATAGTGGGTCCATCGTCACCAAAACAGGGGACCATGTCCAATGCAGGATAACCCACCACACCTCCTTTGGTTACCTCGTGTTGTTCAATACCGTCGTCATCGATTACCCGAACGGTTGGCCCATCCTGAACAAGAATATACTTCCCATTGGAACGTATACAGAGCTGATATGGTACATATCCAAAGCATTCTATTTGATCGATAGGTATGCCACCGTCTTCACTAAACACTTGTATCGCCATTGCCAGCCAGTAGCTGACGTATATGTTCCCCTGACCATCGACGTCAATGTCCCCTTGACCACCTTCCTGCCAAGACATTGTCTCGAATGTCGTGCTCTGTCTTTCTAGCTCTTGAGTGTACAACGTGATATTGTTATCTCTATCTCTCACAACAAAACGCCCATCGGAAAACCTAGCAAGAGCCGACACTTGTATGTTCTCCAGGATCTTCTCCTGTGCACCGTTTCTGTTGAAAATTTGAATGCCCCCGTTTCTGAATCCCAAGGCGACTCTTTCGTTGGGCATCATCACCAGGCCTGCCACTTTATCATTCTCAACAGGGAGTTCAGTGACAAATCTTGCTTTGTCCGTTGTTGTGCAATCTGTTCCTTGAAGAAGACCCATGTCCATCTCGCTTTGTCCTGGAAGACGCATGAATTTCACATTGGCAGAGTCCTCTGCAATTGCCTGTGCCTCTGAAGCATCCGGTTCGTCTTGATCTAGCAGGTTCAGTAGCGCAATGCATGCACTCTCATGGACAGCCAAAGCTTCGCCTTCCAACAACATCATCGCACCTCCAGATATCTTCTCAAAGGCACTAGAGATTCGCGAAACCATATCACCGCTGGACTCTCTCATTATACTCAACTTCGAAATACGGTCATGTTTATAGTGAAGACATTTCTCGATGAGCTCATCGTTCCTTCCGGTCAGTCTCTGGAGGCCGTCATTGAATGCCTCTTCGATGGCGTTCTTAGCTCGATTAAGATCGATATTAACAGCGTCCTCGACATCATTGATAAGCGAGACATATTCAAGAAGCATGTTCAACCTAGCCTCCACACGTTCCTTCAAGGAGTCGTTTTTCTTCTCTAAGCTTTTGACCGCAGTCTGGATGTCCACGTTCGGTTGCAAGCTGGATAGATCCCCTTCCTCCAGGCAAGTCACGTGACGGCAGAGTGGACAATCCACAGAGTTGAAATCGGCTTGCTTGGTTTGATACAGACGGAGCAAACATGCCATGCAGAAAGTATGGGAGCAATCTAGATTCCTTGGGTCGATAAGTAACTCGCAGCAGATGGCACACTCCAGCTCGGCCGGTGTTGCCTGACATGCCGACGCCATTCTGGACCGCTCCAAGATACAGGAAGTCTATTAAAAGAAGGAACACAGAGAGAGAAAACAAAATTAAAAATGTGAAGGTGGTGGGGAATTATGATAGCTAATAAAAACACAGTACGTTTATGTACATATTCTCAAGTGCTTTCATGTAGTGAGATAGTTTCTTAAAACCTTTCATTACTTGCCAACCGACCGAATTTTCCACCGAATTGTTCAATCAGGAAGTTTTATCCCTAAGTTGAATTTCATTAGGGACTTTTAGATGCTGCACGACGAGAACATGGACTGCCCTTTTAAGGCAATGTGACGTTCTTTTAAGGCACTGGTAGTGACGTCACATTGCCTTAAAAGGGCAGTCCGCGTTCTCGTCGTGCAGAATCTAAAAGTCCCTAATGTCGCAAACAGAATACTCTTTGCGATTACCATCAATGTTGAACTTGACAACCAATGAACTTCATGAAAAATACTCAATACACCGACAACTGAAAGAACATGATCAGAATGCAGAAAATGGGGCATCCTCTGAATTGTACTCGAAGTGAAAGTGAAAGACGATAGTCTGCAATAGTTTTGTCTAATATCAAACAAAGTGACAATCTGTAACATTCCTCACGAACATTTTTGCTCATCCCGTTTTAACATTTGTGCTTTGAACGGGCATTAGTGCAGTGAAATTATTTGACGATTATAATGGATCAAAAACCTCTTTTTGTTTGTTAGAAGAATATATTGTCTCTTTAAATTACTGCTTCTATTACTCCTTTTAGAGTGCATTGTAGAAAATAATTCACTAATGCTATACCATGTACTTTGTACTCTGTAAATTGAACAATTTCAACTATCGGCTGCATTTTTATCTCAATAAACCCATTCACTACTATACAATACGAAATTCCTCGCTTCGTTTTTTTGTTCACTCTTTGTTCTCAGCTAATTGTTTTCTTTCTCTCAAGTCAACTTAACGTCACGTAACTGAAATGTCGTTAGATAGTGTTCCATTTCAGTGTAGTCCTATACAAATGCTTTCTATACGATTAGATTAAGTTGAATCGGTCTAGTCTTGATGTTCTCTTTCCTATACAAATTTGATGCATGTTTCGGCATACATGTAGCGTCATAATACAAAGTACGTGTAATATAGGCTAAGCCCAGGTCTAGTTGGGAATCACAATCAAACTGCATACTACATCATAACTTCTCTCTAACCAAACATGTATTCACTCAACTCAGTATTAGGTACATGGCAAGACCATTTGTATCATCCTATATCTGTTTATCACGATATTCAACAGCTAATAGGCAATTTTCGTAATGTAACCAAATGTATTGCATACGTCTTTGTGAAGTGCCTCAATACAAGCTATTTCATTCACCTGATAAGACTAATAGTATTTCAATAGTCAGAATGCAAACTGCATATATTAAGTGTTGCTAGGTAGGTCAAGCCATGTTTGTCCAACCTGGCAACAACTAATGTATGCAGTTCGGATTCTGTCTATTGAAATACTATTATTCTTTGCAGGTGAATGAAATAAGATGTATTGAGGCACTTCACAAAGACTTAGGCCTATGCATTAAATTTGGTTACATTACGAAAATGGCCTATTTCGAGGGCCTCGACATGCCTTTAAAAATGCATCAACTTTACAATACCGTTCAATAATAGGCTATCATTAATGCATGCAAATAACTCAATCAGTTGCCAAAAGGAATGCTAAATACACTGCACGTAATTTAGGCTGTAATAATTAAGCCAACATTATTTTTTGAAATGGCTTTCTTTTCCAACATGTTTGTGCCTTTACGTGGAATATATTTAGGTCTATAAAATTGTAGTCATCATTTTCTTTGAGTCACGTTCAATCACATGACAAACGAACCGTGGTGTAGTTCTCACGACTGTCTTTTTCTTCGCGGCTACCATACAAAATACAAAAGGGTGGTTCTATTATTAAGTATATATCTCTATGTTCTATCCATACCAAAGTTATCATAATACACATACATATTATGCATAGGCAATATTTTTCAATAATCATACTTACATCATAAAAGCTCACTCGAGAACTATTGACAATTCCCCCATAAAGAGAGCAGACTTTAGATGTCAGGTACAGCTGCTAGTTGTATAGGCCTACACGCCATGTAGCGTACACATTTCCTGGCCTGAATTTGAAAAGAACAAAGTAGTTTCCTCCAGAACATACACAAGCCTAGAACATTGAAAGATCACAAAGAAATTACCAGTAATTACTGCTACAATAGAGAGAATTCCATAACAGACACTACTTGTAGATTTGAATGTTGGCCTGGTGATATCTAGTCACTATAAGTAATCGTCTATACAAGGAAATGAGACTATAACACGAGACGACAAGTAGGCCTACAATCAGACACTCTAAGCAATGTTGATTATTGTACTTTGGACTGCATATGGCCGGGTTTTCCCCGACATGACAGTGACAATGAAAATCAAGTGATCTGGAGAAATATGCAAACGTAGTGGCATAGCAAGTAATTTTAACTAAACAGAGACTTTCGACTTCGTCCATTTTTCGGAGGGGTGCACAATCATTGGAGTCACATTACATTCGATTTACCCAGTAATGGACCTTGAAGGGGTGACTAGCTGTCCCAGTAATCGGCATCCTTCGCCCATGCATGTACAAAAGAATCGCATAGTTTTTTTTTTTGTCGCATTTAATTCATTTTTTAAAGTTCACTAATACGTTGATGAATATTGCAAGTTAATGCTTAAGTTGATATTAAGCCATTTAAACAGAAGGGGGGAGAGAAAAGATCTGTTATTAGCACGTATGCTCATTTTATACATGTTTAATAGGACTTAACGATCGAGTTCGAATATTCTCAAAGCAAAAACAAATCTTAGGCATGGAATACATAAAGCCCCTAGTAACTTACAACAAGTAGACCTAGATAAACTAATAACTGTACATCATAAGCATTAAAATGCATACTATAATTAATACTTCATATCCTCATATCTAAAATGGTTCATTGAGAATAAATATATTTCCCCACGGCAATTGCTCCCTTTTATAGTAGCCTATAGTTGAAAAGAGTCTGGGTAGAACTACTATTCAAGAAAATCAAGCTTAGATTGTCGCGTATGCCTCACTTAATCAGATTCGGGGGGGGGGGGCAATGAGATGGCATATACAGACCGTATGACAGTAATAAAGATAAAATCTTGTATATTTAAATACGCCCCCCCCCCCCCTTTCCCTCCACTTCCCGCCTAGTGTCCGCCCCCTGTTCGTCAATTTCTGGATTTGCCACTATTAGTCTCGGAACAAATTCAAACCCTCTCACTTGTTTTTACCCCGTTATTCTCTTATCTGCGAAGAAAATTAATTTACACCCCCCGAAATTACATATTTTGCTCACTTTCGCCCCCATCAAAGGTGATTCTTTCGCAATATCTGTGCAGAGAAGAGGATGTAGCCAGGAAACTTGCGCAAGTTTTCCTGGATCAAATTACTGATATAGATTTCAAAGTTGGCGGAGGTCCGATTAAGACACAGTATGAAAATCACGTTATTACCAAAAAGTATTTGTATCGCCCTCTTTTGAGATAAGAAAGTCAACCATATAATATTAATATGTATTGTGATAAATCAAATATCATTCTAATGCGTGTCTGTCTATTCAGCTTTATTTGTTCCCATGAAGAAGAAAAAATAATATCATCCGGCCCATCCCCTCCGCCTCTTTCTCTTTCTTTCTGTCTCCTCGGCATTTTGGTATATTTATTTTCTCCCCTACATTCTCTGTATCATTTCCATCTTTCTTCTACTAATATAATACTTGCTTTTAACGCCCCCCCCCCCCCCCAAAAAAAAAAAAAAATTCTCTTTCTCTTTCTGTCTCTCTCTCTCTTCGGTCTCTGTTTCTCTCTCTCTCTCTCTTTCTCTCTCTCTCTCTCTCTCTCTCTCTCTCTCTTATGTATATTTCCAATTGCCTCACCCTTTTTGAAAACACGCTTAGCTCCTGCTTATTCGTGTGAGGAATATGTCTGACTGCCTCCCTTTATCTGCAAACTTGACACCTACAGAATTTAGATAATTTTCGTTGGTCACTCTCTTTCCATCGGAAAAATCCACTTCTTCTTTATATATTTCCCTTTTTCCTTTATTCATCTCCAAAACAATATAAATCTACATAAATGTGTAATCATCATTCTGTTCTGGACAATCCCTTCTATTAATTTTCATTTCTGCCTTCCTTGAATGGCGTATCCAGGATAGGATGGAGCCGGGCGAAGCCCCCCCCCCCCCCCCCCCGCCCCGGCCCCCCTTTCCCACTTCACCTTTGAAGGCCCAAAGACAAAAAACAAAACAAACAAAACAATAACAATGGATCTGTGGCACATGGGACTCTTCATTCCACCCCACCCATCTCCGGTCTGGCAAGAATTCTACTCTCCTGCTAATATCAATTATTTCTGGATTTCTGAATATGCTGTGTGCATCTGAGTAACTCATAGATATCATGATAACATTTCCTTGCTCATGTTTCGTCTGTTTTTCCCCCTTCTTCCTACTACCCCCATCTGCAAAACTCTCATCCCAAGCCACCTCTCCATGTATCATTCACAATTTTCCCCACCTGATGGGAGCGGTAACAAGCAGTGGCTTCCTCGTGAATGAGACTCCTAATGCTATCAGGTTTATGTCATCGGTAATTTTCGAGTTTCTCCGCTGATACAGCGTGACTCATTAACTGATCTAGCAGCGGTCTAATGAAGATACCGACTGCCACCTGATGAGACACGCACGCGTCATGTATGGTAGTGTCGAAGAGAGCTTTCCAGGCTCAAACTTTGATATCAAATTAATTTCGCATGATTCCTATTCCGTTTGTCTGTGTCTCTCTTTTTTATTCATGGGCCTACATTGCATTGTTACATTTCCTTTGTCTCCAACATGCATGATATCAGCTATCTGTTTTTTTTTTATATAGGCCTATATCATGTATTAGCTGATATTTGATATAATTTAACGTGATATAAATTCAATCAAACAAACTACATAATAGACCTCTCTCTCTCTCTCTCTTTACATCTTCAATCAGCATCGCCATTCAGGTGTAATAATTTCGTTACTCCAACTAAATGATATATCAGTGTTTTCAAAAGCCATTCTTCATTAATTTCCCCACTACGTTCTCTCCGTCTTATAAACGCTCAAAACCAACAAATTTATATTTCTAAGATGATACATTAGATTTCTAAGAAAGCGTTTTGTTCTCATCCACTTTATTGCAATGTTTATGCAAATATTGATATTCCATCCCCATTACAATGCTCCTATTTAAAGATTGTTTATATTCAGTGGTCTTGAAAAGGGAATAAAGATGTGTTTTTCTGTTATGATAAAATGAGATAATTAAACCTATAATCGAACCCCTCGTAGCCTTATTTTCTTTCTTAAAATAAGGATTACCAGGCTTAAATCTATTCATTACCATCATCATGATCGCTTCTCTCATGCGCTGAATTTAGCGACTGAATCCAAACCAACTACGGTATCGTGGAGGGTTACAGACTCATTAATAGCTTAATCCAGCTACCGAAAGATTTCTCGCTCATGTTTCTACTTGGGGATTTACTCATGAAAATGAGCGGGTTAACTTACCAGGTACCAATACACCGAGCTTAGCCGAGTCTCGCGGTAAGCATCGCGCACTGATCCCTGTTCGGTCTTCTTTTACAAAATGGCGCCGCCATTAAGGGGGGGGGGGCAGGAAGGAATTATTCTCCCGTAGCTTTGTTTTTGTTGTGATGGATGTTGTCTGTTGATGCCTTAGAGAAGACATTATTAAGATATTGGCCAACACCTCCTCCCCCCCCCCCAACAAAAAAGAACGAACCCTCTATTATAGAAAATAAAATGCCAAATAAACGAATTAATGAATAAGTATGTAAATACATAAATAAATATATAAATAAATACATAAATCAAATGAATGAAAAATGAATGAATAATTTAACACTTTAATAAATTATGGAAATTAATAAACGAACAAAATAATGAGTGATTAGATACATAAATTCATTAATAAAATTGAAGAAAAAAACAGATTACATAGATTCTGTGTTGTTAGGTTGGACAAGCAATAATGTTTGTCCTACCTAGCAACAATAATGCAATTTGCATTATGACTATTGAAATACAATTATTCGTAACAGGTAAATAATATATTTTGTATTACAGCACTTAACAAATATTTATTCATTAAATTTGAATACATTACAAAAATGGTCTATTTTATCATGTCCACTGTGAAAATTGATGATGACGACGGTGATAAAGATGATGATGATGATGATGATAATAAAGAAGATTATTAGTTACGTTAAAACATTAAACAGAAGGATTGTATAGAGATAAAGTGATTGATATAACATTCTTTAAGGAAATAAGCAATCCCCTATCTCTCTGGTAGAACGAAAAACCAGACGGTGTCAGATTGAAGTATGCATTCATTGTCTCCTATGTTTTATACTGACGATATTAATATGAAATAGATATGAGATGTTACAAAATTGACTTCTCAGTAATTAGGATATCGATCAAAATGAATGAATCATGATAACGTTTTAAAAAAACGATCCACCATACCATTTCCACCAACAGCCGAAAAACCGAAGATACATTTCGCAATTTTCATGAGTCAGACAGACGACAGATTGCAGTGAAAAATTGCGCATTGCCTTGGCGCGCTTTTCCCGCCACCTCCTTGTCTTAGCCCAACGCCATGAGTCGCCCCTTCGCAGCATCTCAAGGAAATGATGGTGATTAAGGGAGCGAGATCATTTCCTAAGCCAACACGTTATCAACCTGTTAGCATCCTATCCCTTTGTTTCAGACTCGACGTTACGGGACCCAGGGTGACAAAAGTAATTTCAACCGACGTGTGAAAATACAGTCCAACGGCCGACGTACGGTATCGCCAAATAATCACCCCGGGGGCCGTAATGAAAAATCGCACCGATTATTAGGGGCCTTGCCTGGAAAAATTGATGTATACCATGCATGACTCGGTGGCATTTCGAGATAGTTGTCTGTGGTCATAAAATGCAAGAGCAGGACGATTAAAGCCAGGATTAATATTGATATCTCTCGCGCATCCGAAATTCAACACGTGATTGCTTTCTTGATGATGTCTACCCACACCATCATCGATATCCAACTAATGTTTGTTTTCCTCATCTTCTCTTATTATAATGTACAACGCAAGAATGCAAGATTTTTCTTTATTCAACCTTTCTAATAACGTTATCCTTTTGTCACAATATTTTATTTTTTCAAACCTTATTCATTACTATGACAAATCATGAGTCAATTAAGTTATCAATATTTAATTTTGAAAACACATTTGTTCCAGTTTGGATACCTTTATTGGCACCGAAAGGGGTATGGAATTAATGTCTCCAATATTTTCGAACAATGGAAGAGGTACAGATTACCCCCCCCCCCCCCACGACCACCACCACCACCACCCCCGAATCACACATATAAGGTTTGATGGTTCAATTCAATTATTACATTTTTGTCTTACAAATGCAAAGTTCCATGCAGCTTCAAAGCCAAGTCGGTGCACTAAATCCTTTAGTAATAATTATTATCCCGAGATAGGTCTTGAAACCGTAGGTCGTAGTTGGTTGCCTTTTATGCATAAATGTGTTCGCGCCAGTATTAGCAGTTGGCAAGTTCAAAGGAATATCAACAGCTTCACATCTTATTGTGATGGTACTTTCATGAACAGTGAACGTTGATAGGGGAATAGGAGGGGGGCAAGTAGGTCATGACCCCCCCCCCCCCCCACCCCCGCCTCCTTCCCGTTCATCCACTATAACAAGTCATCCATGGAACTTACACTCTCTAAAAAAAGAGTGAATTTTCACTCTATTTTCACTTTCTTGGGAGTGACGTCAGTGATCACTTGTTTAGGTGTGAATATTGATTGATTTTAGATTGCTCTCTAAGAAGAAAAAAGTTAATGTTCACTCTATTTTCTCTCTCCAGAGGAGTCACGTCAGTGATCACTCGATTTATTTTTAGAGAGCAGGGGTCAAGATGAAGGCCCCTACCTTTACCCCTATCTGTTGTGTTTGTGATTTTGTTCGTCACCCCCTTTCCCGTATGTGCTCCCCCTCCTTTTCACAGTCTGACTACGCTGGGGCTACAAAAGAAAAGGTTGGACATCCCTGTGATACCTTGCTTCAATAATCAGAATATATTCTTCACCGAGGGGTGAACATTTTAAATGTGCATTCGTTTACATTATAACAAAAGATATATGAATTTACATTTTAATTTAAATTTAAACACACAACACAAAATAGATTTACTGTCTTGGCAATGCACCTATCTCCACCAGCTTGAATTCGAACCTACCCAATTACATCACACACTACTCTACCGATATTGTATATCATCAGATCATGGTTTATAAAAAGAAAAACATTATAATGCCACGTGACCCTTTAACTGAACATGACGATGTCTAAAAACGAGCGTTCACGTATTCCATGTTAACTTGATTACACTGTGTGCATCATAGGGGTGTTGAAAAAGTAGCAAGAGTTATTACTCACAAGATCGTGCCTCGCATACAGTTTCATCACAAGAACAACAATCAGTGTTTGTCCATGCAATATCCGTGAATTTTAATCTCCCTTCTTTATTTTAATGAAATCTTCCATCTTTTCGTCCTCTAGACGTTGCATTCTTTAAGTTAATTAGAGGTAAACAGGATTACCGGTTTGTTTTTGGCTGCGTGGAGGAGAAAGAGATTGGTAAAAAGCGCGCCAATATCTAGAGGACCCCGCCCTATAGCGCCACCTGTTCCATTCCAGTATAGATCAACATGCCCCTGAATCGCGGGCCAGCCAACCCATGGTAAATTGGCAACTTCGCCAACACCGTTTCACTGCACACTGATTACAGCTTATCAAATTAATTTCACGTCTTAAAAGCGGGCATATGGGCAGTGGAAACAGAAATAGATATTAATTCTCCGTCTTGGGCTTGGGCGTTGCGTCAGGGGGCTGGGATAATGCCCGTGCTAAGAGGCTTAATGTGTGAATAATTATTTTACCTGATGAACGCATAATCGCTGATGATGAAATTGGAACTAGGTTGAGCATTTAGGTGAAAAGAAACCCATCCCTTAGAGTGTCTCTTGGCTGTTTTCTTTCTCTCTTAAGCTGATGTCTTGTATTTTTGGTGGGTGGAATTTAATTACAGGAAAGTGCATTAACCGTGGATCGGAGTTCTTGGTCAGTGCGATTCAAGGTATGTTAGATTCCCCAGAAGAGCTGGGGAGCGACCGGGGCGAGAGGGAGGTGCGAAAGCTTGTGTGATGGCCCATGGAGATTGGTCATGGTGCATTAAAGACGGATTGGGGAGTATAGGATGGGGTTAAAGGGGGGCAACTTTCACGTTTGCCATGATCTCATCTACTCTACCCCTCCCTTCCTCCTAATTGAGCTGCACTTTCGGGGAGGAAATTGAAAAATAAAAAATGAGGAGTTACATGAACGCTCTAAGCTAGCTTTGAGTTTTCGCTTTAATTCATGTTGTTACTTAGAGCAGTAACAGTTGGAGCTCTATGTATTTTATTGTCCTTTAACCTGTTAGTCCAAGTTGATCTACTTTATAATTTCCAGGCATTGGGCTTCATCTTTATTCCTACATTATAGTTTTCGTTGCACTGTTGTTCGACTGCTACAGGTTTAAATGCACCAAGACACATAAGTGAAATGAAAATACATAATGTGATACAAAGTGTTGATAATGGAATTTCTTTCGAGTAACGTTTGGGTATGCGGAGTAACCACGGTCCTCTTGAATACGCGAAGTGAAATAACTAGGTAAACAAGATTTTGCGTCTAAATTCTCCTCTATCCTGTCGTGAAACTAAAGTTATTTGGTTTCATTTACTGGAGCATTTTGTTACACGCATGTGGTTAATGCTATTCTACTTTTAAACAATTTTCAATCTTTAATACTAATTCATATTTACATTGTTTCGTTTTTCTTCAAATAAATACCAAATACCGAGTTCCTGTTTGGCATCACACAAAGAGATAAGAAAGAGGAATATGTATATTTGCCAATTTATGATACAATAAAGGGGAAAAGAAGAACGGTATTTGAGATGGAAGAAAATGAAGAGAGGGAGGGGGCAGGGGTGAAATACCGAAATATGACGTTCGTGTATAACAGAAGATACAACAGACTTGACATTACAAAACATAGTGCGCGTCTTTCCAAGAGGACGATGAAGTATTTGGTAATTATCGCTTAAGAAATTATGTATTTCATTACTCTCAGGGGATAATCCCTGTGTTGTTTATGTATACGCGTAATCGCCAAATCATATAGAAGGCATTGTATTTCCTAAACAGTCATATGCAATCATATTATGATTGCAAACACAATATCTTATCTAGACACCATGTATACAGCATAATATAGTGAGCAAGAATTACTTGAAAGTAGCTATTGTTCTTCCGCTAGATACAAAATACTCGGTTGATCATTATGATCGAAAAACTGTTGCTGTTGTTGTAGGTGTTGGGTTTTTAGGCTGTCCAATCTGAAACGATTATTTCCGCCTGGCAATACTGTTTTTCGAGTTATTCATCAATGATGATTAGATGGCGCTGTGTAGTTCTTCCTTCTTATATAGGGCATTGTCTTCACTAAACTCATTGAGGGGTGGAAAGTACTTCTGTGGCCATAAAAACCTGGCTTGGTCACGTCTTTCGAGTTAAATTCGCGATATAACTCCGTTGTGCTCTCCGCCCAGCCCAAGAAGACATTTCCCGGTTGACTGGATTCCGGTTTAAAAGCGCGCGAAAAAGAAGAAGAAAGTGATGCGATCCGGCTCATGGAAGAAACCCGATCATCGCGCGCGCACCAAGGCAACAGATGGTACTGCTATGTGTCACTGATCCCGCAGTGATGAGCACCAACAATGATGGGAGATGCCTGGTCATCACGGTGACGATGACGATGAGGGTACTACCAATGGTGCTGCTGATAATGATCGTAATGATGATGATGATGATGATGATGGTGCTGCTAATGGTGATCGTGATGATGATGATGATGATGATGATGGCGACTGTGATAATATTAATAGTATTGTAAATTTTGATATGATCATGACGATTTCAACAACGAAGACAGTTTTGAGAATCATGTCTGATGACACTGATGATGAAGACGGTTTTGTTTTAGAGAGAGAAATGACCACGACGACCATGATGATGATGGGGATTATGACAATGACGTTGATGGTAGTGATCAAAGTGATGATGGAAAAGAGGCTACTGATGACGATGATGACAATGATTATAATGATGACGATGACTGTAAAGACGTCGGTGACAATGCCGGGAAGTTGTAGTTGTATAATCAGATTAAGTCTTCACAAAACTTCGCAAAGATTTTTTTTTTAAACGAAGACAAAACAAAACAAAAGGAACACGAAATTCGTAATCATATCTTGATGAGCTTTATAGATAAAAAAAAGATAGTGGGAAAAGATTAGTATAGTAAAGATTACAATTGGCATGAGAAGAAATCATGTATTTCGATAAAACAAAACTATATACAAAAGGCTTTTTAGCTTGTTCACTCTATATTCTCTGTAGTTTTTTCTTCTTTAATGCAGCAAGCCACTTCTTTTCTATTCCGTTGTTATTTCACCCGAAGAACAGAAATAAATATGAAAACTTGTGGAATAGAAATTGATTATATAGAAAATGGGGTATGACTGGTCGCTATTTTCATTTATTTCCTCACGTGCTTTGTTCATTTTATCTTCTGGGTTTAAATGTAATCGATGACTGAAAAAAATGACAAGACTTTGAAATATTCATTCGCATAATAGTAAAGTTTAATCAATTATAACTATGAATTTATATTATGCTGCTTAAATAATGTAATTCTATTCGTTTAGCTTTTGTTTATTGATACATCAGTGAGAGATACAATACGATGAATAACAATGATGAATGCATGTATACGATAAACTCATCTCTTGGTCATTGTGTCGAAAGTAAGTCACAACATACGTGATCATACGGGGACAATTTTGAAGAAAATATCTTTAAAAGTACTTTTACCCTTTCTGTCATATAGAAATACCAAGAGAGCATTGTCTGCTACGGTCTACATTATTATTTCCTCGAATGGGATCTATTTACAAGCGTTACGCATCATGCTTAGTCCCGTAACGAGATTTCTTGTTTTTCGCGCGGAAAATGAAATTCGCCGGGCAATTTCGGGCATTCATAATGATGAAAGCGATGTGAAATAACAAGATTTGCGGGGCGAGAGAAATAAGCACGAGAGAAAATGATGGTGAGGTGTTTAAGGCAGTACATAAAAGCAAGGTGCAATATGATATGGGCTACTAGACGGGGTATGTAACTGCTTTCTTAACAAGATTTGGGGGATGAAGCTGGCAGGAGGATTTGAGGCAAGGTTATTGCGTATTTTTCCGGCTTTGTGGACGGCGGTCATCTGTACTTGTGGATCTCGCATGACCAAATCCCCCATAAACCTGTTGAAGATTGGCGCGAAAATGCAATAACCGTCAGATATTAATGTAACACCGGGGAACGTTATAAAAGTGCGGCGATATAAGATGAAAGAATGCTAGAGATTCAACCCATGCCGCTTTCGTACCGCTAAAAAAATGATAAATTCTAAATTTCATGGAAGCGATAAAAATGTTACCAAGAAATTCAGGCAGATGGTGGTATTTTTATTTTCAAATGCGCACCGAGCAAAGAATTGCAGCTTATAATATGTGATCCTATTATATAAGATGACTACATCCATATATGAATAATCAAGATGCCAACTTGGGAAAAGGATAAACCTCGCGTAACAAGATAAATGAATTCCTAAACGAAAAACGAACATTTATTTTGATTGAATACGCAGTTAGATACGCTACACAGAGGTAAACGTCTTTTTAACAAGATGGTAAAGTGATGGGGAATAAAATGATCGACAAATAAATTTCTTGTGACTAAATATATGTTTTAATAATCATTGTTTATTTTTCGTTTTGTTTCTACTGCCAAAACAACTGGTTGCTTACCCTGTAATGAAGGGAAGTGAAGCTCTTGGATAGAGCCGAATCTTCTTCTTAACTATGTTCCTTAACCTTGATTCTCTATTAAAGGGACTTTGTAACATTGTTCAGATGAGAGAAAATGGTGCTAAGGTAGTGACTTCAATGCTAGTTGCACAATTAAAGATAATCTGAAAGTTTGAGTGAAAACAGACCATTATAAATGATACAAATAGGGAAAAACTGATCTGATCGATTCCTTAATTATCCCAACTATATTATCACAATTTAATTACATTTTGGGTGAATGTAAATCATCGCAAAGCAATGAATTTGATCTATATGCCATTCCAGACAATAAAGTGTTGAAAGATTTTAAAAGCCTGTCTTGTCTTAAAAAAAATAAGGAAAAACGGTTGGGGAGATTCAAATATGGTTTGGGAGTATTTAATGTTAGAGAACATAAGAGGTAACATTTCATACAAAAATTACGCAGTTTTTTCATCAACCTTCAACAATGTTACACTGTGAAAAAAATGGGCAATTTTTTTCACTTTGCCTAACGTTGTGCCAATAGTCAACCCAACCATCTATTGGGCAATATTTTTGTATTTGTCCCAACAGCTGGTCAAGATTTTCCCAACAAGTGGGCTACCGTAGTCGGGCAGTTGAAGGGTCATATATTTGCCCAAATTTTGGTCAAAATACGAAAGAATTATGCACGTGTGAAGTAGGGTACTTACGTTTACCAATACCACTGGGCAAAATATTGCCCAATAGATGGTTGGGTTGACTATTGGCACAACGTTGGGCAAAGTGTTGAAATAATATTGCCCAAATTTTTCACAGTGTACCGAGTCACTTTAAGGCTGAAATTACCATTCAGGTTTTAGACCACTTTTTGAAGTGTCATCTTTTCCTAATATAAAATCAGTGGACAAAATATTTGCGGTGACGGCAAGAGGCTTTATTGTGGGAAAGTCTGAAATGATATTGCAATCGATCTGATGTTTCTAGCGATCGAGAGTAAGGGTAGTAGTAGTAGCTCTAAACAGAGCGAATATATTTTTCCTTTCTTTTCACATAATATAAACAATGACAGACAATAATAAACGTAATGATATAACAGAAATGAGCATTGAAATATCTTTGACATTGTTTTGGGTCATTGTAATGCAAAATGATTTGGTTACAGGAAATGAAGAAAAAAAAAACGAACCTACTTGAAAGCAAAGCTTGTTAGGTGTAGGTTCGCACATTAATAATTAAACTTTATACATTTATAACTTAATTTTGAAAAAAATTACGGAATCAAAAAAACATGACAGACAATAAAAAACAAACAAACGGGAAGAAGAAAAAAAAGGGGGAAAAATCAGAAACAGCAAAATGACAAGATGCCGGATGATACATGAAGAAAATAAGAATGAGAGAGTGACAGAAAGGGAAAACAGAAAGAGAAAAAGAAGACAGAGAGAGGGTGTAAGAGGGAGACAGAGAAAGAGACAGAGAGACAGAGAAAAAGAAATGGTGGCCATTGAGGAATCATTGTTAATTAGTATTTTATGGATACAAATCATATGCAAGTCACAGTTACGATGTGAAAAAATGGCCAGTTTGGCAAAAAGGGCCCCCGTGTTATTTTGCAATTGACCGTGAAGTACGAGTGCTCAATCAATCAACAATCAATCGTACAATCGATACAATTTATTGCTAAGCTTTGTGTTTACATGGCCCTCCTGAGAATACATAAAAAGGACGATGATATTAAAAATAAAAATCTTTTTAAATACCATCAAAAATTTAATTTAGAACGATCGAACACGGTGAAATCCTGAGAATATAACTCGACAGTATATTGTGAGAAGTTATAAAATGCCTACAGTGAATACAGTATCAAAAACGTTGATGGCAGCAAACCGGTTTCGGTGTACAGTCCCGCGTCGCACGAATTCTTTCTGCGACAACTATCTTCATACAATGGCTGATGTATTTTTTGTTTTAAATGAATATTGTATTTTTCTATAAAATAAAAATGAAAACTACTTATGCTTACTACAGATCAACTGGAAAACAAATATACTCCCACACATATACACAAAGAAACTTATCCATCTTTATGGCATGCAATCAGCTCTACATTCCTTTTCATCTCTCTTCCAATCAGTGCTTGCTCTCTTTCCTTTTCAATAACGCTCATATGACTGTTTACAACATATTTTTAGCGACAACAAGCACAACAACATTCTATACTTTTCTGCAAGCACATTTGATAATACATGACATTTTTATTTATTATGGTTTGTTTGTATAGTCACTTATAATTGCACATTAAATATATATAGCTGCTCAACACCAAAGAAAAATACATGTATACTATTACAACCATTCATACAAGCCTTTAAATATACAGGTACAACCAATAACTTGTTTACCATGACAAAAAACAGTGAGTTAAGATATAGATTTATAAAAGCATTAGTCTTTAGAGATATCGTTTACAAATAAAGCCATATTAGAAAAATGAAATTAATACAAATTAATTGACAATATCAATCACTCATCTCAAGCAGTAATTAAAGTTGAATATCATGATTGTATCTTGCATTGACTGTGAACTGTATTTAAGATATTTCCCTCCTTTCATAGGTGAATGGTAACGTTGATGAAATACACAGGAAACATGAGTAATAAATGAAATAAAAAGACAACATCTTGAAATATACCAAGTAATACCGAGTTTTCAAAAGATGATATAGTCTAAAGAATATTCATAAAATGCCACCTGAGAGGTAATGCCAAGAAATGAATATTGCAAGATTAAGCATGAAACTGTTAAAACTTAGAAGAGCAGAGTTTAATACAGTATTTGCATTTGTAAAGAAAATAAACTAGCCTTTCAAATTCTGCAAAAATGGCTACAACTTTTGAAGTAAGAGTTCAAATATCTTTCATGCTGTCTCTAAAAAATAATTTTCATTTAACATTAGAACAAACAGACGGGACAGATGAAAGTACACCATAATGTGACGTATGTTTTCAAAGTTTGCATTTATAGGGTTATGTTCATGGTTGAACTTGCAATGGCTTACTTGCAGATTTCTGTTCATTTCTAATATGTATTCAAAGCTTGCATTTTGTAGGGTTCTTGCGTTGATGGTTGAACTTTCAATCGCCGACTAGCGGATCTCTTTTCTTTTTCAAAGGACATTTTCTAAAGTAAGTAAATTTCATAACAGAGTATTTTTCTTTATTCATTTGTAGAATAAATACTTTGATCAATGTTCAAAGTTGAGTATCCTCTTTGATTTTTTTTGATATTTTTTTTTTGGGGGGAGGGGGAGGCTAATTTGTTTTTTGTGTATGGATTTGAGGTTATAAATGATTTATGATTTTATTCACATCTCACTGGTTACAGTAATGACTCAGTGGTCTCAATCATTTCTTTGGAAATATTTTATGAAATTTATATAACCTAGCCCTTCTAAGTTTCATAGAGTAAATATTAGATGATATATGCTAGGGCAGATAGCTGATAAGTGTTGAATACAAAATGCAAATACAAATTATTGTAACATTTCAGATTAATATGGAAGAATTGATAGATGACAGCGATACAATCATAAACACAAATAACAGCATTAGAATCATGGGAAATGAATTTCAAATGATATATCATCTTTATCCTGTTTCATCTAAATCTAAATACACCTAACTATACAAAAATAAATATAAAGTATTTGTAAATAACAGATTACATTTGTGTGATTCTCTAATTTTAGTCACTGAGGAGAAAGACCGCAACTTTAAAGAATTATGAAGGTTGTTTATTTATTTATTCATTTATTTATTTATTACACATCTTTAAAAAGAAGTTGTCTAATGGAATAAAAGGTGAGTGAGTGGTGAAAATCAATTTATAGTTTTATACCACAGAGACCATTTTAATCAGCAATCTTTATTCTGTTTTTCTTAAATCATAATCAGTATGGTAATGACACAAAGTAAACAAACAACAATGGATAGTCAAAGCAAATGTTCAAATGAACATGTAAACCATGACAAAATATATATAACTTCCACTCTAATTATTTAAAATTTAAACAATTAAAAGAAATGTAAAAGAATATGATGTAAAAGCATTATTGTGGAATAGTACCTGAATTAAACAATTATATTATCCATGCAGGCAAAACTAAATTATACAAATCATTTTAAGAACATATCATTGTGTGTCCTGCAGAAGGTTGCCACCCGCAAAGTTTACGATTTTCAAATTTCTGTAAAAATATGATAGAGATTTAAAAGGCCTGATTGATGTGATTTTAACTTGTGCAATTGCAACCATCTGACCTTTGAAGAGATAATGTCTGAGAAAGGTGGGCATTGGGCCCATAAAGAGGTTAAATTCCTCATTAATTTGTGGGAAAAAAAGGAGTTTCTTCATGAAGTGCTTGAGTGTAGGCGGAATAAGACCAAGTATAAGTTTATGAGGAAATGGCCAGGAAGATGGCGGAGGTAGGATTTAAACGGACAGGCGATCGAAAAAATAACAAAGTAAAGTCTCTACCAACTTTGTAAAAAAAAGAGCAAGTAACCAAGCAAATTAAGCAAGGTGGTACTGTCAAAACGCGGCTAGTGCCTTTGAGTATTCCGTTGCCGCTGGTGTCAAACGAAATGGAAAGGATTCAAGTCATACGGCAGATCAAAAACAACTAAACCAGATGGTAGTAAAACATCTTCAGACCAGGAAAAGGCAGAAATTGTACAGGCTTTCTTTTCTTTCATCAGTTTTTACAAAAAAAGATTTGGTGGATATTCCACCACCTTCACGGGTCTTGTTTGACATTCCCTTGAGTCAAGCTGAGATAACTTCTGAAGATGTGTTTAAACTGCTGTCGAACCGTTAAGCCCAATAAATCTCCAGGGCAAGACAATCTACACCTTATCCTTTGAGAGAGTTGGCTGATGTGTTAGCGCTGCCGATATCCTTACTTTTTCAAAAATGTATGGAAAGCGGAGAGCTACCATTAGACTGGAAGTCTGCCCAATGTGTCACCTATTTTTCAGAAAGGTAGTAAGACTGACAGTTCAAACTATATGCCTTGATCTAAATTATAGCATATACATCTATATTCTATATATTATGCTTTTTCATTCATCAAGCTATATCTAAAATTTATCTACAGATCAATATGGATCTAACAATTTTTTGTCAAATGGGACGATGGAAGTAAAAATGTGGTGGTCTTTGGTGATATAATGTGCCATGAGTTACCACCAAAGATGGGAACTCAAATCAGCATGCCTGTAATGGGGCAATGTGACATGGCATGGGGTTGTTGACTTTAGCTGACAGTGCTGCTAACGATGATGGGGAGAACGAGGAGGAAAATATCCCATTGTCAACATTGAAAGGAGCAGGTAAGTAAATTTTTTTTTTTAAAGATTGGTATAATCTTTGTTTCCTTATTAATTTACTCCCCAGATGTAGACCTTGTAAATGATGAATATGCTAAATTACCTAAACAAGGCATTTTAGCTGCCAAATAAAAAAAGGTGTATTTTGTACACTGCTCCGAATATATAACTGGAGCGTGCAATATTTGCCATATTTCCCTCTTCCGGGTTTTCCCCGTAGACTACTGTACTAAATCAGAGGGCAATATCCTGCCATATTCTACTCTTTCTTGGCAGTGCGCTTTTATTAAAGTGCATACGTGCAGTATTGTGAAGGCGTCAACAAGTACGCGCGGCAACAATCATTGTTACGTGCACATGCAAATTATGTCATTCTCTCGTGGCTTTTGGTAGAGGCAAGACTTGTTTTGGACAATCAAAAATCTATATTCACTATCATCAAATTTATTATCAACTCCTTCGACTTCGTTTGTACGGTGGAGCTAGTCCAGTTCAGTGCTGTAAATTGGAGAGCAACTGGTATGCCAAAAGCTAAGGCTAAGACCTGTAAGAGGAAGACGAGTACCGATACCACTTTAAAGGCGAAGGAGTCGGGGCGACATGAGCGGCCCCGTGGACGAGGTAGGCCTAGAGCTATACCACCAGCTACTGGTAGTTCCGCAGGCCGAACGGACCAAAATGACCAAGGCCAAGTCATCGTTTTGTTGCAGAAACAAAACATGGACAGTTTCCTTTCCAGTAGATCTAACGATTATACTACTGGAACCATGTTCCAGTTGTTGCCCGCCACAGGCGGCTTTCAGTTCCAACCTCAGCCTAGGAAGCAGAGGATTACAAGCATTGAGCAGTGGACCTCTGTGTTTCTAGTCTATATTTCAATCTACCTGGAGAGGCATCCAGGACGGGCGCTAGAGTTGTTAAAGTACATGGATATGGTGAGGGGGGCGGCTCGTAACAATGGGGGATAAGGGTGGAGGGACTATGTTGTCCAATTTTGTCTCCGTCAGGCACGAAGACCAGGCCGACCATAGGCGAGCATCGACGGGGAGCTTTGGCTGTTGGTAGTTGCTGCCGGCGGGCTGAGGAGCTCTTCCTTTCGCCCATTTCAAGGTAGCATGCAACGCCCGCAGACGCGGGTCAGAGAATTCAGAAATACCACTCTCACTTCAAATGAGGCGAGGCGAGGGGAGACGAAGGGGACATGCTTTGCCTTCAACAGGGGAAACTGCTCCCGGGGGGAAAAAAGCTGCATCTTCGCTCACAGATGTTCTCGATGTCGGGCATTCATATCTTTAACAGTTTAACATCACTTTTAATAACATTGAAGTTGGTGGTTCTTGAAGAGGTATTTTAACATTGGGGGAAATTTAAAAGATGTTTGTACTGTATTTACTTCAGGAATTCATTGTGAAAAAGAGCGTATAATCTTCAATCAGGTTTTTCTTGAAACTGTGTTTTTCGTGCACACTGGCGTTCAAACACTTCTGCCGGGCACACAAGGATATATGTGAAACAAATTAGTAATGACTAACATAACACTTCTTTTGTGCATCCCCCCCCCCCCTCTCTCTCTCTCTCTACAAAATACCACAACAACCATAAAGAGTGCATGATTCTTTGGACGCAGGTTAATACAAATGCCCGAATACCCTGTAACTGTTCCAAAAACCTTTCTCCATTGCGAAAATATTATGATTTTTTTAATTTGTGTATTTTTTTAAACCATTGATAAACATGATCTGGTAACCAGCGTGCATGATTCATCTCAAATGAATTTTTAGAGCTTTTGTTAACTTCTGAGATGTACTTCTCCGTGCTTTGAAAGTCTGTCTTTTGGCTACCGTATTCACCCATGTCATGAAGCTAATCGAACCAGGCATCCATATTGATCAATTTTTGTTCTTCAAATTGGCAAATTTTTTCTTTCTTTTACTGCTACATTGTCCTAATAAAATACATTGTCTCTAAAAACAATGTACATGGGTAACAAGGGGGGGGGGGGGGGGGGGTAATTGTTAATTTTGATAGAAAAATTAACCTCTCAACGAGGTGCCAATTTGAGGATTTTAAAGCTTATTTTCCTATTTGAAATTCCTGGCATCAAACGCAATATGGTCATGCATCAAAAAAGGACAGTCTGTGAAGAAAATTTTGCCCCTTGCATGCATGTGGTATATTTTTAGGGTTTTTAATCAACAGTTACTGCCCTCATGTGGAATGACAGTTTCAAAAGGGCTAATACTTCATCCATATTAAGCGGCAGATGTAAATTCATAGCTTGCTAAAGGGCATTACATTTAGAATCATGCCAGGGCCCCGTCTTACAGAGAGTTGATATTAATCCTAACTTATTTGCGATTGATATCAATCACAACTATGTACATCAGAGATAAGAGATTGCAAACTTGATTAGAGGACTTGCCATTGATTTGGATCAATCGCAACTCTTTGTTAGACAGGGCCCAGGGATATATATTGTCTGTGGGGTGACAAAATCTTGTATCTCAAAAATCATGAATTTTCAGGAGAGCGGAAAAACATTTCCTGTCTCAACAGACTTAGTGCTGTGACACCGTCCATTGTGTGGAATTTGTGAAAAAACCGAGACAGGAGGCGTTCCATGGATTTATCAGGTGGTGTCGTAGGCCATTAGGTACACAATTATGCAAAAAAATCAAAATCTCAAAAAATTGAGATACAAGGTTTTTGTCACCCCACCGACGATATATAACACCAACAACCTTCATTCACATTGCCTGATACGTATTCAAACCACTGACATCTCATCAGATGGAACAATACAAATGGCAAGATGATGGAAAAGGTAACATCATAATGATTACCCTGACATAATGTATCCGTTAAGGTAAAGTCGAACCTGTTGAAGCAGCCACCTGTATAGAAAGACCACCTGTCTATGATGACCACATTTTTTGTTTCCCTTGGATGTGGTTTCTCATTGAAACCTGTACTATTGAAAGGAACATGTACATAAAGACCACCTGCCTACAAAGACCATTTTCATGTTGCCCTCGAATGGTATTTACATACAGGTTTCACTGTACTATGATTTAGACAGCTCCTCTGTGCTGCCTAGTTTGAGGACGTAACTCAGTGCTGTCTGGCAGGTCGTTAAGCAGTATCCCTCTTCACCAAATAAATACCTGTGATGAACAACAAAACAAAAGATGGAAACAATTCAATCTTTGTTTTTATTTTGGAATTTATTTCATTTTAATTATTCTACAAAATAAATCCAACAAGCCCTGGCTACACAAAATATATGAATAAGCTTTTTTCTTCTATGAGAACATTTGTTTTTCAATCAATGTAGGAAAAACTAGATGGATGTTCGACTGCACGCAGTTGAAAATGATGCCTCTGCCATAAAGCAATTTTACAAACCAAAAACAGAAGCAAACTTTAAAAATTTAAGTTTGATTGTAATCCATTAACAGGTTCTCAGAATATTGTGATTACAAGCTATTTTTTATATACATAATGAGCCCTTTGACCTTTGATCTCTTGACCCCAAAATCTAATCAGTTCATTAGCTCTGCAAGATACAAACATGACCCAAGTTTGGCGGTAATCCATCAATCGGTTCTTGAGATAACGCGATCACGAGAACGGGACGTACAGACGGACGGACGGACAACCAGACAACATAATGCCATGATGGTAATTGTTTGTCTGTTGCTGTTTAAAGGATATTCGTGCAGTCGATAACTCAATAGTCTTGAAAACACTAGACAGCCAAGACATTCATATTTGATATCCCAGACCCTTGAATAGAATTTAAAGCTGTAGATCTCTTGAGAGTTTATTCAAAAGTATGTGTATATTTACTTAATCCATTGACGACTGAATTCTCTCACTCTCATCGGCTTAGTACAGGGATCACCTGGTCCCCCTGGCGAATGGGTTAACATTAAGCTTGAATTTATAAATCCATTCTGTCCAATATACTGGTACCAGTACTGGAAGAGACAAACATGCACTTTTAATACATCAGCAATAAAAGAAATTATATACCTCACTTTAGAAATCCAGCCATCTGATTGGTTGAAATTGGAGTCGTAATTTAGCCATTCCCGTAAAGAAACGTAAAATGCCAAAACCGGTCAATAGTCTTTTGAAAAACGCCCTAGGGCACTTTTCAAAAGACTATTGACCGGTTTCGGCATTTTACGTATATGCGTGCAATCTCAATGGGAAGGATTTTAGCACACAAACTCGAGTGGTGTTTGGTAAGTCGCACATGTATTCTATGACCCTTTTCGGTATATAAAAGTTATAATGACTGCTTTAATATTTGAGGCATAGTTGTTTTTATGCGCTCAAGGGGAGGTTAAATCATGCTATTACCCCGAGGCGTCTTTCGTAGCAGTCATTATTAAGCATTATTTCAGTTGTTTTCAATAGATTTTACGGCTTACCCTTCATGGATGAACTCCTCCATAGCACTACATTCTGACACAATCTGAGGAAGAGATGATCTCATGATGACATAACTCAAGATTGGTAGCAGATCATCACAACCACTACAGGCCGGAGGAAAGAGAAATGATGGATAAGGTTAATCCATTTTATTATTATTGTTATTTATTATTTATATACTGCGCTTTTCCCAGAGCGGCCCAAAGCGTTTACAAAAAGAATCCTACAAAAAATGAAAACGAACACTTACAGAATCCTAAAAGTCTGGATTAAAAGCGGCCCAAAGCGTTTACAAAAAGAATCCTACAAAAAATGAAAACGAACACTTACAGAATCCTAAAAGTCTGGATTACAAAAAAGAAATGTTTTAAGTCCCTTTTTGAAAGAAGAGACAGATGGTGATTGCCTGAGTATTAAAGGTAGCCTATTCCAATATTTTAGATGCAGTTATAGTGAAAGTCCTATCTCCAGCTAGTTTCCGTGTGATGTTTTACAGATGCTCATAGATTTCTGCGAAGGGTGTATAGGGTCAAAAAAATCACATAGGGAATGCCAACAATAAATGAGCGGTTCTGGTACGCAACCTAGGAAAATGAAAGAAATTCAGTAGGCCATGAATTAACCAAAACATATGAATGCTCTATCTAATTACAAGACAATCTTATCTAACTTACACAGTTGTTTCCAAGCTCTGCCTAGATATGCCTTGGCTCTCATAGTAGTCTCCAACACATTCAATCACAATCCTCGATACTCGCACTGCAAGATAAAATAGAAGATGGTACAAAATGGAAGCTAAAGATCTAGTATACTAAGAAACAAGTAATTAATATACATGTACAGTGAAACCTGTTTAGAAAGACCACTCAAGGAAAAAATGGAAAGTGGTCTTTATGTACAGGTTCCTTAAGTACAGATATTTCAATGAGAAACCATATTCAAGGGAATGAACAAAGTGGTCTTTCTATACAGGTGGTCACTAAAGCATGTTTGACGGTACCATAACTAAGATCCTAAAAATTGGAAATATATATTGATGTCACATTGAAAACAAGAAATGACTGAGCAATTAAATTAGGCAAGAGAATAAAGGCGACTAACAAGATTTTGCAATGATTAATTTAATTTGACTTCCAATATCAGGACCCTGTTTCATAAAACTTGATATCAATAACAAGTTACAAGCTACTGTTATAAGCTACTGAAATCATGGCATCTGATTGGATGAGATCAAACTTGATATCAATAACAAGTTACAAGCTACTGTTATAAGCTACTGAAATCATGGCATCTGATTGGATGAGATCAAACTTGATATCAATAACAAGTTACAAGCTACTGTTATAAGCTACTGAAATCATGGCATCTGATTGGATGAGATCAAACTTGATATCAATACCAAGTTACAAGCTACTGTTATAAGCTACTGAAATCATGGCATCTGATTGGCTGAGAGCAAATTTGTCATAGAAATTTAGCATTTGTTATAGAAACAACGTTTTAAGAAACAGGACCCAAGAGTTATTTGGAATCCTACTCTACAGGAGACAAGCAAACACATTCTTTACATTTGTAATGTTTTTCATTACAGAATATTCAGTCAGCAACAATATCTTGAAGTTTAACTAACACGTAATCAAACATTCCATCTTACCGATACATTCTATTTTCTGCAGAGGGCATGTGTACCCCTGCAGCTTACAAAGCTCCTCTACAGCTGCCTGGTAAGGGTAGTAGTCGCTACTCGACGCTTGGCTGCCATCTTGAACAGCACCCTCTCTCAGCAGACAGAACTTCTCTCCTACTCCGATGTGCTGGGGCATGGCATGCTGGTACTTTGTCATGGCGATGGCTGCACATTCCTCTTTTTTGTAGTTGAATCGTCTGTAGGAGATATAAAGGAAAACAACATGGTTAAGAAAACAGGACCGATGTGTGGACACTTTCAGAAAGGGTATTCAAAAGTAACCTGACCATTACTAAGATATTTTATTATTATACATTATGTTATCCCATACTTTAAACATGCATATGTAGGTCATTATGTACAAGTACGTAATCTGGACTCAGTTCTGCAAACCTGCTAGCCATAATGTTTAGTTGCCATCAATGTATTTCATTTTTCGGGGAGCATGTAGATGCCTTGAGATCAATTTGGGGGTACTCAAGAAACAGGAAAATGCCTCATACCAACCTATGCCATTAAACTAGTATTGTTTGTTTTCATTTCGAGTTTTGGTTCAGGGATTAATCTTTCTTCTTCTTTTACCTTTTTCTTTTAACTTCATTTCTTTACTTATTTCATCTTCTTTTATTTTTCTAAAATCAAATCTGTTTCTCCAAATACCAAATACTGTATCTTTATGGAAAACTAAATGATGAATATGTTTCTTAAAGCCCGTCTGCACTAGTTTGGCCAGGAGGGATTAGACCACCCAGCGTGGTGTCACTGACAGGTGGTAATCTCATCAACTCTGTCTCAATTTAAATAAGAAAAAGAGAATGATGGGGGACCAACAGGCACCACTTAGGCATCGGTTTCTATATAGAGGGAGCAAGTAGCTACAAGTAGTGCAGTGGGGCTTTAAAAAGAAATTTGAATTTTCTTAGCAAAAAAGGTAATACCTGTAGAGCATGAGGATTGGTTGCCAGATATCTTTGAAGACGAAAGCTTCAATGATGGAGATACATTGCTCCTTGGCTGCAGTACTGTTGAGCTGCTCATACACTGCTACCAGAAGAGACTGAAGACGCTCTGTCAAAATGACACAGATGAAAAAAATAATTAGAGACGCGATGTTTTTTTAAATCCCCCCCCCCCCCCCCCCCCCAGGCAAAAAGCTAGATCCGCCCCTGACTGGGTAAAAGCTAGTATCTCGGAATATCATAAATCAATGGAAAAGTTGATAACAAGATCCTTTGTAAAATCATCAGAAAATCACATTACTTTCATGTTTCAACAGTGAAATCAATATACGTAAAAGTTAAAAACCTCCAAAACTACTTACAGCTCAATACATAACAGATGACAAGTGATCGTTTAATATTATGAGACTTTTGGAATTTACCCATATTGATTTGGAAAATACAATGTAGCAAGAATGCCCCTTTTACTATACTTTGTTGAATAAATTGTATGCATCCATCCAACTTTCTTACCATCTTTCTTATCTGACATTTGTTTTGAAGACAACTGCTTGACATCTTTAATTTGACTAAGATGTAGTGTGTGGGTTAGGGTTGCGATTGTGTTTCAGGTTAGGTTTTGGGTCAGGGTATGGGTCAGGTATGGGTCAGGTATGGTGTTGGGTCCAGAGGGTGTTTCACAAAGTTCCTAAGTCAAACTTATCTCTAAGTTGGACTTAAACATTATGGAGAGCCATTTGTAGCCTTTAGATTTTCATATATTCCACATCAAGAACATGAAATCTCCTTGGTAATAGAAAATATGAATGAATTGAATCAACACTTTATGCCTTTTAAAATAACGTTGACAAAATATTTTCAAACGGCTTTCCATAATTGTCAAGTCCAACTTAGAGATAAGTTCAACTTAGAATCTTTGTGAAACACCCTCCAGGTTTGCAGTTAAGAATTCATTTAGTGCAGGGACTTAGTTGAGGAAAACATCACCAGACCATGTGCCGTATCTTACCCGTGAACATCAGGACATCTTTGGTGATGCATTTGAGATGTCTACTCAGTGCCTGAGCTCTCATTTCTGCTATCCTCTCCTCTCCCTCCTCCTCTTCCTTTGCCTTTTCCTTCTCTCTTGCACCTTCCCCCTCTTCCACACTGCTGCCCCCTTCTGCTATTAACTCACTGTTGCTTGCAACATCTCCATGCGTGCTGTCATTTACATCTGAAGGGGCTTCTTCTTCTTGGCCAGTTTGTTCACTGTCATCTCTAACACTGTCACTTTTCTCATCTGACAAATTATCTTTAGTTCTTTCATCGGTACAGGAGACTGAAAGATCATTTAAGTGATTCTCATTTGCATTATCTGAGTCAGAATTTTGCTTATCGGCAGCATCAGAATTAGTTCCTGTAATATTTGCACTTTCTTCTCCATCTCTATCACTAATGGAGTCATCAGTTGCCATGACAACTCCTTCACTAATACTATCTTCCACATCTTCTGGTTTGTCGATGGTCCCTCCCTCCAACTCCTTGAAAAGCTTTTCTCCATCTTCCAAGGCTTGTTCGATATCAGTCCTGATTTCATCCCTAATCTCTCTCATCCTGTCTCCCTCTGAAGTGGCATCTTCCTCATTCTTCCCTCCACCGGTAGTACCCTCAAGATCATCATCATCCTGGATGTCTTTAGTAGGAGCAGCCTCATCTGAGCTGGAAGACTCCTCTCCATTCTGAATGCCACTGTCATCAAGGTGCCCATTATCTTCACATGTATCATCGCCAACAGCTTCTCCCTTGCCCATAGTTCTGTTGTGGTGCTCCACAGGTAGAGGGTGGACACCCCCTCCCTGGTTGCTAGGCTCCTCCTCCAGAGACGGAGCATCTTCATCATCCTCGGAGAACAGCTCCTCCAGGATATCATCACTAGCATCACTATGAGCAAAGAGCATGTTGGGCTGGATGGATGGTCTCGGGTCAGTGGATTCACTCTCCACACTGGAGGTGCTGTTTTCACGAAGGGCATGAAGACGTTGGGCTAATGTTTCTTCCATACTCTGATCCAGTTCATCAGGTGTAGTGAAACCACCCTCTGGTACTGCTCTGGGTTCTGAAAAACAACAGGAAAAATAAAACATTTCAGTAATTCTGGATGAATCATAATCTTTATGATACAAATACAACTACATGGATTAACAGAATTTGAATGTCCTTGTGCATTTTCAAAATAATTTAAATGGTCAAGGCTCTCAAATTGATTGATTCATTCACATTGTATATAAAATTATAAACTTAAAAAACAGGGAAGATTTTGTTTCACAAATCTATGGTAATCTAAATCCCTGACATGTTTCCACTCCTACATGATCACATTTGATTTGAATCAGTCATATCACCAAATCAACTCTGAACGGACCGATCATGGCCATTCAGTTCAGTGTACACTAGGTTTTTGTTTGATCTGTCCTTGGCCTGGTATTGTGTCTTCAGTCTGACTGGGGAATAGACTTCCTTTCTTCCTTCATTTTGTCTGTGGATATCCTTCAATGACCTTGTGGTCTGGCTACCAACTAACTTTCAAAGAGTTTCCGAGACCTATGCCCTTGCCACAGTCGCTACGCAGCCAAATTTCCTTCATGCTTATCACAGTCCTAACTTCAATCCACGACCAAAAACTGTAATTAATTCTAACCCTAATCCCAAACCTTGTATTAACAAAAAAGTGAATTCTGTAACTAAGTCTACCCCATTTGCTTTGGCAAAGTAACGCACCAAGCAAATGTTGATAGAGCAAATCGTAGGCCGGCTGGCATATAGAAGGGCGTTAACGACTCGAAAACTACTTTTCAAATTATTTTCATTTAAACATTTGTTTTATATTTAAACTGCTATCCGTCTCGAAAATTGGTTCAAAACTTAAAAGACTAATAGAAATATCATATTAGAACACGGCCACAATTTTTTTCTCGGAAATAAGTCAGTTTTATAAATGTTTGAGGAGATTTAGTGCTAACGCCCTTCTGCTTAACGCTTCATTTTTTACCTGAAATTCAAGCTAACGCCCTTCCGCCAGCCAGGCGACGAAATGTTAGATTACTGTCAAGGATACATTACCTTGGAGTTTCAGCGGTTGGACGTCCTTGTAGGGAACCACAATCTCCTCAATAGAGGGTAGCTTCCTCTGTATGAGAGGCATGATCTTGTGATAGATCGTTATCTGGTAACGCTTGAGAAGCTGGCTTAGAGGGTGCTGGTCACACGATAAGATCTCCGTGATGAGGTCGTGAATCAGTCTAAGGTCACCAGGCGATTCCTGCAGCCGTTGGCGCCTATCCTGGAGCCATGTCTTTGAAGAAAAAGGGAATTGAAGAAAATAATCACAAATTTGTGTTCATCAAGGAAATATTATCACTTAAGTTAATAAAGATATCCACCAACAGAATGAAGGGAAAAAAAAGTTCTTTTTTTTCCCTGCTATAAGCACTACTCCTACAGCAAGGGCTTTAAATTATAGTTTTACAAAATTGGATGGAATGATTGATGAACCGATGACAAAGATTGAAGAGCACCTTAAAAACATAAAGTGCACACGCATGTACACCATTTTGATAAATATCTGTTATGTTGTTTACCAATATATTATCAAGTTTATCATTGATATGTCATAATCCTTCTTATCAAAATCATCAACATCTTTTCAGAGTTATACTTTTCAATTTCTCAATAAGAACGCAATATGGTACAATCTCAAGTACACAAAATAGCAATCCCATCAGAGGACTTGATCATCTATCAGTGGGTGCAGTCCCATACCTTGACATTCTCGTACTCCATTATGTTAGCATAGACTGTTCTGAGTTCCATCTCTTCCTTGGTAGGTTGCCCACTGGATGAGAATCTCTGGGCTGCCTGCTCCTTAAGACGTTGCTGACGTTCCTTGATCTTCTTAGCAAGCTGGGAGTGGAGGTGGGTCAGTTAAGGAGACAATTCTCCTTTTTTTTGTATTACCCGACTCACGTGCTCGGAAAGCGTGTGTATGCTTGTATGGAAGCAACCAGGGGACCGACGGCTTTAAGTCCTCTCTGAGGGACTTGGTAATGAGGATTAATGCCTTACCAAAGGGCACTGGCGCATCGACTTGGTTTTGAAAATTTGGACCACCTGGTTACAAGACCACTACTCTACCACTGGGCCATCGCGCCTATATAAACTTGATTAAGTTCTTTAATGGTTAGCTTATTCAAGCACACAGCTGCATGTACATGTCATATGTTTAACCACACTTTAATACCCTAAATCCAAACTGCATATTAAAAAAAGGAAACCTACACGTAGCAATAAATTCATTAAGTATGCATGTACAGGCACAGTGGAAACTCATTATAAAGAGCTCTGTTATCTAGCGAGGTATCTGTTATAACAAGGTGATTTTGCTGGTCCCAGCTCTTTATATTCTTTTTTTTAACCCTTACATAAAAGGTAATATACTCGGTTCCAAGGACCACGTTATAACGACGTATTGTAAACTGCCACTTTATATTCCTCAGCAACAAATCTATCTTTGGAAAGATTAAAATCTTCTTTCGAGGTAAAATTGCATAGCAATAAAGCTCATTAGTTGCTCACTATTTCTGAAAGCGTCACGTTTAGATACTGCCTGATGGAAACAGTGGTGCAATGTCTACTTCAAAAGTGCACTGCTGTCTCCTTAACAGCTGGTTTGCACAAGACACTGATGGCACCATTACAGACATCCTGACAGAGCAATTATCACAGGTTTTAATCATCCACTTGTGTGGTCCTGTCATTCAAACAACAAACCAAACAAAATAGCACAAAACTACCAGGCCTGAATATACTGGATGTGATCTGCCACAGCAGCTTCTAATCTTTGAATTGAACATTTGCATGGTGTTGTAATTGCCATGGAAACCGTTAACTTCATCTGATCTACAACAGCAGCTTCTGATCATTGAAAAGAACATTTGCACAGTGTTGTAATTGCCATACATGTAGCAACCATTAACTTCATCTGATCTACAACAGCAGCTTCTAATCATTGCAAGGTACTTTTTCATGGTGTTGTAATTGCTATGGAATCCATTAAATCGCTGTTGACGATCTCAACATATCATCCAAACCACAAACATGAATCAACTAGCTGAACATAGCCGACTGAGAGCACTGTCAGAGATCTATGCCACATATACCTCACAGTCTTCACTGGTTTCTTCAGTCAGCTAAAAGGGAAAGTCCTCCCTGATACAAAGTTGGTTATAATAGAAGTAGAAAAATGAGAGGAACAGTTTTAGAGATTTTTAATATTCAAAAGGATACACTGGCTTCCCTGGCTTTAGCAATGGCCATATTCTCCATTAGTCTTCGTTGGAATGTCAGGTTCTGCATGGAGAGAGAAAAAAATGACAGGAGAATTAGGATTAAAGGATTACAAGTTATACATCGATTTGGGCAAGCTACATTTCTCTGTCTATATATCTCTAATGAATTAATGGAGATGACACCGAAGGAAAAAAAGGGGAGAAATGAATGGACAAAACAACAGAGTAATTACTACTGATATACCCAACGTCACAGAAGAAGTACAACTGTATAAACTAGGATTGACCAATTTGATTTATCAATAAAATGAAAATAAAATTATCAATCAACTGTGTGACTGGTCACTACATATAACCCTTTCTGTTTACTAGCATTCAGTCCTTGGGAGCGAAACGTCACAGTATTTAAAAACAAACAACAACAACAACAACAACACTTACAATTCCAAGTTTAGGTAACTTTATAGAAGTCCATTAGGCTCATCCAGTACTAACGGACTCTCAAAGTAGCCGACTACAGATCTCTTATTGGTAATACACTTTGATGAATTGATACACAATACAACACTTCCCATTCTACATGAATGAAATGGGGTTTTCATTGGTGCTATCAAACTTTTAATAGGGGAAATTGTACAGACACATGTTAATATGCTGGTATATTCTCTATAAACTTTAAACTATTCCTCATTTGACCTCCAATCTTTTTTCTACTGGCAGTGTCAAAGGCTTCTTTATGGATAATAAAAGTGCGTTATCATTCCTTGCATTTAAGTTCTAAAAAGAGGCTGGCAGAGATGAGATTACTGAAACATGGAATGATACAGGCTGAGTTTTGTAATAAACATCAGTTGGTCTTCATGCTGTAGCCTATGTCTTTCAACAATGCAGAATATTAGCAAATATAATTATCACGAAACTGCAACAACCAAAAAGGAAATATGAGGTGAAAGTAGGCAATACAGACAGATGTGTGCCTTCTGTTGCTCCATAATCCAAATTATAATAATAATAATAACAACAACAACAACAACAACAATAATAATATTAATTTCTTGTTCATTGTTATCTATCTCTTTGTCTTCTTATTGTATGTAAACAAGATGACTCTCCATACATGTATGGACAATCAAACAATGAACGAATGGATGAAATGAATGTAATAAATAGTGAAGCTTTATCTTTCTTTGACCTTTCTCAAGCAGTGTACATGTAATTGTGTGTATACATGTACTCAGCACATAAATGTATATAACCATAGATAAAAGAGGGTACAGAGGGAGTACAACATCTTTAATACATGCTTGCTTCCTGTCATTACAGAATTAGATCATTAAGCCACACCTTCATGAGGAACAGAAGGCGTCAAAACCACAGAGAATGAGGAAGAAAGAGTCATAGGGGATTAAACAAATTGTTCATCAATGGGGAGAGAGAGAGAGAGGTGGGTGGACAGAGGTAGGAGAGAGAGAGGCAGAGAGACAGAGATAGAGACAGAGAGAGAGATTGAGAGAGAGAGAGGTGGGTGGACAGAGGTAGGAGAGAGAGACAGAGATAGAGACAGAGAGAGAGAGATAGAGAGAGAGAGGAGGTGTGGACAGGGGGAGAAAGAAAGGGGAAAGAGAGAGAGAGAGAGAGGGGGGAAGGGAGGAAGGAAGAAAGAACAGAAAGAAAAGAAAGAAAAGAGAGAGAGAGAGAGAGAGAGAGAGAGTGTGGAGGTGTGGACAGGGGGAGAAAGAGAGGGGAAAGAGAGAGGGGGGAGGGGGGAGGAAGAAAGAAAAGAGAGAGAGGGGGGGGGGAGAGAGATGGGGCTGAACAGAGGGAGATAAGAGGCAACAAGAGTAGTCAACAGAGAAAGGGTTTTGACAGAGAGAGAAAGAGAAAATAAAGAGACACATATAAAGATAAACAGAAATAAGAATGAGATAGCAACATGCAGATATTTTAGAGACAATGGAACATTAAAGAAGTGAAGATAGAAATAAACTATCATCTGATAAAATTTTGTCATACTGTAAAAAGACAAATGTAGGGGAAAACAAAAGAATTGGAAAGTAAAGCTTAAAATGAGTGAGATATAAGAGGGGAAATTCAAATGATAAAGAAACAATGAAAAGGTAGGAGACAAGCGTCAAAATAGAGCAGTAAATTTTACTGAGAGAAATGAGTTCTTACCACAAGACTTTTGTTCTTGCTAGTCGTATGCATCTTGTTCAATCTGCTCCTGTATGTTGCCATCAGTTTTCTATTCTCTCTGTATGCCTTCTCTAATGGACCAAGAGCCTCATCACTAAAAATAAAATGATATAATAATATATCATAAAATCAGATATGTACTCCCATCATGTTCATCTTGTTGCTTATTTATGTACCAACCAATTATTTGGTCCAGAGGGGACCCTCAAACTTTAAAGCTCTGCTTTTACCAGGGTCTCCTCGTCTTTCTTTTAGTTCACTTTGTTTTTATCATTGCCATCATTTGATTTTTGCATTGTAAATGTGTAATGATCTAATGTTATGCTCTTTGTGTCATTTGAAAGAAAGACGAATAAATATCTATCTTATATTAAATAACATGATTTTGTGATATACATGTTCATGTGCATGTACACACTTGACAAATTGTAATCTATGATTTGCTTTCAAAATTTAATTGACATTCAAGAAGGCCTGGAATTGTGTCCTTTGTGCTTCTATCCAAACGGTTGTTGAGCCAAGCAGAAGTTGGTTTAATGTCCATCATTTAAAAAAATGAAGTATCTATTCAGATATGTACAAGTTTTAGAAATGCACTAGGCTTTTACAATTAGACAGAAGATTAGACACATTTTTGTCTTCTTTCTTGTACCGTTTAAACAACAGAAGCCATTGGATTTCATCCAAACTTTACAACCTTTAGAAACAGTCCCTAAATCCTGATGTACACTGTATAATGTATCTCCATGCAATTAAACACGTCAGGTCACAAATTTTTACATACATGTATCATGAAGCCATGAGCATCAAATAAATATCCCCTACATCATGAAATCAAAAAATGACAACACTGGCAATTAAGGGAAATTAGTCCAACATGACTAATAATTAATTACCAACATGACAGGAAGTAATTCCAAAACAGTCTTTGAGTATCCTGGGAAGAGATTCAGAACCAGTAAACTGCAATGATCAACTCGAGAGCTCATCACCACAAGGCCTTCCACATGCCAAGTCTCCAACATCCAGTGTTAAGAAGGAAGAAGAAGACTAGTGCTCCAATTAAGACAGCGTTCATCCACTAAAATGCACAAAATTTGCCACAATGACTCAAAAGCATTCCTACTTATCTGCAAGAGAAGCTGGACATTAGAGTTAGCAATAGCCACAAGCCTGAAATGTATCTAATGGTCAATAACAAGGAAAGCGGGCTACTCCATGACAGCATTCATCCCCTTAAATGAAGGTTTTGTCCAACTGACTCCAAGAAAAATTAGTAAGTATCCATGAGAGAAGCTTAGAAGAAATACAAGCCACAAATCAAAAACTGCCCACATGTAAATCCAATAGCTGATAACATCAAAAGAATACTACTCTGTGACAAAATTCATCCACTCAAATGCAAATTTTGTCCTGCTGACTCCAAACATTTAGTAAGCGTCCATGAGAAACGCTTAAAATTAACAAGAGCCACCGAGCCTAAAACTGTCCATGTGTCAGGTAACAGCCAATAAAAAAGAGAGAAGACTACTCTGTGACAGCATTCATCCACTCAAATGCAAGTTTTGTCCCACTGACTCCAAACATTTAGTAAGCGTCCATGAGAGACGCTTAGAATTAACAAGAGCAACGAGCCTCCGAGAGTGTCCAGGTGTCAGGTATCTAACATGCAGCCAATAACAAAGAGAGAAGACTACTCTGTGACAGCATTCATTCACTCAAATGCAAATGTTAATTGTCCCACTGACTCCAAACATTTATTAAGCGTCCATTAGAAAAGCTTAATAACAATTAACAAGATCAACGTATGAGCCTCAGAGAGTTTCCAGGTGTCAGGTATCTAACAGCCAATAACAAAGAGAGAAGACTTCGCTGTGACAGCGTTTAAATAAAATGCAAAAGAATATTGCAATCGTCCACAAGAGAAGCTAGGAAGCAACAAGAGCCACGAGCCTCAGCAGACTGTCCACGTGTCAGGTTAAATTATTATAACAAAGAAAGGAGACTATACTTCATGACAGCGTTCCACTATGATGCAAAAGAATATTGTAAGTGCCCACAAGAGAAGCTAGGAAGCAACAAGAGCCACTAGCCTCAGACTGGACTGTCCACATGTCAGCTAGGTATCTAATGGCTAATAACAAAGAAAGGAGACTAGCTAGGACTCTGTGACAGCCTTCCACTGAAATTTGCCAGACTGACTGACTCAGACAGACAAGTTATCAAAAGCCTAGGTGACGACCGGCCGTCCAGCCAGCCGGCCAGCTGACGATGTCTGAGAATCACAAGATCACAGACAACTAGGGCCGAGTGAATCACTAGAGATGTACACTGTAAGTAGGGGAAATAGACCTGTATTCTTCACAGGAAGAGGGACAGCTAGTAGCCAGGTTATAACTCCCCCTCCCCCCCCCCCCCCCTCATGTGAATGTATTCTACATTTGTATGAATTCTCAGGATATAGAGGTGTGGGGGGGGGGGTTGCCATTGGCTAGCTTCATTCCCCCTCCCCCCCCCCCCCCCCCACTGGGGATACAATCAAACTATGTGATTTAATTGCTGATGATCTAGCCAATGTGAGGAGTTACTCTCCCCCAATGAAAACTTCTTTGAATGATGTTCCATCCCCTGAAAGACTTGGACCTTTGGTGTCATAAATCCCTATATTTTCCTACTTTCAAATTTGTGGGCAGTTAATCAACTGCAATTAATGTTCCTGATAAAGAAGTCGCTATACGTCTGAAAATATCTTGTTAACTGGTTGACATCTAAATATGTAAGTTATTTTGCTACATAGGGGCACGTACTGTGGATCCAACAATAATAGACACACAAAAAGAAAACTTACATGAGTAGGCCTACTTCTAATATCATCTTATCTTCATGTTGGCATATAACCAAACTCTCTTTTAATCCCTATGAACTAAAGCTTGAAAATACATCATAATCACAAGACAAGGACAGAGGAAAAACTTGTCCATCAAAAATCTTTTCAACGCGACCTGTTAGTACCCGGCCGAGGTATTCTGATTTGATCAGCTGACAAAGAAAGATGAAGGGAAATTCCCTTCCCTCTGATGTCCTCGAGAGATTCGCAAGAAAAGCCAAATGAAGAATGAATTGATTATAGTCGACCAGGTGACAGATTAGTCTGGAGGAAAAGGTTAATATAATTAGAGGTCACTTTCACAAGCAGTTCAAACTGGACATACAGTGTATGAGATTGTATCTAATATTTTGGACAAAGAAAATTGGTCTTTCCCTTTTATTTTATTCATAACAGGTAAATTAAGGTCTACAAGATTAGGTAACATGAAACAAGGTTTATATAAGAAGGAAAAATTAAAAAAATGCTTGGTACCCGGTACTCAAACTACAAATAAGTCTCAGAAAACATTTACGGTAATATGTTGACATATACATATGCACAGTGTGTTTGCAAAATTAGTGGTATCATAATAATAAGGATTTTAGAATTTTAAGGAACTGATTGAGATCCGATGGCCTATTCTCTAGACTGAATTGGAGTGATATACATTGTATATGTACAGCAGTAACATATGCATGTATTAAGTTGTGAAGAAATTGTGTACATATTCTTGTATTCTTATTTCAGGATGATATGGACAAAGGAAGCCAATTTTAATTTTAATCACGTAGTAATCGTATAGATACATGTAGGGCTACAAAAGAAAGTAAATTACATTAGAAATTTCGCATAATTATATAAATCAAGTATAGTACATGTATCCATATTCGTCCAGGGGAAACATTCCTAGAATTATTCAGTTAAAAACTGCCTGTGGATTCACACAATTCAGACACAAGTTATGAAGGTGAGAAACCAGCCATTATATCCAACCTCTAAATCTAGCTTGTACATGTAGCTTGCCCCTCCCCCTCCCCCTTTCTCTATCTCTGTCTCTCTCTCTCTCTCTCTTTCTCTCTCTCTCTTTCTTTAACTTGCAAAAAGGTATGTCTAACTACATTTTCAAAGGTAAAAAAGATCATCCTTGACCCTCTTCTTAAGACAAATCCCAAATGGAATGAACCCATTGTGAAACTCCTTGAAAGAATCATCTCACAATCAAAGTCCAGTAGAAAATTACAAAATTGATTCTGAAGTTCAGGAGAAATATACCTGACCTGCTTGTTTGTTTAATGATGACATCATTCATAAATAATAGTCTATATACTCTGATAGAGTACTTGAAAAAAGATAACCCTTGCATGGTTAAGTTTCGGTCAAGGCATCACTATTTACAAACCTGGTTACTTAAATGTCATGTCTAGTTTTCCAAGAAAGTGTATGACCTTTACAGAACCACCTGGCAGCTAGAGATTGTGGCTTTCCTAATAATATTGTTTATGAGATGACTGACATATGAACTGAAATTCACCTCATCAGACACATTTACCAAAACAAAAAATTCAAAGGGGTGTTACTTTGTTCTCTTTAACTCCTTTGTAAACTGGTGAGACGAGTGTTACTACAATACCATGGCCTGGATTTTGATCATTTCAAATGAAAAAGTAATTCACTCACTGTTCACTTTCTAAAAATGGTTCAAAGAATTTTCATAGATATTTCTTTTTCTTACACAAAATTTCAAGGAGAAAAAAACCCCAATATGTAAATTGGCTTTTACATGTCTCTGATGTCTTACAAATTAATATCAGCTGACTCTGTGTTCAATGATGCCACTAAATACATGCAAATATCAATAATCATTTTAATTTAAAGTCTTGGAAAATGCCTATGACAAATTTGGTGGGCCTGTGGAATGTAGACATACAGATGCATTCTGAAGGTTGCGATAACAGTTAAAGCACTCCCTGGTTTCTTCCCACCCGTTTGAAAGACTATCCCTCCCTCTTTCATAAGCGCAACTCTCAAAACTATACTCACCGTACAATTATTCAAAAAAAAAAAAAAGAGCCATTCTTCACAAATGAAATGAAATTAAAAGACTGGATTTAAAGCATGTCTGTATTAGTTTGGCCAGGGAGGATTAGACCTCCCTGCAAGGTCACTGACAGGTGGTTACCCCATCAAATCAGCTCTCAATTAACATGAAAAAGGGGATCACGGGGGACCAACAGGCACTGATTAGGCATCGTTTGCTGTATATAGAGGCGCAGGGAGCTACAAGTAGTACAGTGGGGCTTTAATAAGAATAATTAAAGTTTCCCACTGGATTTTTAAACCGTACCTCTGATGGTTTGGAGATGCATTTGGAACAGGGGACCTCTGCGGATCAGGCTGCTGAACAATGGGTCGTACCACAGCAACATGGGACGGTGCAGCATGTGAGAAGGTGGAGGGCACAGCTGGAAACATGGATGGGCTGATGCGACCCGATGGGATCGACGATGACAGCGATGGTGACAGGGATGATGACATCGATGATGTCAGCGATGAAGGAGGTGTGGGAGAAGGTGACAAGGTTGCTGTCTGGTGTGTGGCTAGAAGAGGAAAATGGGTCGGAGTGGATGTTTCTTCTGTGTGAAATAAATGGAATCAATGGAATATGAGCCTTAGACATCATAAACTATGTACATACCGGTACACATAAACATACTCACTGTACATGTATGTATATATACCTTCATCACATTGATGAATTCATACTGCTCATATTTAGTAGGGCTTCTTAATATACAGTATATACATGTACATGTAGATCCAAATAAAATCAAAGAACAGTCAAAGTCTTCTCCTAACCTTTTTGTCAAAGATTCTCCCTAATTTCTAAAATCTCACTCGTCTTTACCTCCCGAAGTGTATTTTTAGTTTAATACTATGGAAGTCAACCTCTTCCCTCTCTGTTCTTCCACATTCATATTCATACTTTCATGACAGCTCTGATACACAAGTACTCTGGTAGCTGTAGACACCATAGAGTAGAGATGTTAAAGCCCCACCGCACTACTTATAGCTACTTGCGCCCTCTACATAATTAAAGAATACCTAATTGGTGCCTGTTGGTCCCCCATGATCCCCTCTTTCTTGTGTTGATTGAGAGCTGATTTGATGAGAAAACCACCTGTCAGTGACCTTGCAGGGTAGTCTAATTCCCCCTGGCCAAACTAGTACAGATGGCTTTAAGTATGGCTATTGATGACCTACCCATGTTGTTCATGATATCAGCCACCCGTTCACTGCATTGCTGAGCAAGTTTCACCATCTTCATTGATCCTTTGGTCTTCAGGTTCACGGACGGTGCTTGGCAAACTGTACATAGAAAAGGAAAAAGTTAGGGAGATCTGCTCCTAAAATGGACGGTTTTTGGAAAGGATAATATGAGATATCATAACTACTGCTATGATCACTCAAGCCATCTGGAATCAAATGACTTTAATGACTGATGAAATTTTACGCAAATTTAAGATGTGCAATTCTTGCATTTGTAATAATTGTATATATCAGGCTTTAGTATTAAACATGTCAATGGTATTATCAAAAGGATGACTCCAGAATCATCTGAAAGGGGAGGAGTTTGGGGTGCCAGATTGTTTGAGAACGGCAAAATTTCATATCTTTAATAGTAATGTAACAAAACAAAATTCTGTGTCTGTTTGCTTGTTTTTGACGCGACTGCTTTAGAAAGCACAAGTATGCTTCTAAGGAAGCAACCAGGAGACAGACAGCTTTAAGTCCTCTCTTAGGGACTTGGTAATGAGGATTAATGTCTTACCAAAGGGCACAAGCGCATCGCCTTGGTTTCGAACCCGGGACCTACTGTTTACAAAACAACTGCTCTACCACTGAGCCAACGGGCCTCCTGTCCTTTTAATTTTTTTGTTCCACTTCCAATAATGAAAGGAGTACAGCCAACTTTTCCTTGATGTAAATCCACCTATGATCTTTAACCTTTAAATAATCGAACTACAGTTGTATTAATATCATACTTTGGTTACGCAACAGAAATGTACTTTTGGTCACGTACCTTTAGCTCTTGCATCTTGCAATAAACATTGTGAAATGTACTGCATACAGCTCAGATAGTGAAGATATGCATCCTGAAAAGAATAATAATAATAATAATAATAATCTCTTAAAGGTACTACATGTATGTCCCTTTTGCAGCCAACCTCAAATTCTGTAGAACTTTGCAGGAATTATGAATATGTCATGTATGTCCTATCTGTGAAATTTAAACGTTAGCAGTGTCCTCATATTCAAATTATGCAAGGAAACCTGTTTACTTGCTAGACTTCACTGTCAGACACTATTGAGTGACTGACTGGCTTTTTTTCTTCTTTGGTAATAACATACATGAAAAGAGTTGTAAAGGGTACATGAGCACTTGTCTACATCAATAACCCACTTCTTGTGATGGCCAAGATTAAACTGATTGAATCTTTGCGCAGCATAAAACATATGACCATTCGGTACAATTGTCTGAAAATCAAGACTATTACTTTTGGGCTCTATAGCCCTAAAGTCGATTTGACAACTAATAGTCGTTATTTTCCCACTTGAAGACATTTTCAAGCCCCACCTTTTTTAGGGAAGTTCTAAATTAGTATTATCTTTCAAATGCAGTTGGAATTTAACTTTTTCATTTTTTTGGCCTGCAAATGGGACATAGTATCTTTAAAGTCCACTCCAAATTTTATTGAGTTAAACCGAAAATGGAAATTCTTTTTGCCCAATTGATCGTGAGCCCGGCAGCCACTGAGCAGCGCCAGATCGACGTTGCTCTAAGTTAACAGTTATCCCAAATAGCACATTTTTTAATTCAAGAAATACTCAAATTTCATAAACAATTAAAATATAAGGGTACTTGATAATAACCCCTATTTGCTATGTAATTTGCACTTTATTATTTGATCGAAAGTTTATTCACTAATATAAAAATGAAGAGTGTACTGTAGTATACACTCATTTAAATAAAAATATAAGTGCATATCTCCTATATTTTATATTGAGGTAGGTGACAAATTGCATTGCCTAACATATAGAAATTTTAGAAAAAATATACTGACGTGCTCACCTATTAATTCAATGCTCTTGCATAATACAAAATATAAAATGTCATTGCCATTCTAATAAAATTAAATAATTCAGTCCAGGAAACTGTGTCTCCTAACTACACTAAAGGTGAGAGTGAAAATAAAACTGCTCTCAACCATACATGTACATGTATATCCATTGTACGAGAATTAAAGTACAGAGCTGAAGAGGTACAAAATATTTCTTTCCGCAAAAACTAGCATTTCCTGCCAATTTCCTACTGGCACACATGACTTCTATTCCTGCCAAGAAAGGGAAACATATACATGTACTACTGCATTTTAAACTTGTCAGCTCTGCAATGGAAAATGTAAACACAATGATCATCCAACTCTTTCTTAACTTATTCACTTCCATCAAAAATGAATTACATACAGTACACTGTACATTCTTCAACAAAGATGCTACAATATCATGCACAAATGCACTTTACCTTGTATCAATGACAATTCAATAGAAATTTAGTTTTTTACTTTATAAATTAATGTTTGAGCAAAATCACACACAAAATTTTAATCTTGCCCAAAATGGGTGAATATGTAGCAAAATTCAACCAACTGGTTAAACTCCATTCTCCATCTAGGACATTTCAAAGGGGCCTCTTTTTTCAACCAGAGATACAGTAATAACATTTAAGGAAGGCGAGTATTAACTCTTAAGCTGCCACCCATACAATGCACCCAGTGCCACAGTGCTAATCTCTATTGTGCCAGCAACAAAGCCCCTGCGTGCCAAGTTAATTGTAGGGTTGGTTCAAGTGCGTGTTTTTAAAATCTTTACTATGTTTGATCCACTATAACTGCTCATTCGTATGTTGTATATTAAACAAACATTGTACATGAGAGTTGTAGGAAATTTCACCCTTCTTCCATTGATACCAATATCATTTTATGAATTTGTAATTTTGCTGAAGTAAATAAGCACTATCAGTGAGTTGTCGAACCAATCCAATGCGATGGGGAGGCATAATGATGATATATGATATCAAAAACAAATCTCTAAATTACTCGAGAAAATCCAATCTGACTGTTGTATACAAAGACGCGTAATCCAAAGCCGATAATCTGATGCACGCGACGGTACTTTCAATAGCGCTGCAAAAGCACTCAACACGGTGCAATGGGAATGAACAATAACTGTTATTACATCTGCGCGCTAGCGCGCACAAAGCACCGTAGCGGTGGCTCGCTAGCATGAACGTGGCTTTCAATCGATAGCACGCTCGCGTGCACATGGCACTATAACAATAGCGCGCTAGCAGTCTCATGGCAGTGTAAGAGTTAAAAGAAATGGGCAAACTTAGCTGAATTATGATTTCAAGTAAAAATTAGCACAAAATAAAAACTTCAAAAAATGAACAATACACTTTTTTATAAAAGAAAGCTGTGTCCTTTCATGTTCATGTTCAGGCTTTATCTCATGTTGCCTGTGTTTATAGACCAAGATAGAATTCAATTATTTTCAAAAAACTGCTGGAATTTTATTCACTAAAAAGCATTTCTCTTATAATACACTCAAGGCAAATGTACATGTACTGTACATGTACATGTAGCTACAGTGTATGAGTACTTTCCTATACCCATACATGTACATGTACATTATTTTGCTTTTATACATGTACATGTCATTAGCACTTAACCGTCTTGAAGAATCTATGATAAATTTGTTTGATTCTGTAAGACTATACTTTCCAGTTTCCATCATTACTCAAGCTCAGGTAGAACAGAGCCATTCAATTAAAGGCTCTGAATAGAGCATTCCAGCTGTATTTTAAAAAATAGTTATCATAATTTGTTATGTCCATAAAAAATCATGTTTTTTTATACAGAAAATAAAACCAAACCAAAGCAAAACCATGTCTCAGTACTAATATGGTTCAGGTTAAAGGGCAATCCAACCCTTGTAATAATTTCATTTGTACGAAAGAAGAAAAATAAGAGAAACGGAATGGCAAAAGTTTATGATAAATCGGAAATAAGAAAGTCACAAATGTTTGAAATATGAGACCACTAAATTTATGCAATTCTATTGATAATCTATTGGCAATTTGGTCACTGGATTGTAATGCATTGATGGATAATGCTCCCATTAAATAAAATTCAGTATTTCTCCTAGGTGCTCGATTCTCCCTTGGGGGACATCTCAAAATCTATTGTGGGTAGCATATTATTGAAGGGTTCTCTGAAAAGGAAAGACCCTCCTGAGTCATACATTTTGAAAAAAATCTCTTTAATAATCTTTACTACTCATCATTTTGACCTGGTCCAATCATGTGTCTTAAGTCTTAACTCTCAAATATGATTTTTTTAATTTTTTTTTAAACATACAGTGTGCATGAAAATGTTCAATGAAAAATCGGTTTGACGAGGGAAGGATTAATGAATATTTTCAAGGGGAAGAATAAGATGTAGATCTATATTTATACAGTACATACTACATAGATTGAACAAATGTAAAATTGGTGACAAGACATACATGTAACCAAATGAGTAATATCAAAGAAATGTCATATAATTTTCATTACTCATACATGCACACTGTATAATCTTGCTTTAATATGTTGATTCCAAATTTGAATGGTAAAATCAGAATTTGAGAACCCCTATATCAAGAGAGCTTGAGCATGATGACAGACCATACAGCAGTCACGTCACACTAGGCCAAATAGCCTGCTATTTTGCGATCCGGGAAATTAGCCCAAACTTACAAATGGCATCTTCATCAGCTCAAAACATGAGCTCGAGAAATTTGCTCAGTGTTTGGGCATAGTGCGAGTCTTCGGGCTGGCGAGGACGGACCTGCCATATACATGTGGCCCGCTTTTTTGTGATCGGGCTAGTTTCCTGAATCAGAAATAGCGGGCTATTTGGCGAACTCGAGTCGATGAGGACAGGCCTACTGCAAAGTTAGCAAACGCATCATCATGTTCAAAATCTTGTTGTCATTGCCTGAATGTACCGATTCTCTAATGGATGCTATCTTCACTAAAAAGAAAATATCTGCACTGCTACAGACTTGTTACTGTTACTAGTGTTAGCTAAAATGAATCCTTGTAATTGTACATGTTTCCTCTAAGTCCAACAATATATTTTAATAAGCAGAACAATTCAGAAAGTGATTTGCACAAACTTCACAAAGTCAATGCACAGTTGTCGATTGATGACTCGATGTACACTGTACAGTTCTCAATGTGATTTTTTACTTCAAAATGTATCTTAATAAATAAATTGATGGCAGACCTTCAAGACTTTTGGGGACAATGCTAAAATAAACCACTGTTTTTGTCTTTCTTTCCCTCTCTCTCAATCAGACATCATTCAATATTCACACTGCTCGGTGGCGCTCGGCCCCATGCCCCGCGCCTCTCCGCACGGAACTGCACTCCGTTACTCACCGGAGCGCTCCCGCTGGTATCAAGTTGAATTGCCTGCCCGACAGCCTTCATCGCCGTCTGCAGCTGCTTCTGTTCTTCTGGATTTTCGCTCCTCAATTCCATCCTTATACTTTATAGTGTGGCTAGTTAATTCACTTGAGTTTTCCCAGTGTATCAAGTTATATAAAATTGTGTCCAAACACAAACTCTCAATATAAATACCATTAAAATATGGTAAATTGACAAGTCAGTAGTCTAGTCGATAGTCAGTCCACCTTCGGCCTTCACTCGCTCAGCTCACGTGTCAAAGGTCAACATCAAAAATAAGTACGCGGTCAACGTCATGAACTTGCATTTGATGATTTCATTTCTATTTTTATATCGTATGATCAAGGTATCATTAATAGCTTTTGATTAAAAACGTCCCTGTCAACATTTTTAGAAGAAGAGGACAATTCAACGACATCATACTCATAGCACAATGTTTGACCTTTGAGATCTATGTCGAACCACGCCCATCTCTTTTTCTTCTTTCCGAAAGGGGAATCCCCTAATTGATGCTCCATTTTCACTGTTTTTGTCCACACCCCCTCGCAGCTCTATTTATATGAGTATAGCTGTGACGATTAAGTAATATTAATAACAATATTAGTTGTCTGATCTAGGCCCTATGAATCTTCTGTTACTTTTTTTAAATAATGAAAAAGATAATAACATAGAGAATGTTCCTGCGCGTTTAAATGAAGATCTACAGCAATAAATTCTGCGGAGGGGGGGGGGGGGGGGGGTGGTAATCCAAAGAAGGGCTGAAGGGACCCCAGGGACTACCCTGTAAAAATGGTTGTCTTTCCCGTACCTGGCATATTTGAGGAAATAAATTTTAGTTAGTAACATATAGTTAACCATAATCTACATGTCGGCAAATCACAGTGAACAGACAATCTATGATTTAAAATCGTATGTACTTATCAAATAGGCCGGGTCTTTATAATATTTTTTTAGAGACGTATATATGGGTGACTCTCTTACAAAACGTGTGAGAAATATTACAAGTAAACATTTTTTCCAAATTTCGCTATCGAGACCCCTATAAAATAATGCCTATAAGTACAGCGACTACTGAGAATAATTTACTGACGATTGAGTAAATTCCCTACACTATTAAAACATTCAGATTCGACCATGAATAAACTATGTAAACATTTGAATCAACTTATGATGAGTTCTTCTCCCGGCCCCCCCACTCAGAGGTCGGAATGACCGCATGCGTGTTGCCAAAATGTCCGGTAAAGGGGTACTTTTCGTGCAACAAAGTCCGGCCCGAGAATTGTAAAAAAAAGGGGTGTATTTGAATTTTCACCCGGAGATTTCTTTAAAAAGGGGGTGTTTTTCTTTTTTTCTCTCATATCTTTGGACTCCTGAGAAATTATTCTGAGTTTAGGGGGGTACATTGAGCATTTTTCCTGATTTAGGGGGGTCTCCAAGGCAAGAAGAGCCCGCGAAAAGCCCGCGAAAGGGGGGTTCAGAAATGTTGGCAGTCCTCAGATAGGGGGTGCTTTCAAAAAGAGGGTACGAGCATATGTGTACCCTAAATAACACTGAGTGGGGGGGGGGCCGGGGTTCTTCTACTTGGTCATAAATATAAATTAAAGCCGTAATTAAGGACTTACAAATTTAAGACATAGTCTAGTGATTTGCAAAACCGATACATCATAACCAATCAAGCTAATCATAATTTAAGACATTTTAAACTCCTTGATCCTTATACTAATTTGAACAGTCCAATTTGCCATGTTTGAAAGCACATCAAACCAAATCCAATAAATGAATGAAAAGAAATGAATAGTTTTCCCCCGCGCGCTGATGAAGAGGTTACTGCAAAAAGTTCTTTGAAGACACCACATGTGTAGCGAGACGGACGGACGGACGACTAAAATTTCATTTATCACCCGAAGCTTGAGTGAGTACGAAATAAAGAGCCAAATGTTGGCAAAATACGAAGTGATTTTTATTCTAATTGTTTGTTTATCAAATTTTATGAGACTTTTAAAGTCCTAAACTCCAATGAAAATTCAATATTTGTTTCTCAGTCTCAGTCACCATCTTGACTTCAGTCCCACATGTCCAATATGATGATGCGATATCTTAAAGGTAAAGACCAGTATTGGTAACGCCCCAATTTCAAAAAATGAAATGGAAGCTCTTATTACCAATCATGTGAAAGAATATGTTTTGACTAATACATGATGATACAAAATTTGCCGGGAAACCGCCTACTAATTCATATATTTGGTAAATTTATTTCTCTCATGGTCGTGCGAGAGAGATAGGGTAGTCCCATATACATCTTTCTGTGTATAGTGCTTGTAACTTTACGAAGAATGGGCCAAATTTCTTATCATTTTGATGATTCCAGAACCTTGCAGATGCTAGATGCTAGATGATCAACCTTTTCTGATCGATTCCACAACGTTTCTTTCACAATGCAATCGCATGACCATTACTGGTCTTTACCTTTAAACATTTTTGGTATGCTTGTTTGCAAGATAAAACATGCGGCAGTGACTGAGTCGTAATGATGAGACTATTATGAACTCGTGCTTTAGAAACGTTTGTGTCAAGACCAGACTTTCATTAATGATATGTTTGTCTATATATTTCTTTTTTTCTTCAAAAATACAGAAATTGAGACCAAAAAATATGGTGTCTTTGACTTTCAAACAATAAATGAATGTTAAAATGCATTTTTACTTCAGGATAGAATTAAAAAAATTAAATAGATCTTGTTAAGGGAGAGAAAAGAGAAATGAGGGTGCTTAAAGTGTGAGAAGAAGCATGTTTATATGTAAAAGAATGGTGGAATGAGGAACTAAAGAGTTCAACACTTGTATGCGATGAAACTCTGAGAGAATATATTCTGCCCTGGCCTGTGGCTGTACTCATGTGAAATGAATTTTTACAGATGTGTGTGTGCCATCAGCTTGAATTATTTATAGCTGGTAATGACTGTCAAGCTCAAAATCCAAAAGATGCAAAACAGAGGAGTGTGGCCACTAAACCAACTCAATTTTTTGTCATGAGAACAATCGCCTAAAAAGTATTTTTCAGTGTTAATTTTATTGATGAAAAAACAAAGAATAGAGGGAAATAAAAATAGGTCGCCTGTTAAGAGCAAAGGCCCAAATTCACAAAGGAGGTTTAAATTTAAACCATGGTTTAAACTCTCATTTACATGACCCATGGTCTAAAATTAGCCCAAGATTAAGCATGACACAGTCAGATGTCAAATATTAGACGAGCTCAAGCCAAGGTACGCTTAATTTGCGCTAATGCGGGCCAATGTGTTTTGATGAAAAGTAATAAATAGTAAAACTAGACAGAACCTGTCTCTAACCTCTTAGGCTGCTACAAGCCCTCAACTATGAGTGAATACACTATTGACTCAGACATAGGGTTTGATAGTAAGTGGTTATGCAGAAACTCTTTACACATGGTACTTTTTCTTCTTTTTCTTCAGAAAATTCAGATTATAAAGGAGAATATCTATCTAAGTGAACCATACTACCAGCTAGGATGCCTACTGTGATTGGGTTTGAAGGCAGTGCCAACAAGCTTGGTATCGGCATAGTGAGAGATGGAGAAGTCTTATCCAATCCTAGACACACCTACATCACCCCACCTGGTGAAGGTAAGTTCCACTACAGTGAAGGCAATCATTTTCTGTTTTAAAATCAATTTATATTAAAATCATATATAGATATATATATATATATATATATATATATATATATATATATATATATATATATATATATGTGTGTGTTTTGTTGTTGTTTTTTTTTTTTTAATTATAAAGTTCTCTTTTTCTATTAGTATCATGAAGAGGCAGATTTTTAAAGTTATTTTCATATTTATCATCCTTTACATCTTTAGTCTGATGATGTTACAATGTACCTGTGTGTTTTGAACAACAGGAAAAAAATGTAATAATATTAGATGGCTTTGAGTGTGATACAAGAATGTATTGCTCGAGCTATGACAATATTGGACGAGTCTAATATTGTCTTAGTGAGAGCAATATATTCTTGTGTCACATAAAAACAAAGCCATACAATATTGTTATTATTATCTATATTATTCTGACTAGCGAAAAAACAAGATTTGACTTACCTCAGTAAATATGGCTTTGTTTTTATGTGATATCGATATGATATCGATAGTTGAAGTTCCTGGATGACTGAGCAATACGAATACAATAGCGGTCAGTCGTCCGGGTACTGCGCTAAAGATATTGAATTCACCACTTGGAAGCCTTATATAGATGATAATTTAAAATATTGTCCCTTACTGATGATAAATGTTTATCTTCTTATTTTTTATATCAATTCCCAAATTAGATCGTGTTTGATTTGAAATCTCACTGAACAAGAATTAATCACTGCTAGTGAAATCATATGTTAAAGAAGAAAAGCAAAAGCAATGAACTAGAACTTGTTTACTATTACTCTCCACATCGTGTTGGGACACTTGTGTGTTACATATTTTTTACATTTCTTATTTACATGTTTGTTTCAGGTTTCCAGCCTAGAGACACTGCCAGACACCATCAGCAGCATATCATGTCTATCCTGAGAAGGTATATGATTCAAATGATTTTATTTCTCATGCAAAACATAATACAATGGATATGTATTTAACAAAAACTATACAATAGGCGGTGTCACACAGAGGCCAAAAATCCGGATTTTAGTTATCCTCTTAATTGCTGTCTGTCATCAATTATCCGATTAAAAATACTCTAACTAAGCAAGAAAATTCTCCCTTTAAAGGATTTTTCAAGGGATTTTTTAAGGGATTTTTCTATGTGACACCGCCTTATGAAACTAATAGCATGAAAAAAGAGGAACTGACTAGAAGCAGAGCTTGTTGAAGTATTCCTCAGATGCTGTTTTACAATATACCACTACTCCTGATAAAAGAGTCATATGTTGTTTGCATTTGACATTTTAAAAATACCTCATGTCATGAGATCATACCAAAAAAAATTAAATATCGAAACAAGTTTACAAGAACAAAACATGAAATCAGACAAGAGAGTGTATCCAGGTTCAATTTATATTCTTCCTAAAGACTTTGGAAATACACTGCAATCGACATTTTTAGAATAAGAAAGAACATAGACCTTCATATAATAATTGCTATTATATACTTTCTTCAAGCTATACAGCTCCTCTGCACTAGTTTGGCCAGGGGGGATTAGAGGGATTAGCGTGGTCACTGACAGGTTAGCATAAGAAAAAGAGGATCATGGGGGACCAACAGGCACCGCTTAGGCATTGTTTTCTATATAGAGGGAGCCAGTAGCTACAAGTAGTACAGTGGGACTTTAAATGCTTTGTTGAAACTGGGTTCTTGTGATCTTTTTACTACTCTCAATAATCATTTCTATTTCTAGGGCTTTGGATGAAGCTAAGCTAACTCCAAAAGATATAGACTGCGTTTGCTATACAAAAGGTAAGAATTATCCCTTTCTTATTATTTACTTATGACTTTATGTACCATAATAGATCAAAATTAATTTATTATTTATTCTACATAAGTGAAATAATGATGGAATTCTAGTTTTTAAGCCAAGAATATGAACACACCATTCAACCTGCTTTGGTAGCTTGTTGGTCTAATACCACAAAAGAATCATCTGAATAAAATAGATCAATGAAAGTTAAAGTCAATAAAGAAATAGTTATTATATGCATACCATTTGAGACCAACTACTTAGTACTCTTTTATGAAGCTAATATTTGCCAATTAGCTGAAATAACAAATATTGTCTAATTTGGTTACAAATAAGATTTATTTCATAAAGCTGGTTTTCTTTTATCTATTTTGTGTTTGCTGCCCTCACAGGTCCAGGGATGGCTGCTCCTCTGCTTTCGGTTGCAGTGGTAGCACGGACAGTGGCCCAGTTGTGGGATGTACCCATCATAGGAGTTAATCATTGTATAGGGCGTATCCTTTCATTATAATAATAATAATAACTTCTACTTATATAGCGTTTTTAATAAGAGATTTATATCAAAGCACTTTACAATATTGATGCAAGTAAAACTAAACAGAGAAATGACAAGAGAACAAAAGTGAAATTATCAAACCTAAAATAACAAGGTAAGGTACCAATTTAAGAACTAGGTTGAATATGCCTTTTTCGTTAGATTGGTTTTTAATTTTGATCTAAACAAAATAATATTAGAGATGAAACAAATTGGAGGGTGGGAGAGAATTCCACAAATGTGGAGCAGAGCATGAAAAGGACCTATCACCAAAGTATTTTGTCCAGTATTAATTTGTGATCAATGAATGCACGATGGAAATATCAGAATAGAATAACAATATACGGATTCTATGACACATGCTTCAACCATGGATCAAGCACTATTCCTGGCCTTATCTCTAACCCTATCCCAAAACCGAAACCCAATTGCAACCCTGCCCGAAGCATATATGTCTGACAAAATCATGCCTTTTGCAAATGTCACCAGAGCATGAATCAGACCTTTGGCAAAAGATCTATTTGAATACCCAGTAACCTTGAGATACCAAGAAACATTCTATTTAGAGATATATCATGACCCCTTCATTTAAAATGACTCAATATAACTAAAGGAAGAGTTAAGACCTGAAACATGGTGCCGTTTTCTTCCTTATACTTTCTTGCCATTCCTTCCGCAATCAGTGATAGTTTCCCTTTGTATATGAAGAGAAAGAGCCTGACTTTTTTTCTAATTGAAATCGCATTTCTTTTCATTTTTGATAGTAGTAACTGTAGTAACAGTACTGAAGCCTGTCTGCACTAGTTTGGCTGGGGGGGGGGGGATTTGACCTCTCTGCAAGATCACTGACAGGGGTTATCTCATCAAATCACCTCTCAATTAACATAAGAAAAAGAGGATCATGGGGGACCAATGGTCACCGATTAGGCATTGTTTTCTATATAAAGGGAGCAAGTAGCTACAAGTAGTGCAGTGGGGCTTTAAGACATTACGGTTCAAATTTCCTTAATGAAACTATCCGCTGATAAAAACAGACATTGAGATGGGCAGACAGGTGACGGGTGCTCAGAATCCTACAGTGTTATATGTCAGTGGTGGCAACACACAAGTAAGTGGTCCGGTCTCTGTAAGATACTAGTCAAATCTGGAGTACCTCTCTCTTAAAGCTTGGCAGAGAGGTACAGGCGACGGTGGCCTGGGGTAGTGGGTTCCAGAGCCTGGTGGCATCAGGAAAGTGACTACTTTGCAGTACTTGTGTCTGGGCATATGGCACTTGGAGTTTCTGATCATGGCCTCTTTGTGAAGCAGGTAGTGATGGAGTCAGGGCTGCCTTGGGGATGGAAATCAGTGAGTTTGTAATGCAGAACATAATCGCTACCTTCGCCTGTGCTTGCTTTTCTTCCAGAGATGGCCATTGAAGTTGGTCAAGCATGGCTGTGACACTGCTTGTTCTGTGATGGTCATTGCAAACAAAGCGTGCACATCTCCTTTGGGTCATCTCTAATTTCCTGATGTTGCTTGGGTGAAGGGATCCATTCCCAGATGATGCTTCCATATTCCATGACTGGTTTATAAAGCAAGGTTAGGTAGCAGAGCACTTTGACTTTGGAAGTCTGGAGACGAGAAATCACACATTTTAGAATAGAGTTCCCAAGAACCACCTCTAGAATAGTGAAATGATAAGACAATGGTATTTTCTGTATCAAGCCTTTTTTGATCTCGCTGAATAATTTACACATGCATGTATGCTTCATCCATTTATTTGTTTAAAGGTGATAGCGTACTCTCAGCAGTGCTACAGAATATTTGGTGAAACTATTGACATAGCTGTTGGGAACTGTCTGGATAGATTTGCTAGAATATTAAAGGTAAGAACTAGAAATATATTTAATGAAGTAACAAAGACAATATTTTTATTCCCAAATTTGTATTCTCTAGTCATAATGTTCAATTGCTCATGACCTTGTTTAATTTGACACAAATCCAATACTCACCTTGGTATACCAACTTAATCGGACAATTACATTATCAATTTGACTTAGCTATAATGATTGAAGGGGCACTGCATTTATTTTGGAGCAGATGGGTAATGAGAGCACCTTTTTACATAATATTGTAAATGATGTTTTTCTAAGGACTGAAATTGAAGAAAAAAAGGTATTTACCAGCTCAGAACATTATCAGTGAACTTGACCTAGTTTAAGAGATTCAGAAGGTCATACAACTTCAAGGACAGCTCTGATTGACAGGTTGTATATTACACAGGAAATACTTTCCAGTAATTTACACTAGCAGGTGTGTAACTTACAACTCAAGAATTAGGAGACTGCAGGAAAGAAGAAATCTAAAAGAAATTGACATAGAAGAAATTTCTTGGTCAGAATTTGTAAACAAGGAGGAATGTGAAATTTACTACTGGTAGTTGTAACCTGTAGATGAAATCAGTCATTGAACTGGATTACTTGCCTGTTGTGTAGGGTTTACTGTAAGCGTTGTAAAAAAAAGAAAATATCCTTATATGCAGTCATAAGGTACTCAAAGTATGTGATGATTATTTGTGTTGATATTTTGATGACAAGAGTATTATCATTAATTGTTCCTGTTTTTATTTTAATTGATTTTTTTTTGATTTTTTCCTTTTTTTTGGGGGGGGGGGGGGGGAGGATAACACATATTTTTCAAAACCCATCTTTAAATTCTTTTTTTTTCTTCACAGCTTTCTAATGATCCCAGCCCAGGGTACAACATTGAACAGATGGCCAAGAAGTAAGCGTTAAATTGTGTTTCAAAGTTGTGAATGAGACATTTTTATCAAAGTAAATACAGTGTAATATAGTGTTTCAAAATTAATCCCTGGTGTATATACCACAGGCAAGTCATTACCAGATAACGATTTCAACCCCGATTATTTAGAAATAACATTAACACAATTTTTAATGGGACACTTGAATTCATAACATTGCATTGAATCATATGATTGATATTAGATTATTTTTTAATTGCAAAATAGTTTTTATCAATTAAAAGATGTGGAGGTTTTCATGCTTGTCATTTTTAAATTGTAAAAACTGTATGTTCTATTGTGCTTCCTTTGTGAGAGTGTTATAAGGATATATGGCTCTATATGTGAGATTGTTTAGTTTGTTTGTTGTTTGTTATCCTCAAAATTGCTGTAGATCTATCCTTTCATATTGTAATGAGCCTGTGTTCACCACTGATAGGATTTTAAGATTTTTTTTTGTATTAGTATTAAAATGTTCAGAGTTGAACAAGTCATATATGTAAACTATTTAGTGTGCATTTATTTCAGATCCTGAGATTTGTTTTTCTTTTGTTTTCTTGTGTTATCCCCAGAGGAGAGCAATACATTGAGCTGCCTTATGTGGTGAAAGGCATGGATGTTTCTTTCTCTGGTCTACTGTCTTTTATTGAGGTGAGACAAGAAGAAGGTTCTCTTCAGTTATCCGCACATTTTCATGCTGTAATGACAAGTACAGTCAAACCTGTCTACAGCGAATGCCCAAGGGAAACACAAAAAGTGGTCTTTGTAAACAGGTTCCTTTAGTACATGTTTCAATGAGAAACTATTTTCAAGGGAAACAAAAAATGTGGTCTTTGTAGACAGGTGGTCACTAAAGCAGATTTGACTGTATATGTCAACCTTTTCTATGTTGAGCCTCATTCCAGAAATTCAGACCTTACATGCATGTAAGGAGATATTTGGCAAATAATGGAAACATAAAAAATATAAAAAATTCTTCAGGATACAAACTGATAACAATACTGATTTAAAAAAAAGGAGTGAAAAGGTGTGTGAAAGTTATGTTGCACTTTTTTTATTTACACAATGATCTTTTGATATATTCAAATTTGTGAAGGCAATGTGGCAAGCAAGCAAGGAAAGTGTCTGGCTAGTGGCTACGTATCGTTCTTGATTTAGAAACAGGAACTTTAATGATGTAGGAATGTGATGTATGTCGCAATGTCATACTCTTTTATAGAATGAGAGAGAAACATACTCCATTGATTTTCAAAGTTTGAAGGTGATGAGATCATTAATATGGATATCGAGGAGTCAGTGACAACACAACGTAACTCCATTTTGGCCATTTTGAGAAAAAGTGGTTTATGTGTCACTGAGCACTCGGGCCTCAAGGAGTTAAGTCTATGTTTCACTAGCCATTGACTTCAATGGGGTGTTGGGTGGAGTGAAGTCTTTGTGTTTCCTGGAAAAGCCGCATTTTTCTGAACATTTTGATATCAAATACTCATTTTGGCAAAATATGGAGTTACGTCTTTGTGTCACTAAACCCTCGATATGATCCTTTCCGTTTGTAGGACGTGGCCCACAAGAAGCTGAAGTCTGGAAAATGCACTCCAGCGGATCTCTGCTTCTCATTACAGGTATAGTTATAATTTGAGAGGGCATTTATTCAGGCAATAGACCAATTTACTAACATATTCAAATTTTATGCATACTTTTAAAACAGCTTGTCCTTGACAACCCATAAACTTGCCCGAAGCTTGCCAGACATAGAAAGAAGTAATGTATGCAGACTGGATCCCGAGTATTGCTGTTCATGCATTAATTACAGGTTAATGGAATAACTCGTCACTAGGTCCCAACAAAAGAAACATCCATGAATTTGAATATGTTAGTAAACCCCTGCCCCCCCCCCCCCCACTTTGGGGTCGGAAGTACTGCATGCGTGTTCCCAAAATGTCCGGTAAATGGGTACTTTTCACGCACCAAAGTCTGGCCCGTATTGACTTTACACACCGGACTTAGGGGGGGGGGGGGCGTTTCAAAAGGAGGGTACACGCATATGCGTACCCTAAATAACACTGAGTGAGGGGGCCGGGAGTAAACCAGTCTATTATATACCCGATATTATTTACGGTCACAAAAAGGGAAATAGAACACTTATTCAATTCATTCTTTATTTGTTTCCTAATGTAGCAAATTGATTGAATATGAATAATTTGCCACTAGTAAATGTGAATGTTAATGTTTTGAAAATCATTACACAGATAAATATATGTATCTGCTAGCTGGCAGGGTGTATATTACGATTAATTCTATAATTTGTGTACAAAGATATATCATATTTATAGAATTTGAATGAGTGTTTAATTGTTGCCTTTTTATTTTCATTAGAGAGTACTTGACCTTAATCTCTAGCTCAAGTCATTATATTATTATTTTTTATTTTTTATTCTCCTGTAAATACAGATTAGTGCAAGAAATGTATGACTTGTTCATCTTACTTTGTACTAAATCAATTATTTATGCTATGCGTTAAAATTTAACGTGCCAAATTTAGATCACCCTCTTACCCAGAACTCTAAATTGACATTGATCGAAGATATGTATTTCATATTGTTCCTTGGTTCCACCAACAGGAAACAATCTTTGCGATGCTGGTTGAAATCACAGAGAGAGCTATGGCTCATTGCGGCTCATCAGAAGTACTTATCGTAGGTGGTGTCGGATGTAAGTTACTAGTTTTCCATATTCATATAAAAATGCCCAAATGCCAATTATGGAAATATTCTATAGATAAATTATAATGTATGGAAATGCAACCTTCCTGGATCTAATATTTTGGACTGTGTTCCACCCTCATATGTTGGTGTGAAAAGCAAAGCTAAGAGAATACCCCTTTGTTTTATAATTACACTTTGCATTATGATTTGTTTTAAAGAACTACACTTTTAATAGAGAACCTTGTTTTGTGTACCTTAAGATTATGCAATATAAATGTTTATCAGACCTATAAGAATCCTTTGACTTGAGTATAGAAATCTACATTCTGGGTAGAATTTCAGAAGCAGCAGGAAAAACAGGGAAAGATTATGTACAGTTTGAGAAAAAACTTAGCCCAGGACAACATCATAGTCACATGAATGACTTAGAGCTGAATAGAGGTCATATCTTTCATAAACCTCTTTCTCTATTTTTGGGGGAAAACTTTCACTTAAAGAAGGTTGATATCAAGGGGATATCAACGGATCGTTGTGGCGTTAGTCTGTAATCAAGCCATCAATGGAAGTTACAAACTGATTCAGCCGAGGACACGGGTTCGAAACTGAGTCACGTCTCTCGGATGGTGACGTTAATGGTCTGTCCCCAGACGTAAATAATCATATCTGATTGATACACGTCTGTAAAAACCCAATTACACATACACACGATGAATGTCCATTTTGATATTAAAGGAATTTGTTTCTGTACTTGATTTTCTTTATCTTCTAGGTAATATGAGGCTACAGGAGATGATGGGGAAGATGGCTGAAGAGAGAGGAGCCTCATTGTGTGCTACTGATGATAGGTAAATCACTTAGACAAATAAAAAATGACTACTGCATCTTTCACAGATTTCTCTTCAATTTGACATAGTTACACAAACCTTATTGACTGTTGAGAGCCATAGCCCAAAGGGGAAACCCATTTCTTTTTAACATCTACATATATTTTCACAGTTGCCAGCAAATGATGTAAGAGTATCTTCATTCTATTTTTTTGAGAGATAAACAGCATGCTATTACTTATTTTGTTTAATGTGAGGTTGCAAATCCAAAAGCATTGGAAAAAATTATGTCATATATTTAAAAGGTTCAGGACTGAATAGTAGGAATAAAAGTTGAAATTACAACTTTTATTGGGGGGATTACTGTTTTTTTTTTACTCTTTCTTTTTTGAACAAACAGATGCACTTCATAGGATGCTCTTTAGAGGTAGCCACTAAATATTGCTCACTTTTTGTTGTCTGCTTAGGTACTGTATTGACAATGGAGCAATGATAGCCCAGGCTGGATTAGAGATGTTCAATGCTGGTATCACTACTCCTCTAGAAGAAACATGGGTTACCCAAAGGTAAGATCATTTTCATGTGCCACATGATTTACTTGGTATTATAAAAAAATATATCATATGAAATCATATGAGTGAGCTTATATCAGTTTAACCAGACTACGCTTTCTTTTGACATTTTGGGGTCATTGAAGTCTTTCTCTCTTACTTTTGAAGTTGTGATTTTTATCAAGTTAGTGAACATTTCTTACTGGTATAGCACTGTTTGGTGTTACAAGAATTTTTTGTGATATTCAGAATGTAAATATTGATGGGAAAGGTAAAAATTTTGTAAATTGTGAAGAAGATCATCAAATTTTTGAATTTACGAGTGTGAACATCTCAAACATCACACTGAGATCAGTTGTTTGTTTATAAAAATGACCATTTTGTCAAGTTAAGTGTTTTGTTAAGCGAAGGTAAAGTTGATTAGTAGATATACATGTATCTATTTCTTTTATTTCTATTTTTTAATCTCCAGGTATAGGACAGATGAAGTAGAGGTTGTTTGGAGAGATTGATGAACCCTTCTCACATGGTACTCTACCTGGTACTCTCCCAGAGCAAGTGCAACTTCAATGACTTGGACTTGGTTTATTTACCTTATATGAAGCAGAGAAAAGTTACCAGTCTTCTGAAGGACTGCTGATGGACCTTTAAGTATCTTGCAGGTGTCACCAATCTTGATGAACATACGAACACATGAATGTTACTAGACTGACTGATGTCTTTGCTTATTATTCATAATATGTGCTGAGGACCGTACTGAGTAAACGTGACGGTGGGGACATTATGATTTCTGCCAGCAGGGAATGGCATCCCACAAGCACTTCTTTATTTCTGGCTCCACAAAAAGTATTTGCATTTAAGGCTTATCTGCACTAGTTTGGCCAGGAGGGATTAGACCACACAGCAAGGTCACTGACAGGTGGCTATCTCATCAACTCAGCTCTCAAATAACATAAGAAATAGAGGATCATGGGGGACCAACAGGCACCGATTGGGGAAGTTTTCTATATAGAGGGAGCAAGTACAGTGTAGCTACAAGTAGGACAGTGGGGCTTTACAGGTTGCCAGATGCCCAATGAAGCTTGAAAGCCATGGCTACTCCCTCCAAGAGGCACATTCTTTACAGCCCGATTTGAGGGGTTAAGTTTGTTTGGTGATGAATGAGCTATACTTGATCATGAGTAAAATAATTCATCATGCCAGTCATGATGCAAAAATGTATGATGTACCGGTACCAAAATTTAGTACATATTGTGCTCATTCACTTGTATATTCCCAATGATACTAGCTCAGGGTACCGTTTATTTATTAATTTTTGTAGTCGTTTTTATTCAAACAGGCTAGCTCTCTCAGTATCAAAACTGTTTCCCTTAGAGGCCCTGTACAAATCAATGATTACAAATACAGAGGAAATTGAATTACGTTTAGATACAATTAAACATGTCAAGGATATTTGTTTTTATTTTGTGTATTTGTACACCATGATATAAACATTAACCCAAATATTTGTCCAGCTTACACAATATGATACCGGTCCTTTTAAATCAATAAGCATAAAATGAAATCGGGGAAAGTGGTTTTGTTTGTTTATAACAAAATGGAACAGACTGGGATTCAAATTCTAATGTGTATAGAATTAGAATGGCACAGGTCATTTCAGTAGTGCTAAACATTAAAATGAAATACTGCCCCCCCCCCCTCCCCACCTTTCCAATAATATAAAGGATTACTTTGATTGATTTGCAAAATAATCATGTATGTCTTTGAGATCAAGTTGTTGCAGAGCTTTAATACAGTTTTATGCTCAAATAAAAAAGAGATCACTATATTTGAAAGAATAAACGAGAACTTACCGTTTGAAGTTTGATCTTTATTTTATAAGAGTGTCAAGGAAGAGAAATCCCCTGTGTGCATAGACATTGTTTGTGAAACTCGCTGCAAACAAAATTTTCCTGAATCGCTCTTAAAACAATAGTGGAAAGGCCTAGACAGCATGTAACCTGATCAAAACGTCCAAAAACCGTTGGTAATATTAAAGTCAAAGTAAACTTTGTGTACAATATATACTAAAGATTTTTGATGAAAATTGAAGTATAATTTGCACCATGAAAAGTTACTTTCCATAAGCCTTAGCTTGCGAAGACGACTATGTGCGCATGCTCGAACAGTGGGATCTCATGAAGTCTCAACGAGAAATACAAAGTTATGTTTATTGTGTGTACCAGTGGGTATTAGGCTGTTTGCAAACTTTAGTTTTCTCATATAAGAAATTTCCATCTCCTAAAAAAGATCCAATATATACTTATTAACTCATTCCTTTGAATGTTCTTTTTTTTCATCTCTCTCTCTCTCTCTCTCTCTCTTAGATACAACCCCTGCAATAATTTCTTCTACTTTATAACATAATGTAAATATCTTTACTGTATATATCTATTTTCTATTGTATGTGGTTGGAGTCTATTTCGAAATAAACTACATCTACATTACAATTTTGGACTCGACTATTTATTTCACTGGATTTATTGTAGAGTTCAAACAAATCCCTTTAAAATATAAAGGAAGTGCCGGTAATGACCTGGTACTATACGCAAGTCTCCACACTACCTTTTTTGCTTGGGGTCTGGAGCAATATTTTTGGTCTGTGACTATGTGCAACAGGACCTTTAACATTTTTTTTTAGGGGGGAGGGAGTGGGGTTCAGAGTAAAAATTTGGGGTCACATGTGTACTGGACCATTGTTTAATAATAGTTTTGAGCCCTGCAGTATGCCTAGCAAAGATACTGAAAGATATTATTGCAGAATCTTGAAAGAACAACATTTGTTTAAAAGAAAGTGTTGTGTTGCGAGGACTATTGTTATTAAGAGGATTTCCTCTTCCGTCCATCTGTAGGTAACCTTTTTCTCCAACTACACTCAGTATAGGGCATCTAACCTGTTATTGGATATCCTTATCTAAAACTTTCATTGTGCATATCAATGGCGGTGTCGGACACAATTTTCCTGATCCATCTTGAATTACCTAGATAATAGCTATCTAGATAATTCACTTATGTAGGTGACAGACAGGCTATACAAATTATCTAGATAATTGATAGGCCAGTGCGCAAGTGCCGTTCAGGTAGATAAGCATTCGGACATCACACGTTCAATCACACGTTCAATCAAAAGTAATGCGCAATTAACGCTTCTCATTAAATGCGCGCTAATATAATTGTGCGCAGGTTATGATAATGCGTTCAAAACCATATGCCTGCCAATCATTTAGTTAAAAGTTGACCTTATTAACAGGATTTTTCGCGAGGTATTTCAACATTGGTGACATACAGAAAAATCCCGTGAATAATCTTGATATTAAAGGGAAATTTTTCTTTGTTCGTTGGAGGATTTTCACAGGATTTTTTGCGGGATTTTTCGCAGGATAATTGATGAGAGACAACTAATTATTTAGATAACTATTATCTAGATAGCCATTTTCTAGATAATTGGCCTCTGTCAGACACCGCCTTATGTATCATGTTACATTATATTCATAAGGATATGTCTGATTATTCATACACATGATCAAAGGTTCTCTTGGTCTCAATTTTTTGCTTTCTTTCTTCTTATTTTGTTGTGGTACTTGATGAATTCAATCAGGATTTTTATCCCTTTATCACGACTAGTATTCGAGAACATTTTTACACTTGCACATGTATCCTTTTCAAATGTCTGCTGTTAGGAGCATATCAGAGACAGAGGCACACACCTTAAGGAAACACTTGACACACATTAAAAAAAGCACCTTACACACATTAAGACAACACCTTACACACATTAGAGGTACTATGTCCCATTTGCAGCCAATATCACATTCTGTAGAACTTTGCAGGAATTATGAATATGTCATGTATGTCCTATCTGTGAAATGTTAATGTTAGCAGTATTGTAGTGTTCAAATTATGCAAGGAAACCTGTTTACTTTCTAGACCTCACTGTCAGACACTATTGAGTGACCAACTGACTTCGTTTTTTCTTTGGTAATAACATACATAAAATGAGCATTAGTCTACACCAATAACCCCCTTCTTGTAATAGCCAAATTAAACTGATTGAATCTTTGCACAGCGCGAAACGTACAAGCGTCTAAAAATCAGACTATATACATGTACTACAAGGATTGCAATCCTTAAAGTCCATTCGACCACTTACGCTTGTTATTTTCCCACAAAAAGATATTTTCAAGCCCTTTCGTTCTGAAGGAAGTTCTAAATTAGTATTATCTCTCCGAAAAAATGCCGGTGGAATTGAACTTTTTCATTTTTGGTGCCTGCAAATAGGACATAGTACCTTTAAGGAAAAACATCTGACACACATTAAAGAAAATACTTTTCACACAAAGTTCCTTTTGTTTTAAACATTTCATCATGAAGACTTGTTTATTTATTTACTCATGGAGACTTGATCAAAATGATAAACCCATATATCAAAGGAGGCTTCAACCCCAAACCATCACATGATTCTACAACCATCTCTTGAAAGTCACAGAATCGTAATATAAAATGCATTGGTGCCGTTTAAAAAGAAAACATTACATGAGTATACACTATAAGTTTAATATAATATCAAATGGACAGTATGAGTTTAAAACTTTACAGAGTTCACTCACCTTTTCTCCTACCTTCACCTTCATAATGGACAATATTCAAATAATTGACTTTAAAATAAAAATGTACTTCCCTTTAATAAACATGCAAAATGCGGAGTATTGCTATAAGAGTGATTAAAACGTTATGCTCAGTTTTTTTGTACTGAAGGAGAAAGAAAAAAAGAATTAAACAAGAATATCTTACCAGTATAAAGGCATGCAATACGCATTATATCTTTGAACAATCAGTCTCGATCTTGTTTTCATACAAATATCAACATTATACATTTCATACATACATGTATAGGATTCATACCAAGAAGTACATTACAAGCTGTAAAAAAATTCTTACAACTTCTAAAAAGGCATACATGTCAACTAGAATTTTTTCTGACCATATTATAATCATAAAAGCTCTACATATCATCATTACTCTCTCTTCTCTAGTATCTTGACAATATAGCAAATATATACTTATTTACATTACTGTACAATTCCTCTTCGTAATAGATCAGTGTGGCGTGCCATTTTCAATACACCATACTTCTGATTTCCCTCTTTATAAATCAATATATATTAACTATAATACAACATACAGACTGAAATTAGTCTTAAGTAAAGGCAATAATGGATTATTGATTGAATTAAGTACATCACATTTCTGGGTAAGGTTATGCACAACATATATCATAAAACAACATATAAACTGAAAACAAATTACAATGACTACATTTTGTCTTTTACTTGATTTTCACTGATTAGTCTGGCTTTAACTTGAAAGAAAGTTAAGAAACAAAGATTAAAACTCCCTGCAGATGAGGCGAGGCTAAAAAAATCATTCCATGATGACAAAAAAGGAAGAACATTGGACTTTATATGCAACCTCTCTTTCACATGTTACAGGCAATGTGCACCATAATAAAGGTAATGGTGCTATGAGAGATGGGGTGAAGGGGTTTTTATATCAATTGTGCGAAAATAGTCTGTTGAAATCCAGCATTTATTCATAATAACACAGATGTAATGCCCTTCTGGCACCTAACAGACAATGTCTTGCAATAAACAAACAAAAACTTCTGTTTTACTGTGAGGGTTGCCTAACTTGTACCAAACCGTCCTTCACAAAGCTAAAGCCAACCTTGTAAAGTTTTTAAAAGTATGACTTTCCTCATCCAATTTACGCTTAGGAAAATTACCCTCTCAATTTCTTTTTAAAAAAAATTAATTCAGAACCTAAATGCTTTTAATTTGATTTCAAATATAAAATAAGGTTGCATATATCCATAAATCCATGAGAGAAACACATAACATAATATCAAAACACACAAGGTCCCTACAATACAACATACAGTTGGAAACAAATCCACAGCTAGAAAATGTACATGTATGTTCCATCACAAAATAGAACAATGATTTCACATAGTAAATGTGATATGTAATGACTAATGCATCCCTTTCATGCAGAGGGATGACACATAAACATAGAGTATGGTTTCATATCATGCATAAACTGTTCTGTTTGAACCCATTATAAAGAGAACCCGTTATGAAGAGAACCCATTATAAAGAGAACCCATTATAAAGAACCCATTATGAAGAGAACCCATTATGAAGAGAACCCGTTATGAAGAGAACCCATTATAAAGAGAACCCGTTATGAAGAGAACACTGCCCTCTACACAACGCTTTGGTAACCTATATATATATAACTTCCCCTAAAAGCATTTCACATGTACATGACACTTTGTATGTACCCTACACTTTACACTTAACATGCCATTTCTACTGTCATTAACTACAGCAGAAGTACACATAAGGTCAAATAAACATGGCAATCATTCACTTGCATATAACGTCGCAACTGTTTACATTCGCAGTGCATATAAATGAGATGCTCATGTCATAATCCCACTTCTCTATTATCATGTGCAAAATAATATTCCGGTTGATACACACATGTAAAAGAGAAAAGAAGAAGAAGAAACATCTAAAAAATAATTTGCTTGAATTCAGCCAATTCTATTGTGAAAATAATTGCCTCTTTTATAGTATTCTTAGATTCAAAATATACAGATATCATTTTTGTTATAGATTTCTTATAGATTAATGATCTTCATGCAGAATCCTCTGAAAATAAATTACTTCAAATTTAGACGTTGAGTCAAATACCTTTAAGTAAATGCCAACTAGAATCATATATATATATAAAACATCGTTTTAAAATCACAAAATAATATAGTTAAAAATGTATTTCAATATAATGCACAGATATTTTCTCCCTCTAGAAAAGTAATTTTTCATTCTATTAAGCAGGGTGATGACACACATTTCTGGAAATAAATTTAGAAAAACAAAGTTGTTAAAACAAACTATATTCTTGATCATTTGTTTTTTCTATTACAAAGTTGCCATATTGAAGTTTTTTTTTCCTTCTTCTATTTGAATAACTGATGTAATAAAACTATAACAGAATTGCTAGGCAAAGAATTTGATGATTTTTCACAAAAAAAATGATAATGAAATTGCTGCCGAAAAGACAAGAATAAACTATAATTATAGCTCATAAATTTGTTCAACAAATTGAATTTTTGAATCATTAAATTGTTTTCTTCAATTTTCGAATAGCCCTTATTTTTTATTTTGACATGATAGTCTGTATAATGCCCCCGATAATTTACCCTGAATTGTGCAAATGATAGATTAAAATCATTCATTAACAAACCCTAGTTGATAGAAGAGATTAAAATGAATGACCACATTGAAAGACAGTTTCATTGCAATTACATACATGTAGATGCTAGGAATATATATAGGTAAAGATGTGCACAAGAAATAAAACAAAATATTGCCCCAAAGAGTTAACTGCTATGTCTACATCTAGCTCCCATCCATCTCAGAAACATAATTATCATCAACTAAAACAGAAACGATTGAATTGCTTGGAAAGACTAAAAAAAAAAACATTCAAAAGGGAGAACAGAGGATGATTGCAATATTCAATTGTCTTTCTACCAGTGCAAAGCATGTATAGATCCATGCAATATTAAAATTCAGCAGCAAATTTTGCAACGGAAACCAGGAAAGACCAATAATGTGATCATTATGCCACATAAACAAAACTATAACAAGACAATTACCCCCAAATATTGCATTTCCACAAAACAAAACATATTATTATCAAGACACTGTGCATATCAATAAAACTAAAATGTCCATGATACATATACTGTAATATACAAAAACAACATCTTTAAAGTTTAAGTAAGAATCATAATTTTAAAAATGATTGCACTTACAGCATTTCCCTTTAGAATCAACATATTTTCATTACTTAATATTTTGCTTGATTTCTGCAACGATTTGAACAATTAAGATTTTTGAAATATCATTTGCCAGTATATGAGTTTGACATAAAATGTCATATTATAAAATATAGTTCCATCACAGAAGTTTGCAATATGTAGTTTTGTGCTGCAGTTTCCTAAAATAGATGAATTTCAATTCATTCATAAAATAAGTAGTGCAATGAAATCAGTATACATGTAAGTAGCGGTAGTTGAATATTCTTAAACACACTTGCATGACTCGGAGTAACATATAACATATAGCAGAAACATATTATTTTTATACTATATCCCAGTCCTGCTGGTCCATGATAACATTCATCTTACAGCAAATTCAAAGATTTATTTAAAAGCTGGAGAAATAAAACACTGCCATCATACCACTACTGTTATCATGCAATAACTAAAGGCCTCTCTCTTGATCACCTGACCTTTGATCATGTGACCATAATAGTCACATGACCAGAACAATGATGGTAGAAAGCTATCCTCCACATAAATTCACATACAGAGTGACAGTCAATAGATTACCCTGGATCTGCAATGTTAAAGAATTAAAAAATCATCAATACGAGAGAGAATAATCACTAAAAACAAATGATTTTATTTCATTTGTAGTAGTTTATAGATCACAGAGCTATATTTCACACATAATTTTTGTTTTAATGACTAAATAATGATTTTTTTTTTTCCTTCAATCATGGAATGTTGAACAGAAAATAAGAAGAAGAAAAAAGATCCCAGATTTGCTCCCTTGGAATGAACATTGAATTCTGCTTTAAAAAAATAAATAAAAAAATTAAAAAAATTGGTCCTTAAAGCTTTGTGCCAAGAAAAGAATTGTGTGACAATACAATAAATTTCACCAGAGAGGAAAAGAATTACCACAAACAGAAACTTTTACTAGTCTTTCTAAACCCAACACATCATGGTACATTCAGAGGGGGTGACGCAGCTCTGCAAATTACCGTTACGGGAAGACAGATTCATTGTATCAAAAGTTTTTTCACAGATTTGTTTTTCTTCAGACCTGTAAAAAGCTAGGCTATGTAATTTGGAATGGAAGCTGGAATAAATACACCGTATCAACTACAAAGCAACTTTCTGAGAATCAAATGGATGCCCTAAAGCGAATAACTAGATGTCATTTCTTTTTCACCAATTTATTCAAGACATTGAATCTAGCTTCAAAATTTAGGAGGAGATTTGTTCTTAATAAATTTCTGTTGGAAAGCTAACATGAAAAATAAGTATGACACAAAGTCATCTAACTTTTAAACAGGGCATGTACCGTAATAACTAACATGCATTATAATTCTTTTGTTTCATTTCTTTTCAGAGTTGTCATGTCATGTACTTGTGTGAGGAGGATGGAAAGAAACAAATATTATATAATAGAAAAATTATTTTGTCATAGCCTCATGTGGACAATTATACCACACCCCAGACTGTGATTGGATATATTTTGCGGTTATACACTATTTGGTTATACACTATTCAGGTATACACTATTCCTAGATTTTATCTGCCTCTCTTAAACTAAATGAACGTAAAAATGTGTTTTATCAATTGAAGTACGGTATTCATAATTTGTTGTATTTTTACTTATTGTCATGTCCAGCCCGTATTGCACCCAGCTTTTCCCTTTTTAAGTACCGTCATTGTCCTACTTATTTGAAAAATATATTTAAAACAAGCTGTCTATGAGAGATGGAAATTCTCAGATAATTTCTAATTGATTTTCAAAAACATAATCGTGTAATTGTTTCTTTGCAAATACAACCTGTATGGTGGAATGTATTATCCATATTTTATGTATTATGCATATACCTAAAAATAGTAATCAGTGCATTTTTTGTTTGTCCTCCTTATTTAGTGTAAATGTATAAATCCTCAATAATATTACCATTATCAACAGTTTTGATACAAAATATAAACATGGTCTCGTCCCAGAATATGATGTTGCATTATAATCTCAATTGAGCCAGCCTCCAATGAAACAGACAAGAGTTGTAGAAAATTATTCAAAAACGGAATGTAAGAAATATGGTGAATGTATGAATAAGAGCAGGAATTACCTGATGTTGTGTTTACTTTAATAAGTTTTGGTCACTTTCTAGAAAGCAAAAGTAATACATTTCTCTCATGGCACTTTACAACAGCCATGCCTTATTTGGTGCAAAGGGTGTGGCAATTCTTGTTCTTCATTTTTGTTAAAACCGCTTATAAAAAAGTTTTCCAAAATTGTGCATGTAGTAAAAACGTGAAGTTTGAGCTCATCACCATCTCCTTTGATATCATGACTGGCATACACACAAACTGTATGAGCTCAGAAATTAACTTACATGTGTATGGCATGTCATCTGCTTTTACTTTTAATAGCTTTTAAATGGTAACTAGATTGTTATCAGCAATTAAGTTCAATATCTTTCATTTCATTCTCACATAATTATCTCACTTAAAAATGCACCTAGATTGTAAACAATGTTTTAAAATTTACATTTTGGAATATTACTATTAAGTCATCACCGAAAAGCGAGTTATATTCATATGGCCAGGTTTACATTCTTAATGTCAACAAATTCAATTTCAAAGTCTCATCAACTTTGTTCTCTATTCCTGCCTTGATCACTATATTCTTTCCATCTCGTCCAATATAAACTGGACAAAATTGATTCCCCGGAACAAAATATCTAAAAATATATATTCATATAAAGTAACCACAACATTCAAAACAGGTTTTATGATAATTCTAACTGATGATACAACAATTGCTGTTATGGTCATCGGGGCCCATCACTTCCGTCACGCCTCCCGAAAACCTCTTGATTTCCCCCGCGGACGGGGAGGCCTTGGAGCCATCGTCGAGCGCGACCTCACCGTTCTGACCCTGGTTGCTCGGGGCGTTGAACTCGTAGCGCGTGGCGGGACGTGGAAAGCGTAGTTTGCTGTGGAGTCCCTTGGACTTGGTGTTGGATTTCTCTTTGGGTGAAGAAGACGCAGTGGAGGTTTTGCTATCGGCTGAGCATCGTAAAAAATGGAGAGATTTTAGAGGGAAGAGAAGATGAATTAATCGTCACGTATTCATCGTTTCTACAATATAAACTGAATTTGCTAATCTTAGCTTCATTAGATTCACAGTAGAACTTTATAAATAATGGGAAGGTATTGAAAATAGAGATGTTTTTTTGTAGATCACATCCAAAATTGTGAAAGATTCTTTTCCATTCTACACATACTTACACACGTAAATCTATTAATGCCTGAAATTGCTCTATTGCTGTCGTTAAGCACATAAAGTAGTTATATCTGATTTTATATATTTGTTGCTAAACTAAAGGTGATCACAAATCAATATATCATCAGGGTGATAAACTACAGAGATCAATATTTTATGGTGAAGGAACTATATTGTATTTGCTATTTATAAATGAAATTCTCTAGGTACGTAACTATGTAATGAGTAAAAATCAGTTATTTATTGTTTATTTCAATTTTAAAACTTTCAAAACTTAATCACACCTTTACATGACATTCAATTAGACTGGAAAGATAAATGTATGCACTGAAATGATAACACAGACAAGCAAAGGGGCATATGAACCAGATAAAAAAATATACTGCACAAACTGAATTGAGCAAGACACAAGCATGTTGCACAATGCTGAGGTGATCGAGCAAAAACACATGCAATGAAGGAAAATATTGATGACTGTGCACAAATCATAACAAATAATCTATTTTTTCTCAGTACAATAATACAATCCCTACTTTACAATTATCTTTCACACTGAATGTGGTATATATATGTCCGCCATTCAAAAGCCACCAAACTGTTCATTCAATCATTTTTTATTTTTTTATTTTGGGTAAATTTTGTGCCAATACAAAATGATTTTGGCTCTGCTATTGTGATGTATACAAATGATTCTATTTAGAAGTAGAATATTTTTCATCGATAAAGGTAATGACTCATGAAAAAATTATGAATGATCTTTTGCAATCAAATCAGCTGTTCAGGTAGAACTTCTTCCAAGGCCTATACAATTTGACAAGATTAGCTGAAATACTCTAGGAAAAATAGAATAACATAGTGAGATGAGTGAAGCACAAGCTGTCTGAGTGGATGGCGAAGTATGCCTGAAAGTGAATCAATCAAATGCATGAATACCAAAATGCCTTGTAAACAGTCTGTTTGGAACCACCATTTCATTATACTTTAACATAGAGTTTACGCCCTGGGCTCATATTCATAAAACCTCACCAAGCCTTGTTTCCAGCTAACTATGAAATTAGTTGACAAATAGCGAAGTAAGATTGTATGACTATGGGCCCTAGTCGCTCCAAAAAAAGAAGGGAAAAAAAAAAGAAGGGAAAAAAAATAGGAAAAAAATAAATGAAAAGACAAAGTGGATAAAGGATGACATTCTAATAACCTGCATAACATAGTACAGACAAGGGATTACAAATAAATATCAGGTAAAGGAGAATATATACTCAAAAATATTCAATGTACCGGTAATGAGAATGGATCTATAGCCCTGTATATAACGGGTAAACATGGGTACAGATATGCATGGTGATGTGCAAGTGTAATGGGAGTACAGTAAATATACTAAGAACATAACATCTGTTCAGAACCGGAAGGGCACTAAATCTATGTTTGAGTTAAGGCCCTTCTGGCTCTAAACAGACATAATATAAATGTATAACCATATGTTTATGTAGGTGTGACACACGTGTATATACAGCATGCAAGTTCGGTTACATATAGGTTACTTCACAGGTTTGTGAATAGGATACTTGAAGTGGACGATATGTTTGTGATATATAGTTGTGAGAGAAATTAATCTAGAACTCAAATAATTGTTAAAATGATATATGGTGCGACTTATAAGGATTGATAAAAGGTCCATACCTATATAAGGTTTATAACAATAATAGGTGCATGTACAATGAATAATTGATTAAATGATTCTGTCTGTATTAATATCCATGTAAATATGTGACAATTTCCCACACAAATGTTCACAATACATCAGCCCGTGTAGAAAAGCCTCGTTAAAAAGGGAAAGGAGATTGTACAAGTTTGAAATCACCACTCAAAAAAAGTCAGAATGCCCCTCTCAAGAAAAAGCAACACAAATACCAGTTGGTTTCACTCAAGCCTGGAAAGGATCCCAGTTAGGGGGGAGCCCCAGAAAAATATGAAGTCTAAAAAAGTATGAAACACAGAAATGGCAAGGACCTGAAATCTGGGGGAAAGTATGGAAAGTGGCACCCAAATCATGTCTTGAATGACTCATTTTTTGCATCAATAAATGAACACTCTCAGACGTACATTATTTAGCTTTATAGATGTATGGCAAATCAGAAAATGACAAATGAAAACAGAAATGTATGTGTAGAATGGGTGAAAATAAAACGTACTTTATGTACTCTGTGTTATTGAATGCCAGTATTACTGATAGAGAAAGAAATGTTTTTTGACTACAGAATAAAATTAGGTACCGGTAATAAAATGACTGAAGGGGAGGCATTTAATCTGCTACAAACGTCCATCTGTATTTTTGTACGTGTGTTATATTAACAAGATTGGCAATTATCAAATACTTTCTCAATCTACTGACTACTAAGTAATAAATATAATGCTTCGTGCAGTGGTTAAACTATGGAAGTAAACTATATTTGAATGTGGAGTATTATTCATGAGTATATCGGTATGTACGTGTGTCAACCAAGTATTACAATGTACACAGGAATGCTTCAGCAAACACATTTTAGCTGAATTATTGAATATCAGTGCTTTTTTATTCTTCATCTACATGTACCTGTCTTTCAGCATTTTTTCTCTTTGTTTCTTCCAATACATCTTTCTACTTTGTTAACTTTTCTCCTGCCTCATCCATTTCCTTTTCCTTCAAAACTCTCCAGCTCTCTTCTGACTTAAACACTCCCGATATTTCCTCTATTTGTTTTCCTTTTTGTAAATCACGGTAATGTCCCGTTAAAAATAAATGAGTGTTTGACTTGTGAAATGAAGAAAACTAAAAGCACAGGGGGTGAAAGTGTGTACATGCAGCAGGTCATCAACTCAGTATTCCCTGCAGTGTATGGTGGATTTGCAACTTCCAGTAGCTTCAAATTACAAATCTAATTATTCAAAACAATTGCAACAATTTTTTACAAAATCAAACTAAGGCAATTTCAATAGTCATGTGCATCACCTATTCAAATCTGTGAACATGACAATGACGTACATGTACTACGTAATCCGAACATGACTTCTATCACTATGGGACATACAATAGGGTATTGGAAAGGCCCTTGAGAAGAGTTTTTATGATAGTTGTGATCGTGTTATTAGTAGAGGGAGATGACAAAAGTATACCATAAATGAGTTATTAAGATTAGATGTCTGAACAAAATATGAAACAAATTTAAACCAAGGGTCCAAAATCACCCATAAAACCAAGGGTCCAAAATCACCCATAAAAACAAAGGGAATAGACTATTAGGAATTTCAGACCGATAGTAATGAAAAGAAACACTTGGACCGGGAGTTCTGTTTTCCAAGCACAGAAATGAGAATTGAGAAAGCCTGTAGGCGAGCTGAAATTCAAATTACGGTAGTTGAAATTTGTGATCTCTACATGAACAGGTAGGTATACAGTCCCTGGGGTACATGTATATTAAACCAAGGATTAAATAAATATGGGTTGTTTAGTGAGCTGAGAATGATCCATTCTATTAGGTTTGTCTGCACAAATCCCACATCGGCTATACATGAACATGGGGTTGGGATGTGAGAAACAAGTAAACCATTGAGGTATTTACATTGCGTGAGGAAATCACACATATCGCCGGTCAGCAGATTCGACATCGAACCCACTTTCTCTCTCTTAAACTAGGCCTGCCAGCAGAATCACTGGGAACCTGAGCGGAATCGGAATCTGTCAAACAAAACATTGAATTTAAAAGATAGACATGTAGCAGAGATATAGTTGCAGCATATCATCTTACTATTTTCATAGTTAACATACAGAGCTCTGTGAAAATATGAACAAATGTTTCTTTCATCTATAAACATATCTACAGTATTCAAGAATTAAACTATATACAGAACAATAATGTAACTTACAGCATTTACAAAGTTTTATATTAATACCTGTACACAAACAATAGTATTGATAGATGTACATTTCTGCAGTTACACCTTCTAAACATTCAGTCTTGGAGAAAGAAATTATAATTACTTTTCTTTTTAATCACAAAATTTCACCCTTTCTGTCACAATATGGGCTATGAATACAGAAGCTTTGAAGAAGTACTAAAGACTAGAATTTTGCTTTTAATTGTGATGCTTATTGAACATTTTCTACAACCATCTTAACCTGAAATGCTGAATTGAAATATTGGCATATATCAAAATCTGTCGCTTTTGTTTTGTAATTATAATATTAATTTGTCTGTTTTGAACCGGATGGGTGTCAATTCATATATCTTTAATAATGCCAGGTTTCGTACTCTCAACAGACAAAGTATCAACATAATTAATATAGTGCTTTGCAGGTAAGTTGTTACCATAGTAACTCAACACATGCAGATCATTAAAGCTAAATGTTTGAATTATCTAAGTATAACAATTCCAGTTTTTAAGCGCAGGGTTGGGTATTGGAGAAAAAAAAGGAAATTAATATTAAAATGGATCATCTTGAGCACGCCACTGCAAAAACTATGGCGATTTCCAAAACTAATAATGGACCTGAGCACGCTCCAATTAAATCATATTTGGGAGGGATTACACACATTTGAATGAAAAGGATAACGTGATATTTAATCATTCAAGACATCACAATAAAATTCACATCAATTGAAGTTTTAGGAGACAAAGCCTGCACAAAGTTGCATATACTATTCTTGGGGGGGGGGGGGGGGTCATCAAACAAACATCTGTGAGATCTTTTTCTTATTTGCAAGACTTTAACAATTTCAAACATTATCGGTACTTCACACCTCCATAAATATTTCATTAAAACAGACCAACTCAAGTCATGCCCTTTAAAGCAATCTTTTCTGTTTTTAGTACAGATCACTTTCAGCCATTAGAATAGAAACTGAGCTTTTCAAGATCATTAGCCAGTAGCCATATTAATTTCAATTAAAAGGTTGAGACTTAATGATTTAAAAAAGATATATCTTTTCATATGAAAATAGTGTAACCAAATTATTATAAGTACATGTAGTACATGTAATATGTATCACTTCTGATACTTATACTCCAAAATGAATGTATTCTGGAATTCCTGTATCTTATAGCTGGTGTATGTAGTCATGCACTCAATTAATATGTCTATCTATTATTAAACAGATTTGGACCAAGTGCCAAAGAAGTGGACTTTAATACAAACAAAATCAAATTAAATTAAACAAGCAGGTTTAAAGTACAATACACAAGTTTGGTAGTTTTGTGTCCAATAACAGTGTATCTACATGTAGTTTATAACCACATTGTAAATAGTGCTTAGAGCTAATGTATCTATTATCTATGCAGACATACAGTTAAAAACTAAATTATTCATACCCTTAAACCAAGTTTTGTAATTTTTTAATAATGCGAAAAATTGATTTGTCCCAATTTATGTTTCTTGAGAATGTGGCATTTTTAAATTATTCAAAAAATCTTAATTCAACCATTCCTCCTTTCATTCTTGAGTTACGAAAAACACAATAAACATTAAATTTACACGGGATATGAATAATTTAGTTGCTATCTGTAGATAGTGTGACTTCAATTATTACAGTTCCTACTCTCATTAAATCTGAATGCATCATTCTCCCTGATGAGATAACAGTGACAGTGATTACATCAAGAAGATGAAATTGTCATATACATGTAACATATACCCCCTACATGTACGTGGTACAGTCAAACCTGTCTATCAAGACCACCAAAAGAAACCAGTAAAACTGGCCGCTATAGACAGGTGATCTTCGTAGGGAGATGGCTGCTAAGACAGGTTTGACTGTATTAACATGTAATTTAAACTAAATCTGAGGGTGACTACATGTACATGGGGGTATGTGGGTGCACGTGTACTTGTGATTAATTCTTCAGTTTGAGTGTTTTAACAAGAGCATGTATGTAATATGGATGTACAGGGGTGTATATTTAATATATCAAGGGTGTTTGTACTATTTATAGCATGAGTATATTGTATTGAACACACATATATGTATAATTGTGACTTTGTACCTGCAATGTAAATATGTATGAATGGTGCAATACTGCATATCTGCAATTAAAGACAAAAAATTAATGTAAAAAATTAACAGGTATTCTATGTACTCACAAGTGATCTGTGGGTATATATATACATCTGAATAGTAAATATATACATGTATATTACAATTACATGTAATGTATGTGTCTGAGAGTGAATGACAGTACATGTCCATATATCATACATGTATGTTTATAGTGAATGCATGCAGGGGGGGGGTGGAACATCTCAACACAAGCAACAGACAGACACTAAAACCTTTGTGCGTACTGGAGAAAACAATGCAAATCACAACATTGAGCCTTTAGCAAAGAGTTACGATAAATGACCTGCTAAATATCAGATCGTGGATTATGATTGGCCATGCAAAGAAAATTTTGAATTTAGAATCTAACTTTTCATTAAATCTACAAGTTAATAACATTGGAACAAACAATTTTGATAAAAGCATGTGTAATGCAAGTAGCAAAGAAAGTAGGGAATATTGGGTCCAAATGTGACTAGATTTAAATACCCCATCCAAAGTTGGCTTTTCAATATTTGTCCTTCCAGACATTGTCTGGTAGGAGCCAGAAGGGCCTTATTTCATATCCTTTAATACAGAGTTAATGCCTTTCTGACTCTCAACAGGCGATGTGTGATTTTGCGATGGCTTTTAGTATTCCTAAAAAAAAATTGCTGTTCCAATAAATGCCATTTTGTAGGATGATCCTATTCAATGGTTTATTTTGATTAACGTTCAGTTTCTTTTAAAATGTTGTTTCATCATTAAGACTCTGTACTTGAGATTAATCATGATGATCACAACCCTGCATAAAAGGCACTAAATTCAACAAGATGACTAGCATGCACAGCACACACACTACTAGCCATGCTCAATGCATATATCACAAGACTTGCTGAATGGTTGGTATTTCTAAGAGTACCATTGTCAAGTTGTCAAGGTTGCTGGTTCCAAACAATTTTGTTCTAAACAATGGTGTGGTGATCACACCAGCAACGAACAATTAGTATGCCCTGCTCCAGTCTGTTGCTTGAATGTTTTTGCAGTGAACCTCATGCACAGGCTCTGTTGTTTTAATAGAACCAGTAACCTGTACGGCGAACCATTATGACATCAGCACTTTGGTACAGATTTAACTCCCTACAGATTCTACACCCCAAAACCCATGAATTATAGAGTAGTATTGCTTCAGAGCTTGACTGTTTGCTGTTTGCTGTTCTCATGCGTGAAGCACTGGAGGGGCCTGATTCCAAATTGCAAATGCAAAAGATTTAGGGCGATTAATGTGCAATGTACATCCATGAATTTAAAAAAATCTCTCTATATGACTATGACAAATGGTAGGGGTACCATAAAGCACCATTTTTCAACGGTCAAACAAAGAGATTCTTCATTTTTGGATGAAACATGTGTTTAAAAACATTGCATGGAATCGCTCTTTATTAGTTTGAAGCTGGGTAGTGGAGGGGAGGGACAACCTCTATACTGCCATCAAATTTTGTCTAGTTTCTATAATTGAGTAGTTAGAGATTAGTTGTACTTCATAAAAAGAATGTGACTATGTAAGTTTCAGGGGAGTTTCCGATTCACACCCCGCAACCAAATTTACCTGCAGGTTCTGCAATATGTACAATGTACTCATTTCATTATCATGTTCATCAAAAGGAAGGGACTATCCCATTTTTAAGGGAAGGCATGTTAATTTTGATCCACTGAGAAGATCTGCATGATGCTGAGCTTTGTACAATGGGAACGCAACATCAGTTTGATGACGGAGTAATGCCAATATGATGCAGAATGAAACATGTGATCGTCTTTTCTTTTTGATTACGTCATACAACAGTAACAACGCTATGAATGAATGCAAACGTTTGGGTTTGAATGCTTGGAGGGAGGAGAGGCAAGGATGAGGATATTTAAGAAAAATATGTTACCTGGTTCTGCATTGCTGTCTCCTCCTGCAGAGGGTGCTCCATGTTGACTAGACCTTTGCTTCTTAAGATCAGCCAGAGTCCCTTCTTTGCCTGAGTACTGATCGTCCATCTCCATACCGTCTCCAGACGGACTGGCAGGTTTAGCGTTCTCCTTCTTCATCATCTCCTCCCTCTTCCTCTGCTCCTCCTCCTTCTTCTTCTGCGCTTTCTCCTCCTTCAGCTTCTGCTTCTCCTGCTTCTCCTTCTCCTTCTGCTCTCGTTTGACCTTCTCCTTCTCCTCCTTCTGTTCCTTCTTGCTCTTCTGGCTCTGGATGCCCTCATCCGGCCGCCTCTTCAGGATCGAGACTAAACGCTTCGTATGCGACGCCCCTTCTTCAAAGGTATCCTCGAAGCCACCGCTGTCCGTCCTGCCGTTCTTCTGCGTCTCTGCGTCCCCGCCCAAATCCCCATTCTTTTTGTTCCTTGGACTCTCAGGGTCTGAAAGTTCCTCTGTTATGACAGGCAGAGGGGTGACCCGCCCCTCCTCCTCGCCGTTTTCACTCCCTTCAGTGATCTCTTCACCACTTTGTTCTATGTGTCCATTTGTTTCTTCTGAGACCTTAACATCGTCAATATTTGTAACTGGGCTGCTATCCGAAGAGTTTTCTAATTCCTGTCGAGGAAGAACAGAAATCATATATATCAATGTGTGGGAACTACATACAATTTATATCACATCTTAAAAAATTAAATTGCATTAGTTCCAAAGTTATAAAGAACAAACAAACAATAATATTTTTAACATAAAGTATAAACATCTACAAAAAAAATGGTCAGCATCATTTTATTCTAAACGTATAAGTTACCGCTGTATCTTCTTGAGATGAAATTGAAGTATTTACATGTAAATGAAATACTTTTATAGTATCAGTAACCCGTATTCTCCAATCCACTTGTTTAAAATATTACAGTTATATATATATCATCCACAAAAAAGGAAGCTTGTGATCATTACGATTAGTAGCTCTACAAAACCACATTGCATTCATGTGGTATATGGTAATATATAACACAAACAATACATGAAAATTAGTAATTGTCTGCCTGCATATAACATGATGTAAGAGCCATGCATTGTTAAATTGCAGTAACGGCCTTCTTGCATACCGCCACCTTACTGCTATTTAGTGAACCCCCCCCCCAAAAAAAAAAATATATATATATATATATATATACGGTATATAAAAAGATAAACTAGATGGAACTTCGACTGCGCGCAGTCGAAAAATGATGCCTCCGTCATGGAGCAATTTTACAAACCAAAACAGAAGAAATTTTTCAAATCAATTTCAATTGTAATCCATTATATACATATATGACCCTTTGATCTTTGACCTCATGACCCTAAAATCTACTCAGTTCATTGGCTCTGCAAGATGTCCTGAGTTAAATAGTAATCCATCTGTCAGTTCTAATGAGAATGCGTTCACAAGCTATTTTTGCATACATAATGAGCCCATGACCTTTGACCTTTGACCTCATGACCCAAGAATCTACTCAGTTCATTGGCTCTGCAAGATACATACATGATCTAAGTTTGGCAGGAGTCCATCAATCTGTTCTAATGATAATGCGATCGCAAGCTATTTTTGCATACATAATGAGCCCTGTGACCTTTGACCTTTGACCTCGTGACACCAAAATCTAATCAGTTCATCGGCTCTGCAAGATACATACATGACTAAAGTTTGGCAGGAATCCATCTATCGGTTCTTTAGATAACGCGATCACGAGCTGTTTTTGCATACATAATGAGCCCTGTGACCTTTGACCTTTGACCTCGTGACCCCAAAATCTAATCAGTTCATCGGCTCTGCAAGATACATACATGACTAAAGTTTGGCAGGAATCCATCAATCGGTTCTTCAGATAACGCGATCACGAGAACGGGACGTACGGACGTACGGACGTACGGATGTACGGACGGACGGACAACCCAAAAACATAATGCCTCCGGCTACTTCGTAACGGAGGCATAAAAATAATAATAATATAATGATTAAGGCCAGACTGGTGTCTATAAATAAAATTGTCACGTGATATCCTATAACCTCTGCCGATACTACTGCCAGGTTTTCTTAATCAAACCCTCTAAGACCTTTGCAGACTAGCTCAAGATTACATAACCGTATAATCACTTCCTTCCTTAATTTCAAATCAGGACAGCTGGATTTATTTAAAGCAGAATACGAAAAAGAAGTGATCGGCAGATTGCGATGTCATGATAGTTCTTGAGTGCTGCGTAGGAAGAGGGATTCTAGACAAGAAATCTGAATTCCATCTATACTCTGGTTTGTCTAGAGGGGGAGTATGACCTCATTAATGTTTTGATCAGTATAAAGCATGTCTCTCGTCACTTGCTTCCTAATATAACACATGCATGATATAGTATTCAATCAAGAAGCATTGCAAACAGAAAGTTAGTCATTGCACAACAAGATGTAAAATAAAGCAGGAGCCTCCTCCCCTCCCTCCCCCCCCCCCCCCCCCCCCGACAGGGGGATCTAACAAAACAAAAATGAACTAAAACAAAAAGTCAAACAACAATAATGAATGAATGCACAAACAAAAACAAAACAAAATAATATTTGAACAAATTTTGCTATAAACATGTACTGTCATATAAAGGTAATTGCCTACAAAGATAAAAGGGCGGGGCACTGGATAAGTTCAATGGAAAGAAACGTAACACTCGATGTCTGTGAACTACAAAAATCAATATCATTTCCTTCTAATCACGCAAGAAGGAAATATAATTCAGAACAAGAATAACAAGCAACAATGAAATCACTTGAGGAAAAATATGGTTTTTCATAGGAATAAAACTGGAAAAGTGTCCAAAGTTAATACGGACACGAATACAAATGTATTCATTCTAATTTTGTTCTTATACATGTACCGTATGGAAAAAGGTATGTATTAATGGATAAGTATATGGAACTATGTATATTAACATTTTTAGATATCTGAATATGTTAAGATTTAATGGTTCTCTCTACATTAAACAGCCTTTCTTCAAGCCTGTTAGATGAAAAGGGCCTCTTCAATTTTTCCTCCAAGACACCCTAATGTGAGCCAATGCGTTATGGAAATAAGTCAACTGCAGAGTTGATAAACACGCATTATGATGAAATGGCATCCTATGAGCATATTTCATGCAGATCTTTGCAATCTAGAAAGTTGAGACTAGAGAGATGTCTGCTATAATAATATTGGATTCTTATATAGCGCACGTATTGAACTTGCAAGGTCCTCAAGGCGCTCCAACATTACCCGGCTATGCTAGGCTGCCGATTTCGACGCTCACAGATATACATGTACAAGACCCCAGGGACTTGTCTCTTTCTCCTGTCTTAGGCTTTGTTTTGTGGTAGACTAAGGGTTAAGGATAGGGTTACAATTTAGTTTTAGGTAAGGTTTAGGCATAGGGTTGCAATATGGTTTAGGCTTAGGGTTAAGTATAGTGTTGGGTTCCAGGCTGAAGTTAAGAATTTAGTAAGTATAGGGTAATTAAGATTATATTTTAAATATAAAAATAAAAACGGTGCTTATAAAGCACTTACCACCACAGTCGCTATGCGCTATAACAAACAAAATACAATGATAAACAATTACATATTAAACAAAACAAAAAAGTGCAAATAAACCTACAAATTACACATATGAAATATACATTAACGTGAACAGAGTAATTTAATCATCAAAAGCAATTTTGATTAAATGTGTCTTAAGACAAGTTTTGAATTGGTCAACAGTTTGACAGTTTTTGACATTTAAAGGTAATTTGTTCCAAAGTTCAGCATGGGCGATTGTTACAGGAGCAAGTGTCATACAATGGTGATACCCCCTGTGATTATGGAAAGAATTAATTAATTCAAAGTGAGAATCTCTCTGGTCTTGATTCTTTACCTCTGTTTTAGACTGCATGTAGGCTGCTTCCCCTTTGGCATCTAGCTTCCTCATCTCACCCTTCTCTCGTTTACTGCTTCTCCGTATCGATGACCTGACCAATCAAAACAAAAAGAGTAAAATTCATATCTAATTCATTCATAAATTGTATAATTTTTTTAAATATCAAATTGTTTAATTTCTGCATTTAATTTTATTAACTCCTTTTTTTTTTAAATTCCAAAGTACTCCTTTCTTCGCAACTGGCCATTAAATTTATGTTTTTTTGCTATTGCTGCCAGACATACGTTTTACATTATTGAAGGCCCATCAATCAGAACACAGATTTCATTTGTTTTTAGAATTTTCTTACATTTAAACAATAATTTTTTTTTAAAGTTCAGACATTGGCTGTTGTTGTTGTTTTGTGGGGGGAGGGGTCAAAAGAACCTGAAAAGGGGATTTATACCCCAGTCACAGCAATGAGACAGACATCAGATTGACAAAACACCAACTAAAACATTACAGTGATGTGAATGATTTAGAATTGGTGTGGAAAGAGTTTGATGATGTGACGGAGGTACGCAAGTGAATCTACAAGTCATGTTTTGTCAGCTCTTGATGATCACTTCTAGATTTCATCAGAGTCAACAGACATTTTGCCATTGGAGGTTTCAAGTTTCACTTTCATGAAAGTTTATGGAAATCACATTCAAGTACCTCAAGGACCTCTTTATTCAAAGACTCATCTATTTGGAGACAGAAGGGCATTAACTCATATTCTTTAATAAAGACTTAACGCTCTTCTAGCTCTGAAAAGACCATATCATCTATCTACAAATGTAGCTGGAGCCAGAGGGGCATTAAGTCTGTGTTAAAGTATAAGGGTTTAATGCCCTTCTGTCTTCAAACAGATGATATATTTGATATCCCACTTATGTCCAAACATTTTTGTTCTTCAAATGATACAAGCCATAACTGACAGGGCACATACATGCATGTATCTATTACATCCACTAATTAATATGCCAGCTTTCTGTTTGGCATGATATTAAAGTGTTAATTAAATGTGGAGGTGAAATATCAAAGTAAAAGTTGCCAATTTGATGGTAATCTGTATGGCCTCGGATGGCACGAGTTAGTTGATTTAAGACTGTTAGTTTCCGTTTCTAACCTTGAAGCCAAATATAGTCAAACACCCAGACTATTAGGTCTGAAGTTTGGAAAGAATTAACGTTTCTGCATTCATCCTCTTTCATTTTTCTATTTAACATAATGGTTACAACTTGCTGTTTGGATTTCAATTCTAATATTAACAATATTTCACCCTAAATTTACATGTGATCCATCATCATTAAAGCAAGATCAAAATATTACAGTTACCAGCATCTGCATATGTTTATCAAACGCCAAATTGTAACAAAAGCAAGTCTATTACAGTTATTTGCTGAGAAACTGAGACTGAATTAATCTTCCTTATGCCCCCACATACGTTTATCCAGATAATTTTATCATCAACACAACTATTGAAGTTGGTGTAATTAACTCTTGCTAAATTATTAAAACATGTTGTCAAATTCATCCTCATGCTGTTAAATTAAAACTCATGCCGATGTTTTGGTATCTTAACGGAAAGTTCAACATGTGGACCTCAGAGGAGAAGGCCCCAAATAAGCCCAGTGTTAAGCCAAATGTTTTGCTAAATGGAGGCCAATGGCTCAAGCCTATATTATTAAAGTCTTGATCTAAGGAATTAAAGGTCTAGATTACATTGTAGCTAGGCTTAGGCGGTTCTCTTATTGACGGAAACTGCTTCCGGTTCTGACTCACAGTCTTGATTTCGAAAGGAAGTCGACTCCAGCTGGATTCATCACGGAACTATTAAAGCAAGATATCAAAGACTATAGACCATATCCTTGAAGCCTTGGTCTCAGACCTCAGGTCCTGGACTATAAGTTCCGACTGACTTTGAAATGTTGGGCTTATGGATTCTTGGACCAAATTCTCCAAACCTTTTAAAGGTCCAAGGCTCTAGAAATCTCATGAAAAGGTGTGCTTATTTCACATCATATGTTTCTATGGGATGTCAACACAAAGACTTATGATGGTTTCAAGAAACCGGCCCCTGGTTCTTACCCTCTCCCTTTTCGACTGGAACTTCTCCTAACAAGGCCTCCTGAGGGTCTAATGCGGTTGGATTGGATCTCATGTTTCAGCTGGTTAATTAGACTCCTTATCTCGTCATCTTCGCAAATACCTACATAGAAAAAGAAAACAGTATATAATTTTCATAAGATTAATCAGTGATCACCTTCCATATAGGTTTTGTAAACATTAAGTCCAAGGCCAATGCACAGGACACTAATGGCCTCTTGGCTGGACTCGATGACATAACTGGTTAAAATATCTGTGAGATTTGTTTTACATTTTGCATATCAGTAAGTACCATAGTTCTTAATCTTCAGCCTTGTCTTTGCCATAAAACACCTGCTGTATATCATCTACCCTGCTTCTCTAAGCATCTAATCATTATATCAAGTTATTTCATGTTTTTGTTTTAACCACAATGGGAAATGATAAATTGTACCATGTACATGAGAGAGAAATACAGTCAGTGTATTCTTACGGGGCAGTTCCAATAAGTATGGTCTTTTTTGTTTCTGATAGGACAGAAGACCTGCTTACAAAGGATAAAGATGTGACCATCAAGGTACATGTAGTTCATGAAAGGTATGAATGCACATGTAATACATGTATTATTCTTGCCAGGAAACTTTCGATGACAGCAGAAAGCAGCAACCTTGGGTGATTGTGTCTTGGGGACATGTAACTCTGACTGTCAAAGGGTTGTAGCATCTTGAGAGAGCCAGAAGGATATTATCTCTAACAGGGTTCCCATAGAAATTTGATAACCAAATTCCATGCCTTTCCATGACCTAAATTTGCCTCTATTTATTGACCAGTTAAGTACCATTTTTTACGGGTTACAGAATCCATTCGGCATACAAATTCACGCGTATTGTCAGTTCAAACTGAAAGGCTGCCATAGCCCCACGCGTCCCACACCCACAATCAATATTCATGAATTTTCATGACTCTCCAGTGGGGTGTTTCACACAGACTGAGATCAATTTTAAGTTGGACTAAACTATGGCAGGCCATTCATGCCACTTGTTGCTCTCTCCATTGGTCTCTCAATTATGATCTTTAGATAATATTTTTTCCTGCAATGAAGTATGAAAAAATGAAAATTCTGTAGATCTGTGACCACGATTGGTACGTCCCTTGAGAAACCAATGCCAGTAAACGATGAGAGAAAATAGTGGCATGAACGGCCTGCCATAGTTAAGTCCAACTTAAAGTTGATCTTAGTCTTTGTGAAACACTCCCCAGATTTTACCAGGTTTTTTCCATGACCATGAGAACCCTGCTCTATGTTAACTCTTTATTCACCATGGATCAAAACCCTGGACTTCCAACTTTTATGGAGCATTTACTATACTTGAACAAGTCTCTTGAGTAGTCCAATCTTCAAATTAATATATGGGGCAAAAACCAAACAGAAAATATGAATGTGAATGCATGGAAATGCATCAGTGAAAATGATTGAATATTAATTTGTGTTCATTGTCCATGAGCACTGTACTTGTGAAAATAAATTTCTGTAACCATCGTGGGAGTAAAGGGTTAAAGAACACGAGTTAACCCCTTCTGAATCTCAGCAGATGATGCATCGACTTACTTAATGGTGTTTCATCATTATTAGTTCTTGCATCTAAGTCTGCTCCTGATTCTACTAGCATGGTGATGATGTCAGTCTGTAGAAATGATAAAAATGATAAAAATATTAAATGAGACTCGTATCTTTAAGAAAAGGGAAATGAATGCGCGACAAATAATCAGATGGAGACAGGTATTTTTCAAAGGGGTAGGGGAGATTAAAAGAGAATCAGAGAGAATGGTGATAAGAGAGAGAAAGAGACAGAAAGAGGGGAGAGAGAGAGAGAGAAAGAGACAGAAAGAGGGGAGAGAGAGAGAGAGAGAGAGACAGAAAGAGGGCAGAGAAAAAGATAGAGACAGAGACTGAAAAGATGTGTGAGAGGGAGAGAGACAGAGATAGGGGAGGGTGTGAGGGAGTAAGGGAAGGAGGGAGAGAATGAGAATGTGAGATAGACACAGAAACGACAAGGACAGACGGACACACACAGACAGTAACAGACAAAAGTCAGGCAAGCTGACTGAAAGAATAGGAGAGCTCAGAGGGTGGGAAGGACATAATCATTCGAGAGGAAAGATAGTGTCCACTTAATAGAAATATAAGTTTACATCCCTCTGCCTGTCAGCTGAAAGATAACGATATTGTAGAAGACAAGTGAGGGGTGGAGTGGAAAGATACTTAGAAAGAAACACACACAATGGATAGGGGTGAAAAGACAGTTTGAGTAATGAGAAATAGATAATGAACCAGAATAAATTTGATTACAAATTTGAAAAATAGGACAAAGATAAGAAAATTACATTACCCAAATGAAGAGAGAGAAAAAAAAAACAGTATCTTAATTCTCAGAAAAAAATGGCAAAATTTCCTAAGGAGTTTGAACAATGAAGATGAAATAGGAAAGGAAAGAGGCAAGGAGGCCAGGGAAGGCTTGAAGAAAGGGGAGTGACTGATTAACTTTTTTTATTCTAATAACAAAAAGGAGAAGAAAAGGAGAAGGAGAAGGAGAAGAGAAGGAAAGGAGAAGGAGAAGGAGAAGGAGAAGGAGAAGAGAAGAGAAGAGAAGAGAAGAGACGAGACGAGAAGGAAGAAGAAGAACGTGAACAAGAGGAAGAAGAAGAAAAACAACAACAACAACAACAACAAGAAGAAGAAGAAGAAGAAGCAAAAGATGAAAAAGGAGAAGAAGAACAAGAAGTAGAAGGAGTAGACAAATAAAAAGAACAAGAACAAACGGAAAGAGAGAGGGCACATCAGGAAGATTACGAATCAGGTGCAGTTCAATGAGGAAGTATATATTTTGATCATGTTAAGTTGAAATTCTAATTCATAGGCAAACAGTGCCATGGTAATGATTACAAGCAATAAAATTAATTAGAAGTGACAAAACATGAAAAGAATAGAATACATCCATATAAAGTGTGTTTCAAGGTGAAAACATTCAACCATCATTAGACATGAAAAACTAATACCTCTCGACTGTGTTCCAAATATACATGCTGCCCAGTCTGTTTCGAATATTCTATTTCGAGGTTTAGCCTAGCTTTGCAAAGAGCGAGATGGACTGATCCATGATTAAAACATGACTCTGAAGAGGTGCTTACTAAGCTCCACATTACTACACAAATCTAAGATAATGCGCTTCCCTGGTGAATTATTTTGCATTTCCTACGGCCCCCTTCTTGTTCCAACGTTGGATTTATTCATTAGTCCACTGGAGTGTGAGTAAATCATCAGCTACCAAGTTCTTGTAGGGTTTGACTGATTGGAATAAAATTAGGACTTGAGTCACACTATCGTTGAAATGGAAAAGGGGTGCATGAAGATGATATTTCTTACACTGAAGTGCCCCCTGACTGAGAAATGGTGTTTTTGAATGATTCATTTGATATGAACCTGGTTTGGTAATGACTGAATTTTTTAATATGGCTGCAATAATGAAGCTATGAGAAGCAAGGTCTTTTCATGGTATCTGCTCCTTACCTCCCCCCCCCCCCCCCAATCAAAGTTAATACTTCACTATCTTATTCTAAACTGCAACAATACCCAATTACCCATAGCATATCACATATGAAGAATATTCATGTGGTACAGTATAAATAGTTGTGGGAGGAATTGTCAATTGTGCATTCCTCCTTCTTCTTCTTTTTTTCTTCAATTTTATGACAGCACTTGCAATATACTCATTGGCACACATTTGCATTTACAGGCCAACTAACTACTTGGATTATTTATGACCTAGCCTACGTTTGGAATGTAATTTCCAATTCACCAGCATCTATAGTTAAACTTCTACATGAGCAGTACATTCAAGCCAAAGTCAAATCATACAAAAATATGTGGATATGAATCACACTTAAAATCAACCAAAAAGTTTTATATTAATTGGAACGGCAGAAGCAATCTCACTCCATAACTTGAAGTATTAAACATTCCCTCTTTCAATGATTATCTAGCTAATTGCATTTAATACAAAGAGTGGGATCTTAGCTTTAATTCGACACAGTGGTACAGACAATTTCATTCATTCATTCTCATAAAACTTGTATTTCTAAGGGGTTTCACCCCAAATTACAATGGAGTTGTACTTAACGGGTAAATAGTGTCATAGCTATAAATAGGGGTGAACTAATATTTCAGCAGCCATAATGCAAGTGAAGACAACAACATTATTGCATGACATGAACTACAAGTACGCAAAAGCAGAAAATAGCTATTTATAAAAAATACAGTTAATTTTTATGAGATCTGAAGAAGGAAGGGGAGAGAAATGGGGAAATGTGAGAATATTCTGGTGAAATATCATCAGCAGACATTGAGAAATAACATTCAGATTTTGTTTCCAATTTAAATTTAGCACATGGAAAGCATCATCACAAAATACAAGCAATGATATGTTTTCCTTTCAAAACATTGAACAAAGATTCCCCCAATATTAGACTCTCATTAATACTAATTTTTCCTTTAATTTTTAGGCAAATAGCTACAGAATCTATATAAAGCTGACTCAGTGTACTAAAATATACTTAGAGCCAATTTATCATTCAAAATCTTGACTCAGTTGAATAATAAATAAGCCTCCATTCACTTTCTCCTATGATATCTAACACTTGCCGACCTTCTAAAGCAAAAATTAAGAATCTCCAAAGCACAATTTAGGAATAAGATGCATTCCACATGCTTTGCTACAGATACTTTCAGAAGACGGAGCAAAATAGGATTCATAAAATTAGCTTGAAGGCTTACAAATAGGCATCATTCCTCTCAAATAGATATGGTTGGCAACTCTGATAATATCTGAACAACAAATTTAACAAGAAGCATATAAATTGTGCTGCAAAGCATTTGAGTGAGTTTGATACCAACTTGCCTGGAGGTCTATATTATACGGAGATGCATCCTGAAATAAATTGAGGGGGGAAAATGCTGGACATTTTAGGAAAAGAAAGGAAGAGCAAATTCATAGAAACTTGTAAATAACGAATTTGCCTGAACTTTAGAATGTTTTTTTTTTCTTTTTCAGGCAGTTCAGGATGGGTCTCTTCCGACAACAGATCTACTTTGAATTAATTCTGAATTAAAAGTACTTAAAAATTTAATTCAATTCAATTCTCACATTTAATATGCCTAATAGAATCATTTCTTATTGAATAATCAAAGCATTCTTAAAATATAATTTCAGTTATCCGTTGACCTGAACTGTTGCCATTTACCTTCCTGAATTTTTCAAAAAGCAGTGAGGTTATGGGAAACTACTAATACTAACAAAATGGTCAATATACATTGTCTGTCTTTGCGAAGTAAGAATAACTCTTCAAACTGACTTTAGGTACATTTGAGCGAGAAAAACATATTAAAGTCTAGTCAAAACATTATACATGTATAAAGGGGAGGAGAACAGTTCATCCCTTGATAGTTTCACAACAAATCTGGAAAATTTAACCAGGTCTCTTACAAAAAAATTGGGGAAATTAATGAACATTGGATACAAGTCTCAGTAAGGTTATTACCAAGTAAAGTGCTTAAAAAAATATTATCAAGCACTATACAAATGTGACTGGTGTAATAGTACTCAATTTACTTTTTTTTAATTGAAAAGAGCTGCCATCATGAAAAGTAATTTTAACACTGTTACATTGAAAAGTATGCTGAATGATATGGTAAGGAGAATTGTATAGAACTTGAGCATGAACCTTGATCAAAATGTCCAACGATATGACATAGCAAGAAAGAAGTATCACATTTCACACAATTATATCACTTTCAGTATAAACAAGTTAAAGATAAAACCTAAATCTGAAATTTTAAATAACAAACTGTGTAAGATAATAAAAATGATGTTTGAAATAGAAAGGAATGTATGTAAAACATCATTAATCAAGCTTGTGGGTTTGGTGATTTTATTTCTTTAAAGTAGCCACACAAAGAATTCAAAAGTGTTTTGAATTGATGCAAAACTCATATCATTGCGAAGGGGAAGCCTTGCCGATCAAATACAACAACTCTTCTCTTAAAAATATGTTTGGGGCCCGCAGTAATCAACTCTAAAAAATGTTAGTTTTGAGATCCAGATTTTCTGCCTTCAGCGGTCCTTTGTAGAGCGTCAATATTTTTGACGTCACATACGGGACACGGCTGGCTAGCTGCATACTGCTACACGGCACTGAGCTGTTCGTCCAGTGTGTGACGTCACAATTCAGAGCTCGCTACGCTTGTGTGTTTGACTTGCGTTCAGGGGCGTTCGGGGGTCTAAGGAGGGTCTTGAAAAATTGCATTTTACGCCTTCCATGACATCTATATGATTTCTCAGGAAATTGTTCGTGTTTTTCAAGAGAAAATCTTTCCATCCATATGCAATTTGTTCTAATTATGAGTTGTTAGTGAATTTTCTTTGTGTAGCTCCTTTAACTCTTATCCTGCCATGACACTGCTAGCGCGCTATTGTTATAGTGCCATGTGCACGCGAGCGTGCTATCGATTGAAAGCCACGTTCATGCTAGCAAGCCACCGCTACGGTGCTTCGTGCGCGCTAGCAAGCAGATGTAATAACAGTTATTGTTCATGCCCATTGCACCGTGCTGAGTGCTTTTGCAGCGCTATTGAAAGTACCATCGCGTGCATCAGATTATCGGCTTTGGATTACGCGTCTTTGTATACAACAGTCAGATTGGATTTTCTCGAGTAATTCAGCGATTTGTTTTTTGTAAAGATTTAAATAACACGCACTTGAACCAACCTTAAAATTAACTTGGCACGCAGGAGATTAGCACTGTGGCACAATAGGAATTAGCACTGTGGCACTGGTTGCATTGTATGGGTGGCAGCTTAAGAGTTAAAGACAAGCTGTATTTGACATCTAATAATACTTGCTATTATAAAGCTTCACTGCTGGTATAGTATTTCAATTCAATATATTGAGAGTATAAGCTATTGTAATTGAAGATTAACTTATGATTTAGAAACTCAGTAAAAAGTTTAATATTTAATTTACATTGCTGCAATATCAGCTGGTCGCAATAACAAAATATTCTTTTATTGTGAAATGGATAAATTACAAATAAGCTGTTAAATGTGATTGACATTTTGCATACTTTAAATAGCACCTTTACATCAGGGAATATTTAAGCAATGGTTGCAATAGCACTTTGAATAGGTGTAAAATTAAATAATTCCTTTCATTTTTTGTTTTGTTAAATGTATGAGATGATGTAATATAGTGTCAATCTTGCATTTTCATCTGGTGCATTTTGATAAACATATGCAGATGCTGATAATGGGGATAACGTACCCATATTTGACCTTTTTAATGGTGACACATAATTTCTTTTTACAACATCAGCACTAAATATGCAATTTCTTGAAAATGCCTGCATTCTACAAACTTTTAAATGTTTTTCTATCTCCTCAATATATACACAAATCAATAAAATCTATAATTTTACCAACACAACACACCAACCTAAGACAGGAAATATACTATTCTTGTCAAAGTTGTCTTTTTCCAGTTTTCACGCTCAAAGGAAGGAAATCTCATAAGCAAAGCGGATTTGACCAAAAATCACATCCTGTAGATATATTTTGTATGATTTGAAAATGAAACTTTGGTGTCAGATTTACCTGTTTTGGCTGTTTACTTGACAGATGAACACTTCTCTAGTGATTACACAAAAATAGGTTGGACAAATTAAAAAAAAAAATCATCATTAACTGAGGTTTTTCAGAAGCTTCAACCAACTTTACTTGAAATTCACCCACAAGCAAATGTCTATTTTTTTGTTTTTACTGATACACAACTTATTTCAAAAAGCCAACATCAATGTAATCATATATATCAACAAATTCAACTTGTGATGCTTTCTAACCTGACAGGCCACTTGTAATCTTCATACATGGACAAGCAGTCTCCATGACAATCCAAGAATGTTTGCCATTAAGAACCAAAATAAATATTCCCACTAATGAAAGGAATTTGGGTGTTAAATCATTGCATAACCAAATTTAATGCATACAGTATAATACCCAAAATGGGAATGCTAGAATCTCTGGAAAACATACTAATGGGGTAATCAAGTGATCTGAGACACCATTGTGTCTCGGAATAGAATTTCTAGATAGACGGCGCTATAGAAGTGCTTATTATTATTATTATTATTATTATTATTGTTATTATTATTGTTTAAGTTCTAAATCAATTCTGTTCACAGGCTCTTTAATGTACAGGAAAATCCTAAAAGATATTTAGCATACATCATGAAAAACATGTAACCTGATTAAAACCAAAAGAAAGGACTGGAAACTTGTTGGCTACGAAACCTAAGGAACAAATGTTAGTTCGCACAAATTTGATTCAAATGTTGTTCTCTTGGCATCAAAGCCAAGGAAAATACATTTAAATCTATTGAGATTTCATTTATAAACTATTAACCTCCTAACATCATAACAAAACATTGGGTTATCAAAACAACAGAGTTCACTGTGGATCTAGAAGATTGATGGAAAGACATTTTAAAGTAATTGAGATTTCACTCTGAAATTATACACTTCCTAACATCATAACAATGGGATTTGAAAACAAACGAACAACAGAGTTCACTGTGGATTTAGAAGATTGAGGGAAACACATTTTGAAGCTAAGTGAGATCAACAGTACAAACTTCCTAACATCATAACATAACAATACAGTTTGAAACAACAGAGAAAAAACCCGAGTTCATTGTGGAGTAGAAGAATGGGGTCCCCTAGGAGACAATGTAAGGGAGGAGGGGATAGTTATGATGTTGTTTGTCGTCGGTGAGGGGTTCAATCTTAAAACGGCTCTCCGCACAGGATGTGAGGTGATGTGTCATTCAGGGGCTCACTTGGACTATGTTCAAAATTTTCGGCAGGGGAAACCACTAAAAAAAACACAAACTGCTTCTGAGCATACAAATCATATCCATATGTTTGTTCTAGTTTTTACCTCACAAGGACCTCCTTTCTACTTTAATTTCCTCTTCCTTAAAACTATCACTTACTGTTAGAATGTAGGTCTAAAATACAGATGTTAGTACACATATAATGTTCTGCCTTTACTGTGTATTAAAGTCAGAACTTGTGTACCTTTTTTATACATTATTTTTAATGCTGTACTTATTGAAGCAAACCTTTTTTATTGTCATTGTAGACTTCAGTTAATCGTGCTCCCCTTGTGTAAATAATGAGGCGTGGATGTCACCTTGAAAGGATTTGAAAAAATTTCAAACATTTCTGCATGATGTAAATATCATAGTCAGGGGTAGATCCAGGATTTTGTAACAAATGGGAGGGGGGCGGGGCAATAAATATAATAATTCTGTGGACAATTTGTTGTGTTGTACTTAGAGTAAACCGATGGGGGCTGGTGGAAGGGGCTGGGGGAGGGGGCTGGGGGAAGGGGGCTGGGGGAAGGGGCTGGGGGAAGGACACTGGGGGAAGGGGGAGGGCACTGCCAGCTGTGCCCCCTCAAACTGCCACTGATTATACACAGTCAACCTTTCCTCTTTCTTTTTTGATATGAGTAAGAGACAGGCACAGCTCGTTCATGTCCCTTTTGTCTCTAGACTATGGTATGAGTCAGATAGATACAGCTAGCAGCAAGCAACCCTGGGGTACCCTGGAGTACCCAACAAACAGGCTGCCCCTAGCTGCCTGCCATGCGTGTGTGTCATGGAGTAGAGAAGTCAATCTAGCAAGGCCAGGCCAGGGTATGTTAGCACAACAACCCCATACCAATGAAGACTCAAAGTAATGTTATATGGTGGAATGATTAGATCACCAACATACTATTCAATATTTTCCTTAAATGCCTGAAGAAAGTTTGAAAAGTTGAATTTAAAAGGTTATTGGTAAAGGTTCTAAAAGATGAATATCACTCTTTTGTTTTATTTTTGTTTTCAAGTGTGTTTACAAAAAATGGCTGTAATCAACAACCGGTACATGATGCATTTTGGTGGGAGAAGTGTCTCACTGTTTAATCATTTTTCTAGCTATCTAACCATTAGCGATGCTTTCAATTGATTGTTATTGCACCTTAAATTATCCCAATACTATGTACCTTATCAAGACAGTGCCTTTCCAAATAGTATCATGTTGAAATACTGCCTATCCAACTCTAAAGATACAACAAGTATCTTTCAAACAATGATATGCCATATTTTTCAAACTTGATATACTTGTGTGATATACATGTTATCCTGACATGCTCTCTTGTACAGAAAAGGTGCAATTCTAAATTTGACATCACCTCCAAAAATACACAGGAGCCGTTAGAATGGCAGGGCTAATTCAAGAAAATAAAAAAAGTCTGAACCTTGCACTGCACAATGGGTGCAATCATGCAAACTTAACGCCATTCATTTATAACCATACAGACGTCATTTCAACCTTCATTCCTTTCATTTACCAAACAGTATATAAATCAAACCCAGCATTCATGAAGCTACACGCTGTATTCTCATATGCTCTATTTTTATAAAACTTGATTATAATTTAAAAGCAGTAAAAAAAAAAATGGCAGTGCTAATAATAGCTGATTTATTTGTCTGAAATGACTGAATGGGGGGAATTTCAGCTTGCATTAAATATACATGCATATAAGTAGGAAGTGTTGGCTTTATCTGACATACCACCTGGGGAAATCAACAATACAAATGGAGGAAATAGGTATCTGGCACAGGCTTGAGGAAATCAGGAAGTCAAACAGTTTGGAAGTGACAAGACATTTCTTTTCAAAATGGAGGATAATAACTACAGTATTTTGTCATTCTAATTTCTTATTCAACATTGTCCCCTTCAAAATGTCCCTTTACATGTTTGAGTTGTCCCCTACCACCCCCCCCCCCCCCTTGTGTGCCTTGTGTTATTTTACATCAGATACCCTAGTCAAAGAATATATCAATTTACATCAGTAAAATGAAGTAGTGAACATACTGTACATGTACATTAACAATGAACGGATAATTTCACTTTGATATTTCACGCCTTTCAACACTATGGTAGTGATATTAACTTATAGACATGTAATTTTAAGGGAAACTAATACAAATAACTTGATTTAGTTTGCATTAGAAACCATGGACTAGAGCATTGCCATCTAAATTCATTGAAAATTAAAGTCCTTCCAACATAATTTCTGTCCAAAAATGCTATGTCTAGAAAAATATTGTTGTGCCCGAAACAGGCTGATAATGAAACCATAAACTGACACCGTTTGCCTGAGCCTCGTTACACAACATTCTCTTCTTTGATAACGAGGCTACATGCTGTTACACTGTTGCGTATCTCGCCCACAAGAACAGCGTGTATGAGAGGGTTTGACCACAATAATTCAACATCTTTTTAATGTGTTAATCTTTCCTCCCACTACCGTCCCTCCCTTTCATCATTTCTAAATGTATTTCACCACGCAATGAGATCATATCTATGTATTATAATGATCAGATCCTGTAGTAATTTGCTGCATTGTAGAACCTCATGAGTCACTTCCGTTTAATCAATCTAACCCCGCCCAAACACGAAAATAGGTAGGTGGGACGGTAGAGGTGGGGTTCTGTCAACTAAGACCACTTCCTGAGTGTTTTGAAAATACAAAATGTCAAGGCAATCCCTACAAACAAATTCTGTAAATTCTTTTTTACATAATGATGAATGATTTAATGTTAAGCAAATGCAATCTCAATTAAGAACCACCTCCAATTCAACACAAAACAATTATTTTTTTAAGAGTAAGGAAAGTTATGAAACTATTCAAACTATGTATCCACATTTATGTCATTTCTTTATCCCTACGATCCCTAATAGACATGTAGAGGGTTGTTTGTATGTATGAATAGATGCCATGTGAACCGGGGCTGTTTCATAACATTTGCTTTCGGACACAACTGCAACAGTTCTATAACAAATATGCTAAAAGTCAATCAGATACAACAATTGTAACTTGTTAATGTTTGAAGATTTATGAAACAGGGCCATGCAAGGCACCTGCTGGCTTTGCTTATAAACATACAGCATGCCAGCTTTATCATGATAGTAAAATGATATCCTACAAACGACTTCTAATGAATCTCTTTTCTGCACCTGCTATCTGTGCTATGTACTCATCAACCAGGAAAATTTGTACAAGTACATAGTACCCCGTTAGTAAAGGTAGTATCACATATACGATGCATTAGATAGATACCTACCCTGTTTTCTGTTGAGTACCCACTAGATAAGTGTTTTATATGAATGGTGATATCTCGTATCATGGACAATCTTCTTCTTATTTTCAGGGAAAAGTGTGACAAAATATTACTGTAAACCTGAACTTTCAAGTTGGCAAATTTTTGCACCATGAAATTTTACAAATCTGGACTGCTTGTGACATTCGAAAAGGCTTAAGGCACATGAAAGTTTCGTGATTTACAGCACAGGTACACTACACTTGCACGTGATTGTGTCCTCAACACCAATATCACTTGACAAAGTATTTAAGCAGAATATAAAATTTTCCTGCTTTCCCACTTTGGCAAGTGCATCAAGTGCAACATCTATTCATTTGCTTATGAGGACATTTTACTTGCCCTAGGGCAAAGGGAAGGGGTCAGTATTACCCTGTATGGTCATGATATTTACCTGTGCCCAGCATACTGCTGCGTGTATAGGTTGCCAGCCGTCGTTGTCTCGTGCTGCATAGTCTACGTTGTGACTTAGCAAGTACTGCACCACCTTCTCGTAACCATTGGCTACGGCAACATGGAGCTGAAACGACAAGAAAAATAAAAATTCATTAATTCATTAAATTCATTAAAAATTAAAAAACATAAATGGATATCAGCTTGTAGACCAACTACTAAGGCTTTCTTAGCTTTATATATTTGTTGTTGTTGCTTTGTCGTTGTTGTTGTCATCTTCAGGTCACCATGGAGAAAACAAAGAAAAGAAGAAAGATTGAAAACAGAAAAGGAGAGGAAGACTAAAGAGACAAAGTACTGTGCAGGCATGGTAGCGCAGTGATAGAGCAGTGGTCTTGTAGCAGGGAGGTTCCTGGATCAAAAACAAGTTGATGCACTAGAACCCTTTCCTTTGGTAAGGCATCAATCCTCATAACCAAGTCCCTAAGTTGGTCCCATAGTTGTTTACTTACAAGCATACACATGTTTTAATAGCAGTCAGGTAAAAACAAACAAACAAACTAATTTCTATAAGAAAATCGTCTTTAATACAGTTTTAAAGAGAAATTCTATTCTATTTACAGCCGAGCAGTCTTTCCATATTTTCATAAGAAGTCGTCTTTAATACAGCTTTAAGGAGAAATTCTATTCTATTTACAGTCAGGCAATATTTCCATAAGGCAGGTTAGAACAATTATACAATATACACTGAAACCTGTCTATAAAGACCACCCTAGGGAGACAAGAAAAGGGGTCTTTATTGACAGGTGGTCTTTATGTACAGGTTACTTTAGTACATGTTTCAATGAGAAACCCATTTCAAGGGCAACAAAAAATGTGGTCTTTGTAGACAGGTGGTCTTTCTATACAGGTGGTTACTAAAGCAGGTTTGACTGTACCAATCAGTATAAACTCTATTGTGACACTATTTTGATGAGGTAACCTGGTGGGACCATTCTACTCACAGGTGTAGCCCCTACAACGTCTCTGCTCTCGAGGTCTCCTCCATTTTTATAGATCTCCTGCATGCCGTGAAGCATTCGGTTCGGGACAATTTCTCTGAGTTCATCGATTTGATCTTGCGTAATACCTGTAAATGGACGGAGAAAAACATGAAACAAGCTTCATATGAATAACATAATCAAGAGGGTCGCTCTCAAGAACTATGATGGAGCACAAATTACTTCAGGGTAAGGCATTTCAGTTAGCAGTATGCAGATGGAGAAGTAATGTACTTGGAATGGTGTGAGAAGTTCTTTCTTTGGGGGTGGGGGATTATGAGACAACCTGGAGAGAGATTTTAGGTAGCCTTCATTCATCATCTCCATTCAATAGATGATGAAGATTGAATGAACCTAGTATACCTTAGAGGATAGACTGGCCAAATGTAAAGAGACTTGTCCATATCAAATTCTAAAAGTACTGGGTGAATAATAATCTTCATGAAACCAAGCCGCCTTGCAATTTACTCAGTCACAGGACATTATAAGCACGAAACGGCAGCATATCCTTGGTTATATAAAAACCCTCATTGATACCAACGTGCTATTGTACCCATCCAATTTTCCGTCCTTGCTTTTGTCTATTTTGCTTATGCCGCATGTTCATATGGAGAACAGGAATGATCGAGGCCTGCAGTTTCACAGATTATGTGTGGTTAACCATACCAATACCACATATCAAACACTTACTTTGAGTTTCTATGTGCCAAGATTGGCCACATACATCAGTTCATACATAAATTTACATATGTTGCGATTTAAAGAAATAGACGGTGCAGGAAATATCAAATTTTTGCACCATGAAATTAGATTTTCGTTCCCCAAACTCTCTCTTTCTTCTGCTGGGTACATAGCAAAATATGAAAAACATTCATATCTACTTTAGATTCTTCTATGCCCCTTTTTTCATCTAACTCTGACTATGCACTTGTATCCTTTAGAATGGGTTGATTGGTTGGCAATGCAACAAGACTTCTTTCAAAAAGAGCCATCTTAATACGTGATTTCTTTCTCAATTATTAGCATCTTCATACTCTTGTCCCAGGTAATTGCTTAACCTTATGCATAATCACAACTGGCTACGGCCCTTCCGAATGCATTATACTTTTAGATGCATCATCTAATACCGCATACAGGGGAGAATTTTCTGATAGAAAGCAAACATATCCTTCAATTAAAGGCTGTTAAGGGTGGTTCCCCTGCAGCAGTGGATCATTCATTTACGCCTTTAATAGTCTACCTTGCGTCGCCATCTGTGACTCAATGTAGTCCAGGGTGCCTTCATCTTCGCATATGTCATAAGGCATGTTACCGTCAGAGTTGATTGCTAAGAGATGTGCTCCTCTGCAGAAATCAAAAGAAAAAAGAGAGGAAAGAGAGATGCTGGTGATAAGTCTGAAAGCTCCAAATAGAGGGATAAATAAAGGGAACAGTGAGTGACTTGCATGTCTAAAAGGGTCTAAAAGGGTCTTAAAAGCTCAAAAGGAGCTCAGAACGAGCTCAGAACGAGCTCAGAACGAGCTCAGAAGGAGCTCGGAAGAAAGAAGAAATAGGAATCTGGTAAATACAGACAATAAATTATAGTTTTGCTTTAGGATATTTCACTCTTGCAATGGTATATCATAACAGAGCTCCTGTGAACTAAAACATTTTTCAATGTTAGAAGTCACATCTTTGGGGGGGGGGGTTTTCTATTAAATTGAAATGTAAAGATTAACAGAATGAATACGTACATAAACTGTCAAATATGATTTGGGTGTCAAATGTGCTTCCTATTTATATTCACAAGGTGGTCAATTTAATACTTTTTATGTCATTATTTGTTTTCTGTTCAGGCAACACTGAGAACAATATACATGTATGTGTTGGATATTCCAATACACCATTCTACTTCAACCACATTCTTGAAAGAATGCCTCGCACAATAATTCCCATCATCTTTTTCAAGATGCATTCCTCTTCTTTCAAGGTGCATTCGTTTTCCCACTTCTCCAGTCATCTCTCTCTCTCTCTCTCTTCATTATTTGTGCCTTTCTCGTAGCGAGACATTGCGCACGTGTCTACAATTCCAATAAGAATCAGGTCCCTCTGTTAATCTGCCCCATTACACAATCAAGTAAGGAGCGTAAAACGCCGTCTCAAGGAAGAAGAAAAAAACACCATCCCCGCATCTCAACCTAGTTATCATCCTCAGCAATTAATTAAATCAAGTGGAATCTAATTTGCGACTCTTAAGACCTCTTTTCTGAGCGCATCTTAAGCATCCCAATTCAATTTCACTGTCTGCATCTCTGCAATTAGAGCTGTGGACGTGCACTGAACAACTGTTTTTACTCCTGATTAACTCATAGAAAACAAACTTTTGCATTTGAATAAACAAAACTGAGGGTAATCGATTCATACACTGCACCTAACATAAACATAAAGAGTAAAACGAATCGTTTTCCTCGTTGAATACCCAGAGACAGAAAGGAAAGACATGTAAAATGCCCTTTTAGCCCTAAGCATATGAAACAAGATAAAAAACTAGGGACATGGAAAAATGCAATATTCATTCCTGAATGCTTTTCGATATCCAGGGATGCCAACCTTTCAGAGCACAAATCAGTAACCATAAGGCTCAAAATCAGTAATTTGGGGAATAAATCAGTAATTTCCTATGCGGCGCCATGAATCTTAAAAGAATGGCAAGCGGACGCATGCGCGCATGATTATCTGAAATTTGTTGTGATTTTACTCCCACAAAGTTGCTAAATATTGATTTTCAGTTCATCACAACACATAAGTTTTCAATGAAAAATTGGCTTCTATTAAGAGAATACTTGATAATTTTCCATCTTTCTCATGCAGCGAGTGCTGGATGGCCACCATACTGTACAGCACTTGCTACGATAGATCCCTATGCGCAAAAAAAACAAAAAAAAAAAAACAAAAAAAAAAAAACATAATTTTTAGACAACATTCCGTACTGCCGTAATGGTCGTTAATTTCCGTACCAATTACGGGAAATCCGTACTAGTTGGCATCTCTGGATATCTACACTGTAGCCTGTTCACACGAGGGGAAATGTATACAAAACATGTAAAAAATTTTGTATAAAGAATCATCATAATGTGAAAGAGGTGTAAAACACATGAACAAGGCATCATTTATCAGCAACTAGTTTTGAAGAGGTTAAGTTGACAGAACAACTAGCTACTCATCAGCCCTCACGATACGTCCTACCAAGTTAAAGAGCTGTCTTGCACTATGATACTCAGACAAGTAGAAAACCTGTGATTAATTATTGAGTACTATTCCATCAAAATGATGCTCAAACATGAGTTTCGATATACATGTAGACACATCGTCTCATTATACAACATGCAGACTTCAAATAGTTAATTGCTTGTTTTAGAGCTTTATGGTGTCCATATGTTCAGGTAAAATACAGCTATAGGATGAATATTCTGAAGAAGGGGGGGGGGGTGAGTATTTCAACAACATATAGTCCACCCGAGTTAACCTTATACCTAATCACTGAACCACACGGTTTACTGATTTATAGCGCAAACCATATGGTGCTTTTATTTTTATGTTTGTTTATGGTGTAATTTATTGCATATACATGTATATTGCAGATATATGTATATTACATTATAGGTGCATATTTACATGTAAATCTACATACATATGTTTACCTGTTTATATGTGCAGATACCATACCTAAGAATGAAAACATGGTCTAACTTAGAGATTGTGCTGTACAAGACAAAACAAAATCTATTTTACAAGACTACAATACAGTAATTACACTTTCTTTTTTTCTTTAAATTTTTGGCTCCGACTTGGAACACGCGCAAAATAAATAGGAATTCATGGATTCTATACCATTCACAACCATATTCATATATTAGGGAGCAATAATGTTTGTAAAATTTGGATTACAAACTACATGTCATCTGTTAAGGGCCAGAAGGACATAAACTTATATCACTTTACACAGGCTTAATGCCCTTCTGGCTCTTGGCATGAGAAAATACACAATGTGGGGGAGGAGGGGGGGGGGGAGGGGGGTAGCCTAAATGTACATGTACATGTATGTCATTTTTTTCCGACTGAATCAATACCATTAATATAATGTAAAATTTGATCGATAAATTGTGAAGTTATGAGGAAAATGATCAATACATGTTACTAATTGTACCGACCTTTGTTCGCATCTATCAGTATAATACCGTGGGCACACCAACAAGACCGAAACCAGACCAAACAAAAATATTACATTACATCTATGGCCAATAATCGGTTGGTTTGGAGTCTGTCTAAAGTCAATTAGCGGTGTGACTGAGGCATTCGAGTACTAGCCCAAAGAAATTATGAATCAGCAAATGAATTGTGGAACAAAGATATTCATGATAATTAAATAACTACAAAAGAGATCCTTCTAAAAAATATGAACCATAAATTGAGAAATGGAAATTATTTTCCCTGATAGATTATAAATGCCTCCCATATCTCCTAATGAAATGCAGAGAACTTAACAATAATGATTGAAGTCATCTAGACTTCTCTAGTCACTTCCATGAAGTCTCAAAGATAAAGTTGAGTTCTGGTCATGCGATTGCATTGTGAAAGGAACGGTGTGGAGTCGATCAGAAAAGGTTGATCATCTAGCATATAAGTATTTGTGTGTATTGCAGGGTTCTGGAATCATCAAAATGATAAGAAATTTGGCCAAGTCTTGGTAAAGTTACAAGCGTTGTACACAGAAAGATGTATATGGGACTACACGAACACGATGTTACATCCCATATTTAGAATATGAAGGCATTTGAAGAGCCATGCTTTTCAGGGAGCATGTTTCATCTGATGTTCCTCAACACTTGCATAATAACAATGATAACGCTCACAAATTATTTTTCACCTCTTCCCAGAACTCAACCTTCTCTTTAACTATATCAGTTGATTATATGCATCATTAAACAGGATGCATAATGAAAGCAACAAGGTTAAAACTTTCCCAGCCTTCACATGCTGGTTCCTATGTAAAGGAATCAAATGAATCCATACCTGTACGTAAGATATCCATGAATGGTACTCATGCATAGCGGCTAGACAAACATCAGCTCAAACCAGAAGGGCGTTAACTCAATATCTTTTTAAACAGAATTAATGTCCTTCTGGCTACACACAGACTACCCCATATCCCAGGAAAACTTTTTACAGTTCAGATGTGACCACTGGGAAAATTGATCAGTCATCAAGGTTTCTCCCATCCATTTTGTTTGCTTATCATGGACCATATCATGATCCATACACTAGCTGTTTGTATATATACAAGAAACATGGATGACATCATGGGGATTCCCTTAAGCCAGGGTTTGTTATCATAGGAATCAATATGTGAGTGGTGCAGATCTACATCATAACACAAAAGGGTACACTGATCCAAATCTGTTTTCTATATTTAACAACTTTTTTTATCAAATTTGCTTAGAAAATGTCAGATTTTAAAGAGGAAGTTGAGTTAGATTCAAGCGATTACATGGTGAAATAATATGTTGAATATGGCCATTTTCAAAATTATCCTAACTATTATCCTTAATTATCCTTTTTTTCTTTATTAATGAATGCACAGATTTCTATTTGAGGAATCAATATTGCTTGGTAGCCCTGGGGGAGGGGTGTTATAAGAGCAACAACTGTGCAGTAAATCATGATCGTGGTAAAACCAAACAATTCTATGCCACAGGCACTCCAGTCTTCTCTCAAAATGATGACCAAAGGTCTGACATGAGCACATTCGATTCTACAGTAAAATTTATCAAGGAAGTTATTCCTAAAATCTAACGCTCACAAAAATATCTTCTTGTTTGCAAAATGAATATATCATTGGCAACATGATCTGTTGGTGAGGCTTTTTAGACTTGAGTTTGTAAAATATGAAGAACATGGAAGATGCAAATAATAATGATAATAGTAATAATAATCTGGATTTCTTTGGCGCTTAATACGGAATACCTTCTCTAGGCGCTTTACAGATATTATTACCCCGGTCATAGGATTCATCCACACGCAATGTGCACCATCTCCACTCCCTGGGAAGTATTCCTACCATATGGTCACCATAAGGGCATAGGCAATTACTAACACAAATGTTTTTGTCATCCTACCGAGTCCCCATTTCTCTCTTGGGTATTGAGTGGCAAATGTAAATTAATGCCTTGCAAAAGGACATTAGTGCCATGTCGGGGATCGAACCCACACCCTGTATACAAATTTCTAGTCAAGTGCTTAAACCACTCGACTAGGACACTTCTACATGCCCGGGTAGGTTGCAAAAGTATGATGGATGCCATTGCTTGCAGAGATCACTGATGAATAAGAAATGTGTAAAAGAGTTCCCTAGACATTCCTGGAGGAAGGTCACATTCTATGCCTCACGGTGTGTTCACACTTAACTATATATTCCTACTTTAAATATTGATAAGTCCCCATTAGCATCTATAACATCAATTACGTATCAATGCTCTATATGAAAAGCTACATATACAATGATGTATGGTCAGTCTGCATGTGTTGTTATAGTGGTTTATTCGGTTGACTATCAATCCAAGGCTTGAGAGTTTGAATCCCAGCCCGGTACGGACGTCCTTTGGCAAGATGTTTAAAAATCCACATTTGCCACTCTCCATTCACATGTAAATGGGTACCGGTACCTTGGCAATTAATGGGGTAATAATATTATTGTGATAATTGCAGGGTTATCGGAACAGGAAGAACAGCATTAATTTCTGGCTAAACAAAATTATCATCATTATCAAAAACAAAGGGAACGGTGTGTTTCCTTGCTATGCAACAACGCCATAATTAGCCAATGCATTAAATGTCACGACAACATGCATCAGTTCATAATTACATGAAGCATATATAACTGATATGACCTCTGATTACTTTGCTAAAGCGTATGAAAGAATACAATAGTCTACTCTAAATGTATATCTTGATGACCTTTTGGATTGGAAAGCATACTATACAGGACTGCATGCACAGTCTAGACTCATTTTTTTCTATTTCATTTTGTTTTGAAGCAGGATTTTGCGGGATATTTATCAGTCGTGTCTCACACGGGAGCGGCCAAACAGACAGCCTTTCTAACAGTGATTCTCTAAGCAGGGAATTGGGCATCGGTGATCGTTGTCAGGATTTAGCGACAGATTTTGATGAAAGCGAGAACCTGCCAATACCCAGCAGACTGCATGGTTATCTGAAGCTTGGAACGACCGCAAAGAAAGCAGCCATTTAAAAATCAACCGGTACGAAATGTTCAATGATGCAGTGTATTAGAGGTAAAGGTATAAGGATATATCACATTGATTAATTACTAGATGATGTTCTGTGATGCATGGGGGACAGGGCAAAAGGAAAGAAATGGAAAAGGGTATTAGGGAAAGGCTGGGAGAAAGAGGGAGAGGGAGAGAGCACACGAAGGAAAGAGAGATAAAACAAAGATGTAGGGAAAGAGGGAGACAGAGAGCATAAGGGAGAAAAGAAGGACAGAGAGGGGGGGGCGGAGAGAGAGAGAGAGTATATGCTTAAGGTAGAGTAACTAGAGTTGAACTCAAAGAAATTAGAATTAAAGTGAGAACAAAATAAGGAGATAATAACTGAATATTACCATACAAACAATTGAGATTATAAAAGCTGAAGAGCATAGCTGAAATTACTTTTCAAGAACATTCAAGATTCCAGGAAAATTCGTCAAAAGGAAGTAAACGATTGAATACGGAAAGGGTAACTAACAAAATAGGAGAAGGGAAGAACTTGTTGATGGGGAGTGAATGCCCTCATGATAAGAGGACAATAAAATGACTATCATAATGGTACAGCCCACGCCACCACCGTTGTAGGGAAGGAGTTGACTGTCCGAGAGTAACCCCTGTCCACCCACACACCCACCAAGATAGAGAAAAGAGCATTGGAAATAGAAGTAGAACTAGTAAACCAATGATGGATCTCTTTGATATTAATAGAAAAAAGGGATTAGATTGGGAAAGCTGCATGTTGCTATAACTCATTTTGCACCACGATCACTATGATCCTATTTCACATGCAATATGTTTACGAAAATATGAAGCGCACATGATTTAGTTTTTATGTGGTTTAGAACTGTTACGGTTGTACTCAAGTTACTAATTTCGGGTTCGGATTGCATTTCAAAAGGTCTATCATGTAATCTGAGTATTACTAAGTCAGAAGCTCATTACAACTTATTGATAATGGACAACAAATGTTGCATATCTGTAAATGATCACTACAACCACAGACATTACTGCCATCATGTGCCATGAGAGTGTCAAGGAAACTTAATTAACTTGAGAAAGTCATTAAGGTTTCTTAACTTGAGAAAGTCATTAAGGTTTCTTAACTTGAGAAAGTCATTAAGGTTTCTTAACTTGAGAAAGTCATTAAGGTTTCTTAACTTGAGAAAGTCATTAAGGTTTCTTAACTTGAGAAAGTCATTAAGGTTTCTTAACTTAATAACAAATTTTATGGCAGAAGAGAGTTTCCACGGAGGAATGACAGTTGTGATACTGTCTCTTTAGCGCCAAAGGCGTGTTAACTCTATATGCATTAAAAAGACAGATTTAGGGCCTTCTGGCTCCGAACATATATCTTTCATCTTTTGATTTATAACAGAGACGGTGATATCCGTGGTGACCCTTGCTGGTTGTTTTACACTTCATGATTTATATTTTGTATAGTTGATTTATTTCATTTCAATCACTAGATCAAGCAGCTTTTTTAGAATTCAAATAGGAAATAATCATTAAGTTGGTAAGCATGATTAATAAATTCAAAGAGATTAGCTTCTGTTATTCAACGTAAACAGGTATTCACTATCATAGGTTATTAATCATTGGCAACTGCTTTGCTGCAATGATCGAATTAATTCTAAGAAACTATATTGTGTGATAGATTGGCTTACTAACACGATACAGCTGCAGATTGGGGTGGGTGGGGGAAGGGGCGTGTATTTGCACACCCCCTCCCCCCCTGCCCCCCATTTCAATTGGCTAATTTGATAACTTATTTCTTTCTTGTTTATATTGGTTGTCAGAGATTTATGAGATGCTATCCTTTGGAATGTAGGATAATGTAACAACCCTTCCGTTGGAGGGGGGTTGTGTGTCAACCCCAACCCTAATTAGGGCTAAAGAAACCATATTTGAATGAGAGTTTGGTAGACATAAAGTAAAAACAGTCTGCTTTGCCTTTCACATGGATACTAAAGACATACAATGTAAAGAAGGGATGAGCAATAACATAATTAACCATGCATTCAAGGTAAGGGTTATACATGTAGGTTTTTAATATATCTGAAAGTAAGAATTAAAGTGCCTTACATCCATTGCCAAAGAAGCATTATTAGTGTCTATTCAAGGTACAGTGTATAATAAAGGTCATATTAACATGTTTGCATTGGGACATTTTTAATGTGTACATTTGATTCGCTAAGATCTCCTAACTTTGGTTTGATTCTTTCTTCTTTCTAAAGTTTTACATATAATCGAACAAACATCAATCATTCCTTATTTAACAAAAGATATGTTGACTATAAATTACGACAAGAGGAAACTTGATGTACTCCCGTAGAGGGGTGATAAAGAGAAAGTTATTAGAGCACGACTACCCTTGAGTATGCCAAGGTGCAATGCCTGTAAAGATCTCTCCTTTTCAAGCTAACAAAATCAAATTAACTAGATACCCCCACACTGACCTAAGTAAGGGCACACCTGACAGACCTGACAAAAGAAGAAGAAAAAAGAAGGAAATAGCCAAAGGAAAATCAGTTCAAAGAACAGAAGAAGGATTCTATCAAGATGAAGACCATTGAAGCATGCGCTGATAGCTATCCCATACCAAGGTAATACACCTGGCTTTTAATTCTAATCAACCGTAACCCTCCAGCCACAGACCTTACAGAAATGAGGTCAGCAAAGACTAAAGGCTGGATCGGCTGCAGAGAAGATGTCTTAAGTCAGTGAAGCGTGATAAAGCAAGGATTTCCAAGGTATACCTGCTCTACAAGTAAGACGTCCTGTATGGTATGGTACGTACGTGTACGAAATGAAAGGAGTGTTCAGCTAAATGTACGCATCATACGTGTACACACATAAAGTTTGTTTGGAGACAGAAGGGCATTTAATCATAGTTAAAATACATCAGTTAAAACCCTTCTGGCTCTAAACAGAGGGTATGTGTGATGTTATCAGATTTTTCAAATAGCTTGTTCCAAAAACAGTTATTTTCATTATATGAGCGACAGTTTTTAAATTCAACATCTATTGTGAAAAATACGGGCTACACTGTATATGCATTCAATATATGACCAAACAAAACAAGTGATGCAACCCTCCTGTGCTTTTTTTTTTTTTTTTTAATTATTTTATTTTACTGTAGCTTAACCTTATTTCAACATGGGAAAAACAGATGTTTAAATTGCTAAAGCCATTAGCCAACACAATGACAATGAGATCCTTCGCTAAAAACATGCTTAATCTGTTTCCATTGTTAATATATGCACAGTCCAAGGAATATTAAAGGTAGGCGTTACTACTGCAGCTAGAAGGGATTAGACCACACAGCGAGCCATCGAGGTCACTGTGACAGGTGGCTATCTCATTAACTCAGCTCTCATTTAACATAAGAAAAAAGAGGATCATGGGGGACCAACAGGCACCAATTTGGGAAGTTTTCTATATAGAGGGAGCAAGTAGCTACAAGTAGGACAGTGTGCCTTTAAAAGGAAAACTGTTGAAATGCACCAATAATACCTGCACTCTTACTTAAAATGAGTTTTGTATTAAAAGCAAGGATCTCCCTTTTAGTCAGGTGATATGGAAGGCAAGATTTTTTTTAGATTATAATAATAATGAAAATAATAACAAAATATTGAGTTATTGTATAGCACTCATGTCTGTCACACTTGACACTCCTGGCACACTTAAATCATTGCCCTAGCTTTAGCATGGCAGCCATTATCTAGCATTTCAAGGAATAATTTCCTGCCAGGTACGCAGTTACCTTGAATCACTCTTTCTACGTCCCATATGCTACCAGTAATATGGAACATTGAAACTATTATTTTAATTTGGTCTTTTGAATGATCTAAGCTACAGTGGTACAGTACTTCGTACAATCACCGAGTAATATTGTTGGTAACATATGGAACAAACTGCTTTGTAATGACCCGTATAAATTTATATTTAAGCAATTTACCATACCGGTAAACAAAATTTCTATTCATAACACAATACAGACCTGCTCAACCTCACAAAAATAAAAATTTGCATCTGCTTCTTGGCTTTTATTCAGTATTATTGTAGTAAATTATTCAAGACTTAATCACAGCTAAGGGTGTACATGTATTAAGGCTATAATGGTCACTATTATGGCCTGCATTGGTTGACAAAAACCTAGTTTGATGGTAATCTGTATTCTTTTTCATGGTTCTATTCATGACCTAAAGGTACTCTCAGCCATTGACGTAGAATGCACCAGGCCCTTCAAAGGCCAGAATGGTCGTTGCCTCCTGTATCATTAAGAGAGAAATCCATTATGACCCGGCCTTTATAACGAGAAGCTGGATATATCGAGTAACAGGTTCACTGTGTGCATGTGGTGCTATGGTATCAAAGAATTTGTCCACGCATCTAGCAAGCATCGACCTTAACTGGCACGGTATGCATACATGTAGCATGTAACAATATTTCCAAATGCAGTTCATAAAAGCGATGCTTGTTTCTTAATTGTCCATTCTCCGTCCTCCAGATGAAAATGACTGGGGACTTGATGAGGAGTGACAACCATAATTCTTTCAATCTTTTCAATCTTAGACGGCTGCTTTCAATATTACGCAGGAAACAGATAGAAATGCCCTTTTTTTTTTTAAGTAAACCTGCTTCTACAACCATTTTTTCATCATATAGTTTTATTCTCTTTTTTTAAATTCTCTCTTTTAAATGCAGCACCAAAATTGATATCTACATGTACAGTACATGGATGTGAAACTATTTGATCTTTAATTTGGCAAAACAAAGGATTTCCCTTTAAGCATCAAATGAAGAGCCTGTGCCAACAAACTACTGTAGGGGGTACCATTACTGATGTGAGTCATACCCATAAATTGAATTAAATACTCTTAAAATGTGCCCCTAACGAGCACTAATGCCAGCAGATGAAGGTGTTTTTATAATTATGCATGCTAAGTACATGTATGTGAAGTATCTATGTAACTAGCTCATAGCACAATAAAAAAAGGACCTCTGCAGAGCCTGTATAGCGATCATGAATCGTATATTCCTGCAACCATGATACACATACAAACTCACACATACATTGTACACTGCTGGATAACCAGGAACTTTTACAATTGCTAACGACAACCAATTTCAGTTCCACAGAAGGACATATTTGTAAGAACTCCACGTTACGATTCAATTACTTGATTTGTGTGAATCTTGACCATTCAAAATAATTTGTGAAAGTTTAATGCATGCGCAAGTTTCTGTTTTACAAATCTATTAACGATAAAGTTGTTAATCATGGTATCACATCATCTCCATCAAGAAACATCAACAGTTCCTAAGTATGTATAGAAATTAATAATAGTTAGAAGTTACATTTAGCAGGGCACAATCAACCTGTGCCTGCCTTTTGAAACCAAAGTGGAATACCTTTATACCTTCAGTACAAAAATGCACCCCAATTTTTTTGCTTGTGAGCAAATTTTTTGAAATATTGTGCCCCTCGTTTACAAATATCCTGGATGCATCCCTTGCATAAATGCTTAATTTTTTTTTTAAATAATAATAATTATATTTGCTTATATAGCGCCTAGCACTTACTTTATCAGAAGTCTCTAAAGCGCTCTACAATAATGCAGCATAATTACCCTGACTTAAGCAATGCAGCTGTTACGCGCGGTGCGTCTCAAGGAATAAACTCCTACCAGGTACCCATTTACTTCACCTGGGTGGAGTGTGGCAAAAGTAGATCAATGCCTGAAGAGAAGACTTACCTTTGGATAAGGAATTGTGCGAGATGTCTGTGTCCACATGTTGATGCGGCATGGAGCGGTGTCCATAACTCCCTGTCGGTTACGTTGACATCGGCTCCTTTCTCTACCAGTATCCTCATCATCGCCTCATTGTTATCTATACATGACTGGAAACAAAATCACAGGAAAGCAAACACAAACATCATTAGGGTTATTCTATTTTATGTCACAATATAAATGGAGATCATTATTAAATTTACATAATGATGTCTTTTAGAGTTTCAAGATGACAGAAGTGCATCCTGTATGAACCCTTTTCTATTTTTATTTTGTTGCCAAGGATAATGGTGTACAGAATACACAAAAAGAGAATATGATACATTGCATCTTTCTATTAGGCAAAACAGGCTCCATCAAAGAACAGCATATATGCAGTAGCAAAAACACTCGGTTACAAGAATTTCTATTATTTTTTGTTTTGCCCTATTGTTGTTGTTGTTTTCTATTTCTTTTCTGTTCTTTTTTTTTGTTTTTCCTTTACTTCTCTTTTTGTTACTTTCGATTTGTTTTGAGCTTGAATTGACCTTCTAAACAGAGGCATTACAGAATACCTAGGTTAACACATATTTTGTAACCTAAACAGTACATTTTGTTTCCCATACAATATTTTGGCCTACATGCATAATGCATGTACCAGTAGTTCATCATCTACCTTAGATCTCCCAGATCAGTAGACTGATACTACTGGCTAACACAACCTGTCAAGGTCACAAGGGCCTTATCAACGACAGACAGACATCTTCACATCTATCGAGAGCCAGAAGGCCATAGTTCACCATCTACCTTAGATATCCCAGATCAGTAGACTGATACTGTTGGCTCACACAACCTATCAAGATCACAAGGGCCTTATCAGCAACAGACAGACATCTTCACATCTATCGAGAGGCAGAAGGCCATAGTTCACCATCTACCTTAGATCTCTCAGATCAGTAGACTGATACTACTGGCTCACACAACCTATCAAGGTCACAAGGGCCTTATCAGCAACAGACAGACATCTTCACATCTATCGAGAGGCAGAAGGCCATAGTTCACCATCTACCTTAGATCTCTCAGATCAGTAGACTGATACTACTGGCTCACACAACCTATCAAGGTCACAAGGGCCTTATCAACGACAGACAGACATCTTCACATCTATCGAGAGCCAGAAGGCCATAGTTCACCATCTACCTTAGATCTCTCAGATCAGTAGACAGATACTGTTGGCTCACACAACCTATCAAGGTCACAAGGGCCTTATCAGCAACAGACAGACATCTTCACATCTATCGAGAGGCAGAAGGCCATAGTTCACCATCTACCTTAGATCTCTCAGATCAGTAGACTGATACTACTGGCTCACACAACCTATCAAGGTCACAAGGGCCTTATCAACAACAGACAGACATCTTCACATCTATCGAGAGCCAGAAGGCCATAGTTCACCATCTACCTTAGATATCCCAGATCAGTAGACTGATACTGTTGGCTCACACAACCTGTCAAAGTCACAAGGGCCTTATCAGCAACAGACAGACATCTTCACATCTATCGAGAGCCAGAAGGCCATAGTGAAACCTGTACAGTCAAACCTGCTTTAGTGACCACCTGTCTACAACAAGCACATTTTTTTGTTTCCCTTGAAAATGGTTTCTCATTGAAACATGTACTAAAGGAACCTGTCTACAAAGACCACCTGTCTACAAAGACCACTTTTTGTGTTTCCCTTGGGCGGTCACTATAGACAGGTTTGACTGTATCATATAAAGCCCGCTCTACAAAGACAAGATAAGTGGTCTTCGTAGGCAGGTGGTATATATGGTCAGGCCCCTTTAGTAGAAGGTTCAATGACAAAAGCACATTGAAGAGGAACATGTTGTCTTTATAGACAGGTGGTCACTAAAGCAGGTTCAACTGTATTTTAAATAGAGTTATAGCTCATCTAGACCTTTATTGTGTCTCCTTCAGAGCCAGAAGGGCATTAACAGCTATTTTTTTAATACAGAGAGTTATATGTGACACCCTTCTGTTGCGCCCTCAGCAGATGACGAGGCCTACATGTACATGTACATGTTCATACTATGATCAAAGAGAACAACCATGTATGATGTCTGTTTATGGGAATCCTTAGCAAAGGCACACTTTGACATTCTTACCTCCTGCCACAATATTTCACTATTCAATACAATTCAATTCAAAGTGATTTTCCCTCTTTTCAAGAAATCTTTTCAGATTCTATAAATAATGTAATGTATCCAGAGTATCCTAAGAGCACGGTAATACATCAAAATCTCCATTACCTCTGTCCAAGTAGGCTAAGTACATGTACATCACATGAACAAAAGATTGCATGAATTGCAGATCAATCATTTTTTATACAAATCTGAAAGGTCATCATGAAATTCATGTCTACTGAGAGTCATATGAACCTGTTACACATTATTACATTGTATGGCCATAGAGAGAGGGGGTAAAATGTTGTATTGAATAGGTGAACTAATGCATTGTAGCTCTTCGTAAAGAGTTAAACGCTGTAATGGGCTATCAAATTGATAAATTGCTGACGATTTTGAGTGCTACATGAATCTGACATTTACCACATCTGTTTTGCCATAAGGTACATGTACTCTATATGTCATCATAGGTACTTGAATCATTGTATCATGTTCATCATCATTATTTTTATCACTCCCTTAAAGAATTCAACCATCATCTGATAGCCACATGGTGTTAACATGTAACACAGACTGAATGCCTTTCTGGCTTGCAGCTGACAATATGAACCTCTACACAGAGACAAATGCTCTACTGATCATCTTATTAGCATCCCCTAATCTAGGTTTTGATGTGTTTAATGAACCATCAATGCCCGTTTTTATGGTTACTAAAATATTTAATGTTTAGTTGTCAAAAGCAATTTCATACCTTATTGTTCTTCCCTTTTAACTACATGTCATCTAACCTACACAACTCCCCCTCCACATAAATAGGTCAATTAATAAATCACCCATTAAACACATACTGAAAGTCCAAGTCATGAAAAGTGTATAATTAGACTAAGTGGTGTGTGTCATTTGCCTCTTTCTAATTTCTCTGTCAATTTGCAATTGTCAGTGTCACTTCAAAATAGAAACATTTCTGTATCTCTCCGATAACCTGGATACCAGTACTCTGACCCTACTCCACATAAAAACCCACTGCATCGTCTGTTGAGTGCGAGAAGGGCTTTAGCTCTCTGTTGAAGGATATGAGTTATCACCCTTCTGTTTCTACACTACTGGACAATTAAACACCTGGCAAGATCTACGCACATTAAGGATGAAAGTCAATTATAAGACTGCCCGGGAATCAAATTATCATCAACTCAATACTCCAATGCATACAGGTGTACACCTGTCAGCACATCATTCACAGACGAAATTTAAAGAGTACCTTGAAAGTTGGTAAATCAAGAGGTTCAAAGACATCCTTAATGTACAGGAATACAAATTTGACGAATGACAAATCAATCCATGCTATTAATAGTCTACATGGTTATGCATATTATTTCAAGAAAAGAAAAACTTGTTTGATTAGAGAATATTTCCCTCTCTATTGTGACTCTTTTAACGAAGGGCCAGTCATATATCAACAATCAAATAACTATGTCACTGTAAAACTGGTCTATGTAGAAAAGGTATTGGACACACATTTTGTAAGTGTTGCTCACCAATCCTATCTTCATGATTCTCCACTCACATTTTTCTTGGCTCAATAACTCTTGATTCAGAGTATTAAAGGTACTATGTCCCTTTTGCAGCCAACCTCAAATGCTGTAGAACTTTGCAGGAATTATGAATATGTCATGTATGTCCTATCTGTGAAATTTAAACGTTAGCAGTGTCCTCATATTCAAATTATGCAAGGAAACCCGTTTACTTGCTAGACTTCACTGTCAGACACTATTGAGTGACTGACTGGCTTTTTTCTTCTTTGGTAATAACATACATGAAAAGAGTTGTAAAGGGTACATGAGCATTTGTCTACATCAATAACCCACTTCTTGTGATGGCCAAGATTAAACTGATTGAATCTTTGCGCAGCATAAAACGTATGACCATTCGGTACAATTGTCTAAAAATCAAGACTATTACTTTTGGGCTCTATAGCCCTAAAGTCGATTTGACAACTAATAGTCGTTATTTTCCCACTTGAAGACATTTTCAAGCCCCTTCTTTTTTAGGGAAGTTCTAAATTAGTATTATCTTTCAAATGCAGTTGGAATTTAACTTTTCAATTTTTTTGCCTGCAAATGGGACATAGTACCTTTAACAAATATACCAGATAAATGAGTAGATAGGGCAAGTAATTATGAACACACTGCATCCATTTTTGTTTGATGACTATATTGCATTTGATGCTATGAATGTTAAAATCCTTATATTAGCAACAGGTGGATAGATTAGAACCATTGTTTTTTATCAACTGGCCATTTTTAAAAACATTTCAGAAACATTCTCACCTGTTGATATTGTTTTCAGAGACATTGCATTTTATTCTAACATTGTGGCATTATCAAAGAAAAATATAATTTTTGCCAATTTAAAGAACAATATGTGATCAACTTTAATAACGCTAAAAATAAATCCTGTACTGAAAGGGATAAAATCATATAGACTTTGAAACAGAGAAAACGCTCTTGTGGCTCCAAAAAGACAATTTATTAATCATCGTTATCATAAGGCCTAAAAAAAATGTTGTGTTGCCCTTTGCGACCGACCCCAAAATCTTGAAATCTATATACGGTTGGTTTTTTTTACAAACATTTTTTTTTTTTTTAAACCTTTTTTTAGCAGAAAAAAATGTATTGGAGCATTCAAAACGGAGAAATATCAGTCCAAAGAGGGAGTTAAATATAAAAAAATTAAAAATTAAAAAAAAAAGATTTCTGACTGACCGACCCATGTTTTAGCACCTAAAGGGCAATACAACATCTTTTTATTTAGGCCTTATTGATAACATGTGATTGGACCTTAAGTGCATGGCCTTTTAGTTCCTTACCTGATGTAAGGCTGTCAGTCCGTCCTCGTTTCCCATGTTGGGGTCTACACCATTCTCCAATAACTGCTGAACTGTGTATAGGAAATACAAACAGAGAATGCAATTAGCATCAAAATGTATAGAGAACAAAAAAGCAAGATATTATACAAGGAAGAACTTGCATTGTCAAGAACCGAAACTGGTATGCTTTGTAGAAAAACTTTTATATCAAACTCAATATCGTCTGTTTGGAGCTAGAAGGCATTAACTCATATACTTTAACACAGATTCAGCGCCCTTCTGGACAGACGATATGATTTCAATGTGAAATACAAGGAATATCATGAAATGTTCGGGATCACACGATTCATTTTGAATTAGCATGAAATTTGATCCTTGTGTTTATTATTCTGTGGACGAAATGATTCATGAGAAACAAGAATCCCTCCTGAATCAATCACGGATCGCAATTCACAAAGTCCGACAGCAGCCATGGTGATGTCTTTCCAGGACGACCTTTCATGCTAATTTTCCTAATTTTATTTGAGGCTCTGAACAGAGATGTAATCTAAATTTAGTCATCTTTTCAAGCAAATGGATGAACATGCAATTATATAAATCATGTTTCAAATCTCCAAAGGCTCTCTATCTCCTCTAATTTCCACTACTTCTCTCTCTCTCACTCTCTCTCTGTCTCTCTCTGTGTCTCTCTCATTTGCTATCTCTCTCTCATTTGCTCTCTCTCTATCTCTCTCTCTCTCTCTCTCTTTCTCTCACATCCCCATTTCTCTCTCTCACTTCTTCCCATCTCCCCACCCCCTCTTCCCCTTTATATTACTAAACTGCATCTCTGTCTATCTCTACTCCAAATCTATCCATATCCTACTACTCCCAACTCGCTTCCACACAGGATCAATTCTACAAATCTGAACTAGTCCATGATTTATTGATGGAGAAGCTAGTTAATGCAATTTCCACCATTCCAGCATATATCCCCTTCATACAAGTACGAAGCGATCATGAGTTGAGAGAAACTGCCAATCCCTGTGCCGGTTAAGGAGCCTCAAAATAGCTCTTCTCCTAATATGCCCTTCTCGTAATAATATGCCGCAATTGCCCGACCTTTAAAAAACCGGAGGATTTCCAGGGGTATTGAATGGTTTCTTCATCAACCCAACGATTATCATTTACTGATTGGAAATATTTCATCAGTCCCCTAGGAATACTACAGTGTAGGCCTGGAAATTAATTAGACTTGGATATTTTTTCTTCAAATTTACGTTTTTGCCCTTTTGTCCTACATTTCTTGATTTCTGCAAAAGTATATTAATCTTATATTTGGACTGAGACTTATGTACATGTACCCTAAAAATTTCCAGGAAAAAAAACATAAATGTAATACAAAGAAATAATGAAACATTAGCATTGCAAAGCTAAAAAAGAAATATGGACAACTCAAGATGCTATCTCAAAATAGCCAAAAATAGATTGTTGTAATATCATATTTTGATAATAGATCCAACCATGGATAAATAAATATTGTTTTTATACTTTGAGGTACTACACACACTGCTTTTTTCAGGTCACTTGTTGAAACATGCGAACACAACCAAGCCAGAAGGCACTTACTCTATATGGGAAATCTCAGGAGTCAATGTGCTCCTATCTCTCCGAAAACAATATGCAAAACTTCAGCAGGAATACATTTCTAATGATTAAATGTACTGTACATAGTTGTCATATTTACAAAGCTTTCGTAAATATATGTTAATGGAAAAATAAAAGTTGCGCAAGTTTGACTGCCTCCTAGTTCATAGCTCCTGCTAGGAGCCAGAAAGACAATACGTCATAGATGCTTCAACACAGAGCTGATGCATTTCTAACTCTAAATAGACAATGTGGTTTTCTTCTTTTTGTTCATGTCAGTCAACCAGGTTTTCCTCACCGAGTCCAATAAATCATTCCATTATAAATTTATCACCTCAGATATCCCATGCTAAAAACACATTATGGTTGGCTTTCCTCTTCCAGTCGCCACGCATTCCCCCAAATTAGCCACAAATATATCAAGAAAGATTACATGTCTGGTTTCCACGGTAACTTCTCATCAACTACAGGCAGTGCTGAGTGGTCTTTTGAAAGATGCAAGGCATGACAGAGAACAAGATGATAAATAAGAGAGCAAAGAAGAGGAGGGAGAACCCACTTTGTCATATTTTTGTTGAGGTATCGCAAATGATTGAGTTAAACACTTGATAAGAGATGCGATTGCCTTGGGTTCAAGCCCCAGCATGGCAATAGTGTCCTTTGGCAAGACATTTTAGTACTTTTGCCACTCTCCACCAGGTGCTAAACGGCCACCGTTGGACGGAATTCCTTGAATGCCATGTGCACTGAAATCGCCATGCTCTATCATGTAGCTCATGCAGAGCCATAGCTGAAGCCCCCAAGTACATTAAGTGTTAGATTTGAGTGCTGTATTAATATCATCCATTATTATTATCATTACTATCGTTATCATTATTATCATTATTATCATCATCATTATCAGTTTAATTATTATCATTATAAGAAGGATCGTGAGCACATGACCAGACACATAAACTGCGTGCACTGAATACAAATCATTGGATGCGGAAGCCAGATTGACTTGACTGGTGCAAATTAAGTCTGGCTTTATATACTGCCATGTAATACTGTATGGGTTTCCTGTGATAAGATCATTTTATCAGGGCTCACTACAATCAGAATTAGGTAAGTTACAGTCATTTGAGAGAAAATCAGAGGATATAGCGCAGCAAGAGAGAAACATTTACACAAGGTAGAAGGGCCAGGAATGATCATAGAGAAAAAGAGCAGCTAAGGGGAAGGGGGAGGGGGGGGGGGGGGAGAGGAGAAATGGTACGAAACAGATTTAATAGCACATGTATGCTAGATGAAGTACAATGTACTTCTGTCTTATTTTTCCCCAAAGTGCCGTCTGCAATGTAAAGTGGGACCATCTATTTCAAAACAGAAAGCCATTTCATTTCCGAACACATACTGTAATGTATATACGCGTATATCCACAAAACATTGTTTCTTGGTCTTGTCCGATTTGTATATCTGCCATATTTATTCTTTTTTTAACGTGAGAGTGATTGAGAGAGTGTTAATAAATAAATGTTTCAATATTAGACTGCTTAGAATAGAAATTATCAACGATCACATTCATCACAGGAGATTGAAAGCCAATGAGACCAACAATATACGTCAGTCTTGTAAACCCTGAGAGAATTTGCCTCATGGTCTGCAACACCGACATGTCGGTCTTGTGGGATGTCCACCTCAAGAACCCTCACATACATTTTCAGGTGGCTTGACACTGTCAATCTTATGGGCTCTCCAAGTCTTGAACCCTAAGATAAGCTGTCAGAAGGCTGTCAGTCTCATGGGCTGTAGCAATTTATGGATATGGGCTGTGCATTGCATGTTAACTAAAAGTGTATCCTGATCTATTATCTAACTCCTATACATGTATATCAGGACTGGGTTTCATCATTAGAGACAAGAAGTTTTTTTTAAAAACATAACTGGATTCAGGGTGGATGCATACTCTTTATTAGTACATTTATAAGATGTACAGACACATATCCAGGTACAAATTATACGGCAAACTACAAATTAGGAGGGACACTCAAAATCAGAAGAGATTTTCCTGGATTATAGAAAATAAATCATCCTCATATTCTCCATGACATAAGGCATGAATGTATATAGGCCTTGAATCTGAACCACAGCTACTAAATGCCAACACGCCCCATCCTGCAACCTGGTATCAAAAATATCGATGGGATATAGTGATAAATCACCGTGATGTTAAAAGCTGCTTTTTATTGCAGGCCATTCTTACATTTGACTGATATAAGTGGTCTAGAAGAGCATCCTCCGGGCAAGATTTGCATGAATCTTTCCTTCCTTATGGGAGGCCTATAGATGGTAAGTACTGCAAAATACCAGGTCAGCATGTATAGCATGTACAAGAATACAGCTGAAATGGTACATTATGCTTTACAGATCAATGGTCAATGCCAAAGTGAGAGGCCCTTTGAAACGGGGTCTGATTTTATGAGAGTGGAAGCGATGACAAGGCAATAAATTATGTCATCAATGTCAAGATAAATGAGCGTGTTCAATCTTGATATGAATTGTAGAAGACATTTTATACAAGGACAGCTTTGTGTACAGTGGATGTGTCAAAGGGTAATGTTCAACACAATATCAAGTAATACCACTGACTTAAAGTCACAGAGAAGTCAGCTCTCATGGGGAATTCGACACCGTTCGGGTGTTTACCCAATAACAGGTGTTGTCAATCACCAGGGTTAGCCTTGAGTTTTATGACCATTAGACCTTATGTAATGCTTTGCTTTTCCTTCGCCCGAAGAATCTTCGAGTATGCTCCGAGAGACTAGGGGGTAATTCTTGACGGGCCAACGGGTTTGCTGTGTGCAGATTTGTACTCCCATTAATGGTATTTCCACCAAGTCTGGTGTCAGCGAATTATGGTCTTCTGCACATGGAAACTGACTACCCACTCCCTTTAAATCCTAATAGAAACCTGTTATTGTGAAGATCAACAACTCAGTACCGGTATGCCATTTAAGTTCTTAAGAATCACAACTTGTAATATGTTGTTAATATTTCAAAGAGTTTTTCCACACTCAATCTTTAGACAGCCTGGCTTTGTATTAGAAATTCATAGAGACCTCTGTGTACCGACATTCTACATGTAATTCTAAATGACAGATAAATATGAATACATGTATGTGAAGTATCAAATCCTCATTGACTGATAGAATTTTCCCTACTCTTATTTTACCTTATTAATTTTGTGTACAATCGCAAAAACATGACAAGAAATGTTTTATTGAATATTTTTTTGCGAATTGTAATCTATATGTCCTGAAAAGCTAACTTGGTGCTCTATTCCTATTGTTGCTCCTAATCTCTTATCAAAGAAATTATACACTCAATGCCTGTGCTGAGTTACTTTCTATCACATCCACCCATTGTTTAGTTATTAGAAGCATGATGATGAGTAGTTTCAATCATAAGAATATACGTCCCTGTCCCTTTTAAAAGCTAAAAATATATTTGTGAATTGCATAGGATACTTGAGCCAGTTCTGTATCTGTACTGAAACTAAGAATGGCTAAAGTAGGACAATGAAGTCATGGGGTTGTACATATTAGGAATCTACATATTAAAACAAATTAATCACATTAATCACATTTTATCAAGCAAATGAGGAACTGTCATATATGTTGGAGTACAAGTCAGTAAAATGATCTCTTGAAAACAATTGAAATCTATAATTTTGGATGAAACTATAAAAAGTAAATATTTAATGGAACACATCAAAAAAAGAAAATACAAGAAACCATTTAGACTCTCTATAGCTAAACCAAAAAGAGATGTGATTTGTATTACTTGAAAAGTATTGTTGTACCTGAACGTAACCTATGATGCATACAGTGATTGGTATGTTACTATCTTCTGCTGATAGCAGGGGCCTCTGATCCAGGTTTCATTATTCAACATAAAGTGCCGAGGTTGTATTTTCTTGGATTGTAAGAGTAAGTAATATGAAAGTGAAGTTTCTGCGAAATTAATTCTCATAATCTGTCAAGACTTTATTTTATTGGTTTATGAGAGTCGTTATCTCTGTTTTGTTCTTCAGTGTAAAAATTCTGTTTTCTTTTTGGTTTGTTTGTAGTTGTTGAATTTGTTTGGGGGAGGGGGTTCGGGGGTTCACTAAATCAATGTTTAAAGTTCTCTTTAAAAAAAGCAGGCTTTCCTATTTCTGCATCTTCTTTTCCAGAGCTCATTTGAGTTGTCAAGAGCTACCGGTATTTCTACCTTCATCTTTCAGTGTATCTCAATGAGTAATGTAGCAGAACGGTAGGAGAAAACAGAATTACATGCATAATTTGAGCTCCCCCTGGTGCTATCCTGACCGACGACCGACGTACTCTAGCCACATGAACATCAGGGATTTCATAAGCTCTAATTTGGGTTCGTGGCGATGCAGTCGAGACGTGATGAGACCTATCTTGCTGCTAGTTAGTTACCCCTCTGACCCACCTGGGTGCCCCCAATCAATAGCACGCAGCTCAGCTGGCTGATTTTACTCTTTCGAGAGGCTTCTCAAGTTCTCATCTCTTTCATCTCAATCCCCCCACCCCCTCATGCTCTCCCTCCCACTCTTTCGTAATTTTTTATCTTTTTATCTCTTCTCTATTTCTTTGTAAATCATCTGTATCTGACTCTCTCTATCCTTCCATTTCCTTTTATGTCCTCTCTGTCTCTTGTCAATTTCAAACCATCCCAAACAAGCCCCATCCCTCACCTCCCTCCCTCCCTCCCTCTATTTCTATCTTGGTACATCTATTTTTTCTATCCCTTCTTTTTCATCTTCCACACCATCTCCCCCCCCCCCTCCCCCCCCCCCCCCCCTACACACACACACACTTTATCCAACCTCTCAACCCCTCCCTCTTCATCTCTGTCTATTTCTCTCAACCACTCCATACATCTATCTTCCCATTTTCCTCCGCTGTATATCTCTCTCACCGGAACATTTCCTTTTCAAGCTTATCTGAGCTTCTGCTCATGGCTGTTTTGCCTGTTCACACTTCACGCCACAAAATATTGCTTGCAGAATGTTTAGCTGAAGGGTACTTCCTCTCCCTGAATTTAGAGCCAGAAGATATACATGTACCTTAACATAGAGTTAACACTCTTCTGGTTCTGAAGAGATATGATATAAGTTCCAACTATATATATATGTTCATCCATAAAGAACTGTTGCTTTTATCTAAGACTTCTCTTAAAGTAGAAATTCCAGAGATGGAATGAACTGGAAAGCTGAATATTTATTTACAGCAAAAAGTTTTCATTTGAAGAAAAAAATTATGATCAGTATTTACATCACAGGAAGACCGCAAACACAGAAAATATAGGATAGGCTCAAATTTGACAGAACAATTGCAAAGAAGAAGAACAGCTTACAAAAAGCTATCATTCAAGAAAGAGGGAATGTCCACAATGACATAAGTATACATTTAAATAATTGAACAAATTGAATCATTTTCATAAAAATGTACATGGACATTTGTAAACTTAGGGGATTATTCCGTTTCTATGGCAATGTGCTTGAATGAACAATACATGAGGAAAAATGTGTTTCAAACACTGCATTAAAAAGAGGCTTCAAAACTTCATTTAACTTCCTAATTGTCGTTCTGGTTAAAAAGTTAATTAGATTCAAAATCATTAAACCCCTCTTAAACAAGATTTGCCCAATTAAGAAGTTATTCAAGGGTGGTAAAAGGCAAGCTGTGGGTGTATACAAATAGCAAATACTTGTTGTTATTTGCATTGATATTCACAAACACACCCTGCCTAGAGCTGGTCACTGTTATGAGGTCAAACCTATTTTGATTGGACAAAAACTCAACATGGTAGCATGTCTGCTTCATTGCATCCCTATAATCTGGGCATTAGATCGTTTGTGATGAACAAAAGCTCTATAAAAGCGATCATTGTGTTCCCTTGTGAAAAAGCAGAAACCTTTCAATTTGGGAATATCGTTACAGAGTTTGACAGTCTCTTCTCAATGGTGTTGCTGTTATAGACCACGATGATTCTCACATAATCAAAGTGCTTACTCTTTCCCATACATACTACACTGTATACTTTAGATAATACTAATAATAGGTTGATTTATATGCTTATTGGTAATCATACAACCAAAATAGGGAAAATCCATCAGCATCTGCAGTTCTAGGAAATGAACCGGCTTTCAAAATGTCAAACTTTGAAGAAACCTTTCCTTAACCCCATTTATTTTCTTGCTTATACTCAAGGATGTACCTATGCATGGACCACAATGTTGGATTGTGCTGGGAGGATCCATGCAAACAATATGTTTCTATTGATCAAGGCAAACTGTCTCTGACATCGACCTTCCCCTCTATAATATGATCATGGGAATATATAAAGTACGCAGAGCCTTTTAATCCCATAAAGCCCCCCCCCCCCCTCCCGATGAATAATTGGTAATGACAGTAATCACTTCCAATCTTCCTGCTTATCGATTCTCATTTCTCTATCGTTTGATGAATCAAGCAACTCTTCCGTCCAATAAAGTATACTGCAACATTCCGTGGACAGAAATAAAAAAAATTCACTTTGATATCTAAATTGATGCACATTCCAGGAATTCATGATTCAACTGTGGTGGTTCTTAGATACGAACTTATATCCCAATAATTATGTTTCATGAATCAAGCATTCTTTACTAGCTATAATACGGGCTCATATCAATAAAGGTTTATAATTATCATTGCAGCATGAGCTTAAATCAAGGATTTTTTTTAAAGGATCTAAGACAAAGTTACCGGATCCCTTTAAAGGGATCGTTTAACAATGTCAAATCTGAGATGCACGGCCCTACTTGTTATCAGTGTCTGTGATATGGTGTAATACTGAAGCCCTAAAAAAATTGCGCTTCAAAATGATCAAGAAGTGCCACAAAAAAGTAAAAATCTTTGAGTGACCGGTTTTACCATACTCGTTTTCCCCAATAGACTGCAGTGTTGTGAAAACCGTTTGGCAAAGGCAAACTTTGGATTTGATTTCCAATCATAAATATCTTCATAATAAGACAGGCGTTCTGCTTGTAAAAGTCATGGGGTTCCTGACTGACCTAAAGGTTTATAATTATCATTGCAGCTTGAGCTAATCCAGGATTTTGTTTCAGAATCTGAGACAAAGTTACCAGATCCCTTTAACACCCTTCTGGCTCAAAGCAGATGTGATAATATGATCCCACACACAGCTAAAGTTTAATCTCCTTTTTTTCTCTGGACGTGATTGCACTTTGATATCTTCCCGGGTGTTATCCCAGTGTACAGGAGATGTCTGCTTACATTTACCTCTTCCGTGTTTGATGGCAGAAAAAGGCAGAATCGTGATTAAACCTGAATACATGATTGGAATGGGACGCTCACTCCTGCTTGCACATCATTCTCTGGTGCCCAAACTGATTCCAATGGATCACCAGTCATTACCCATCAAGTCTCAGATTTGTTGATGAAACTCGAGAAGACTATACAACCACGCTATTCCAGGCAGGAGATATTTTTGGAAGACGCGCAACCACGTTTCTTAAACGTTTCTTCCAATTCATGCTACTGACAGAAATCACGAAAATGAGAAATTGAATTCAATCACTTTAATGAGATATACAAATTGAAAGACAGATGAAAGAAAAGATTTTTTTAAAGCAATTTCCAAGGTAAATTTATTTGATGGCATCGCACAATTCTCATCTAAAAGATCACATTTGAGAAAGCTGAATCCATTTTGCTGATAAATCCATTTTTACATAAATGTACATACATGTATACTATCTTAATTTATTTCATATCTAAAAATATACCACCTAAACAAAAAAACAATCTTGTCAAATCCTGAAGGACATTAATTTTCTGAGATCTAAATTGGCTTTGTGCAATTGAAACTTCATTTACATGTATTGTATGTCTCTCACCAACCACAGTAAATATCTGCCCACCTATTGATTCCAATTTGTATTTTCAGAGGTACCTTTAAATCAACAATTCCCTTTGTCCCTCTAAAATAAATGTTATGCTTTTTGTTTCCACTGACTCATCTAACATTACGACACAAACTTGCCAAGTTTGCCCATGTTATTTCCTTCTTGTGCCAAGTCCCATCTTTAAGTTTCTACAGGTACATGTATGTTTTGCTTTTGACATGGAATAATTAATGCACTGATAGAAAGACCACACACACATGTACTGTACATGTATGCATGCAATAGAGCTTAGAGAATCCAGATTGGGACATTGTTATTGCGGTTTGGTGTTTTGTTTTTCCCCTGATAGAGATAGTGAACCTGCCCCATATCCTTCCTAGCGAGGTTAGGCCTCATAACAACAGCTCTTCCTGAAGCAGTTGACTGCTCACATGCACTCGTTAGGAAGTACTTAATTCATTGTTTCAAAAGCCAATGAGGCCTTTCTATAGGAACCATCTTCGCTCTCATAAGCATTGGCACGATATTGTACTCTATTCTTTCAAATATTGCAGATGAGAACAAAAATATGCTTTGGGGTTTAAAGGGCTTTGGGGGTTTAAAGGGCTTTGGGGGTTCAGGAGTTCTGGTGTTTATTTTCTACAGGTGCCTCGCTTGAGTATTTTATAATCAATAAAACGGGGGGGGCTTGAGATGCCCCCCCCCCTCCCCCCCCCCCTCCCCCCCCCCCCTCCCCCCCTCTCCCCCCCCCCCTCCCCCCCCCCCATCCCCAAGTCCTCTCTATTGATTATCTGTGTCTGTATTTAATAATTTGTCAATTAAGACAACACTTACATGTATTTAATATATCTCAAAGGATCAAGGGACCTTCTGGGACATTCTCTTTGTGTTCTCAACCCCAAAAGTAGAAATAAATCAGACAGTTATTCATATATGATTTGTACCCAAGTTCTTATCTTCATAATAAATGAGACAACCAGCCTCTTAATAGCCTGAATATATTTGATAAGTCTCAATTTATCATGATTTTGATGGTCCTTTTATCACTTTTCGAATGATTCAAAGAGTTCATGAACTTTCTACCATTGTGATAAAACAGAGTACCTATAAATTAAAGCTCTACAAGATTGGTTTTGTTTGCCATGTAAACTGCAATGACAATTCCCTTTTCTTCCTCTACTTGCAACGTGTACATAATTATAGCCTACATTATTCATTACCAGATTTTCAGAGAATTGACCTTGTAAAATTCATATTACCACATCGAAAAGAGAATCACAATCAAGATACACACTACATGCAAACAAGGTAAAGTACAAAACCCATAAATTGACTTTACTTTGACAACTCAAATCCAAACTTTGGACGATATTATCAGGAATTAAATGAGGAAGTACAATTTGAAAATATTTTGTTCCCACATGTAGACAAGTACAGTAGCTTGTGTTTATTTTCACCAGGGAATAAAATAAATACAACGGTTAGCTACATGCATATTCCTACAGATCTCTAAAATAAATCCATCTGAACATCTATCAGAATTCTGTTGTTTGGAAAATCTTGCTTTCTTCTATTTTCTGACCAAAACTATCTCTTATCACTTTGACATGAATTGAATCTCCACAAGGAAAATGTTGTGTTATCAGGCTTATTTTGTTACATGACATTTAGAGAAAAAACAACTCAAATCACTCAAGACTTAACGGTTTCTCTGACTGACTGGTGATGGTAACATAAGCAGATATATATCTCACGATCGAGTAAACATGATTGTTTCGCAAGCAAAACTAGCTGCCTGTACTTGCTTTTGTACTTGCTTTAAGTTTAATACATTGTATTTGATTGCAACAAATGCAATAAAAACAAGAATACCCATTAAATATGCAACATATTTCAGTTTAGTACACGTATGACACTAATAAATATGATATTATTTATGGTATACCTGAATACATGTACATGTACCTAACATTTTTACTGAGTTTAAATTTGAAACCACTCATGTGAAAACATATTGCAATGCCTACAAATACATTTACAGTATTATTCCCCATAACATTACAACTTGGCTGTCGTGCATTCATGGGGATATATTCCCTATATTGCCTTTAATACCCACAAATGAAAATATCTGCTTCCCGGTAAATGGAAATCACAGGTTATTTGTAACTGGCGGAGAAGGTAAATGTATTGAATAAAGATGAGCAGCAAAGTAAATTTACACTGATCTGTATGCTTAACCTTCAATGCATGATTTGCATTATTGGCTTTCAAAAGCCATATAAACATTATACAGTTAATACACCATGTAGCTGCATTTGTTCGGAGTGTTTCGTACAGTATGCACTGCAGGGATAGGGCATATACATGTACAGATGATATACTTTTCTTTCTGTGTGCCTGAATCATTACATTAAGAGGATCAGTCACTTGGGCGCATGATGTCCACTGACACTGTGAAATTGGAAAGATCTACAATTTCACAATCAACAGAATTCGCTACTCTTACCAGGCAGCTAACGAAAAGAGGGAGAGAGAGAGAGAGAGAGCTCATCTACATGCTTACATGTGTACCTTGCCCATTAAATCTGCTCCGGTGTACATGTTTTCTGTCTCCAACCCCCAACCCCCCCCCCCCCCCCCCCCCGGCCCGTCTCTCTCTCTCTCTCTTGCTCTTTCTTTTCCCCCTCTCTCATTACCCCCCTCCCCTTACTGGACCCTTCCCTTCTTTCTTTGTTTCTTTTCCCCTCTTCACTACCTCCTCCCCTCTTTGCCTCCCCCCCCCCCCTCTCTCTCTCTACACCCCTCTTCCCACACCTCCCTCTCTCCCTACATTTAGTATGTACATTACGTGGACAGCATGAACGTCTGTCTGCCTGCAGCAATTTCACTGTGAACTGAGGCCCCAAACTTATATCGAAAATTTACTTGAAACTTGAAAGGATGTCGATCTTCCCCCTTTGCTCCTCACATGTCTCCCTTATCTTCAGTCATGAGGATAGCGTAATGTAATCTGGCTATAAATGTGATGGATAACATGAATAAAACAACAAGCTGATGCTGATGGACAACTGCATGTATATATTGTATCAACATGTATGCTATAGGGAATCTGCTGAGCGCTAGAAGAGCATTTCCTCTGCTACTTTCACATGGAGTTTTTGAACTTCCTTCTAGCTCTCGATGAACACTAATGAACACAGGTTTATTTGTTATGATGATGCACAACGGATGTGTCTGCACATTTTCTACTCCATTATGGAATGCATCGTTGTCTGTCCGCAAGAAGGCTGTTACTGCAATTAGCATTAGCCTGTATACATGTAGCTCTTCTTTTATAGCTCTTATAACTGCTTGCGAGCAGCCAACAATATCAGCACTCTGGAAGAACTGGAAGAACTCAAAGAACTTCAGCAGAATTGACTGCACACAACTTCCGAAATGGATGCAAGTTCTAAATATGCAATGCTGATTGGTTGAACTCCAAACTTTGCATTTTAATGTAATTGCACCCTTTATGCAAGATGCCCTGATTACGATAATTATATGACAAGATTTCAAGTTAATGAGAGAATCTTTTGAAAATTGTGTCAATGTATCTCAAGACATGGGGTGAAAAACTTTCAAGCAAATATGTCCTACTTGTACATGTATTTTAAAAGCAGCCATCATTAATATCTTGTCCGTTCAGAGCCAGAAGGCTGTTTACTCTGTGTTGAAGTATAGGGGTTATTGCCCTTCTGGCTCCAAACAGGCGATTTCTGGAAATATTACAGAGAGACTTCATACTTTAAAGAAGAGAAAACGGGTGATTGAATCAATTATACATCTCAACCAAATCTATCCTTATAACAAAAACATATTTTAAAATATCCAACATAACATGCTCCTCCCATCCTATTCTAGGTGCAATGTAATATGGGCCAATTATTTTCCTTTTCAATTTGAATCATTTAATGAATATGTATTTACATGCACCACCTCTCAAGAGGTGCCAGGAAAAGTGCAGAGTTCCGAAGCGAACCGTTATCGGTGCCATGGGCAATTTTTTAGCCTATGGTCCAAAGACACTATGACCTTTGCAAGAGTTCTTGCTCTCACACCGTACACAAGCAAACACCTTGCGTGATCGAACAGAGAAGAAGAAAAATTGGATTCCCAAACGTCAAACACAATTTTCAAACCCTGAAAACATGGGATCATATGTCTTCTAAATTGTTTGTCATCCAGAGGATGATAGAAAAACTTCCAGTTTAACCTTTTCCTCTCCTGGCTACAGAATGGAATCAAAAGCAGTGCTGATAGTTATGGCTGTTTGCAAAGTCAAAAGTTTGAAATGTTTTTTGACAGTTCATAATATCATAGGTTATCATAACCTGTTCATGCTGCATCTTTTTCAAAAAGGATACATGCACCCTTTCATCATAATAAACAAACAAAGCAATATGGGATAAAGGAACTTTTCCCTTCAAGTATAAACTACAGGTAAACCTGTGTCAAGAGAGACAACTGTACATAAAATGCCTTCTCAGGTAGGGCTTCACAGGGTAACTATCAAATTAATGAGTTCTTCAAAGATAATGCACAAAAGTAAAGAGGTTTCGATATATTACATGTATATCTCTTGATGAAACTATGCAGAAACTTTAAGGATCGTTCTGAATTTCAAGGGTTAAATGGCATTCATGAGCTTATACATAGTATTCTAAAGCAGTCATGATCACATCTTGTGAGTCTTTTAAAATCGTCTCACCCTCATTCCAACATATGTGAACAGGTTGGTGGCTCTATCTACTCGCTAGACCATGCTCAACGTCATGTCAGAATGCGTCAAAGCTTGAGATTTCGCACGAGATGTTGCACGGCAGCCGTCAACTTTGCCACAAAATTCCGCCGCTGTGACATTTACACGATGTCACACGGGGAAAACAGGCATTATATCTCTGAGCTTTGCATTCCTTCGCTGCCTTTGTTCAGGGTAAATACCATCCAGTTTCTCTCTTCCATTCTCTATTTCATCATCAGGCTGTCTCAATATACATTTTACACTTATATGAAATAGACCAAGCCACAATATATTTGAGAACTATAATGTATGAAAAAGAGGTACATGTTGAATATGACACGCTTTATAAATTGCTTCGAGGTTCATTTCCTGCAGTTTCTGCTCCAACTGACTATTAAATGTAAGTTCATTAAAGAAGTACAAACTGCACTCATTGAGGGATGCGGAAATGGGTTATTAGATTCCTATATCTTGCAAAGTTTGTCTGTGCCAAAAGTATAGATGTATGTATATTTTGTAAGTGCCAATTAGTGTATACGATCGATTCAACCATCTAGCTTTAGATATATTTCAAAACATATTTGAAAGAAAATGGAATTATCAAAATCTGTGTTAAAATACTAACAACATGTAACATGAACATGTAGTTAACCCTTAGGAATTTAACGCAAAATGGAATAAGTATCACATAAGAGATACATACCTGTAGTACATGTATCTCATTCCTTTTTCATCTATGTTTTCTAAATTTCTGAATGTATTTTAAAACACATGAAGAATAAAGATTCGCTCAGTAATTACTAACAGGAGGTAAATCTTAAAATTACCCCAAAAATCTCTAAAAATCTGTTATTCTTTGTTATTTTGCTTTTATTGACACTCTTTATTTATTCTGTATCATACATATAGTACATGCACAGTCCAAAAATAATGAATATTAATTACCCATGAATTTGTTGCCACTGTACATGTATAGGATCATGACTTAATGTGGATCTCAGATGTTGCAGGCTTCAAAAGACCTGTTCATGTAATGTTCAAATACCACGTTTAGGATCCCTTAATTCATTTGGCATTTCCAACTGGGGTGCATGCATGCATGTGATCGAAGACCAATATACACAAAATTTACTACCCTCGACCAATCAATACCATGCTTGTCTGTCACACAGAATTAGTATCAAAATATCTTCAGCACTTGGAGATCTACAGAGTGTATCTTCTGTCTCAATAAAACCATCATTTTCCAGAGGTTTTACCTTCATGCTTCTTACATCAATTGCCATATATTCAGAAAGAGCTGGTAGTTAAAGATTGATATTTTTTTCTTTTTCATTATTAATATTAGCAGACAAAAGTATCTGATGCTACAATGTATGTCCTTATTCCTAATTCAAGCTGATATTGTTTTTGAATTAATTTGTTTGTCTACAAATGAAACATTCTTGCTGTTTGGTCATATCATATGTATATCATATGTATTTTGTAATGTACTGTACATGTAGACCAACATTAGAAATGTACATGTAAAAAGTAGGCCAATATGTACAGTATGTAATATTGTAATTGTACATTGTGTGGATAAACTTCTGATAACAAACTACACAGGACGAAACAAGGAAGAGCTTCACATATATATCCAGGCTAGCTCTACAGTCCAGCCAGCCAGCGAGTAAAGGACAAACCAAGTTTTGGCACAGACAGACATGCAAGTACATGTACAGTATGGACTCCAAGGTCTGATTTTGTATTGTACGCCCACGACACAAACCAACTCATCTGCATGACAATAAGAGGGCCCTTATTCAGCATATACTTCTCAATGACACCACGCTATTGTTATCACAGGAGAGAGATAGTTTAGCTGGGGTCATGCATTCATGGCAGCCTATAATGGGAGTTATTATTGTTCTGATTGGCAAGACAAAATTGAGCCTTCATTAGATGAATTCCAATTCCGGCTGCTATTGATTGGTGAATGGTAGATTCTCAAGATCAAAAAAATAAAGCCCTCCAAGAGTACCAAATATTGCTGATTCAGGGTTTGTTTTGATAGCAAACAAAATATTTTTTTTAAGAAATGGACAAAAGTCTACAAATACATACATGTACTGTACATATACACTGTAGGTCAACTGTATACTGTACATGAAAGTAAATGTCCGATTCAAGTAGATCCGGACATTTCAGGGGAATTTCTAAATTAAGTTTTAAGAAATACAAAATAAAGTTTATTAAAAAGAGAATTAGATTTTATTTTTAAAGCGTATTACATTGGTAATACAGTGTCCATTGATGAAAAGAGAATTTACAATAACAGATGAAATACATGTCCACTCAGTCAGTAGCATTGGCCAGGGACACGTACCAGACTGCTAAGCAATCGAAGCCAGATCTTGCTGTTCTTTTTCCGTCTAATTCTAAATCATCATTATCTTTTCCCCGATGCTAATCCCATATATAGGATACCAGCCTTGGCGGGCGGGGGTGTATAAAGAGCCCACATGTTTATCCGATCACCGTTCCTCTCTTGCTCCTCTCGTATACATCCGACGTGTTTACGCCACCAGCTCTATGCATCAGCTCTTCATTTCACCTCATTACCAGGCTTCTCCTAGCTCTCAAGGGCTTTAGTGACAACGGCGCACAGGGCGAAAGACGATAAAGGCATGGCGCCTTTCACACAACATCCATCCCCCACACTCCAGGCTCCGGAGTAATTATGTCATCTCGTTAATGCAGTACTTGCTCTCATTATGCAATCGCTACGCTAGGCATTTGAACGCTGTTTACATGTTTAACAAGTCTCCAAGCACTTTCAAAGCATTCATTAGAGCTTATTTACATCCAATTAACACTTTGATAACAATTACGCTCTTAGAACTTAAGGAAATTAAGAAATTAAAGTAATATATGATTGACAATGTCTAGTGTACTTCATATACAATTGTGCTTCATTAAAGATTACATTTCCTCTTTATCCAGCAATAACATGTACCCTGGATAGGACAAAAATCAACAAGCCATATCTTTACTCCATTGTCTTTACCCAGTATTCAGGACATTTTCTCAGGTTTTCCCTAAAATTTGATTTCCTCATGTTTTTGTATGAAATAAACCATAATACAATGCCAATGTACTTTTACATAACTCATACATGTACATGAACACTGATATCAGACAATGAACAATCTGAACAATGTAAACAGTCTGACCTATATATGACAAATATTCTTACATGATGGTGTCAAATCTAAATCCAATTTTTTTTTTCTTGAGTACATTCGCCTGCTCGTAAAAATGTATGGTTCCAATTAGTCTGGCAAAAACATGGGATAAAATCCTATTAGTGGAATTTATTTTAATGAGCTTAAATCCATTTCCATTTGACACATTTCAGGTTCTTATCTTAGCATGTAATCCTATTAGAACAGCATGCAAACATGCGCTGATCATCGTTTTTATAAAAATGTATCAAGACCATATTCTAGTGAATATTGAAACACTTATGAAATGACATGGACATTGTACAATGAACATGTCAAGTTCTAATGTTGCAGATTGCATCTTTGACTTAATACATGGTAAATGTACTTCCACTCGATTCAAATTGATTCAAGGAATATGTTACCATTAGACGCAGTTGCAGTTTCAAAACAAAAACACCATACAGTAGCTGTAGCAAGCTAATCATTAACATGAACATTTTCAGTTTCCATGAGGTACTGTACACTACATGTATAATTATTAATGGGTTCTTCCTAGAAATTGCTGGCTGATTAATTCAAGTGCAGGAATGGATGTTGAATTTCAAATTGGTACAATCAACTTCAATTTCAACTCCCTAAAGACCTACAAAACCTTTAAGTTTATCATGTTTATCATATATTAATGATGAATGTTGCAACATTATTCTTTTCTATTTTGCTCTCTCTGTATTTATCCCTGTAATAAATGCACAGGCATGAAACTGGAGCAATGCTGCATGAAATTGATTTAAGTTCAAAACATCAGACCATGAAATTAGATGAAGTCCATTTGCTCAGGAGAATAAGGAAGGAGCAAAGCTAAATTGAGTAACATGAGCTATACTTAATGCCGGGAGAAAGCGGCCAGACACAGGCTGTAACACAGGCTGTAACAACTATTTCGACTACGTTGTGTTTCGTCATTAGCCACGGCTCTGTTATTCATGAACTTTAAAGGGAATAACGAGGGAATAATTTCGGCATCCCGAGGCCAATGTGGATGCTAACGAGGACCGAAAAGAGCAAAGTTTACCCCTGATACTGCATGGATAAATAGGTTAATGATGAAAAATCAACAAATTAATCAGTGCAATGCCGATAGGGTACTTCTCCATAGTAGAACTTTGTTAAAGTAAAGACGTTTATTTATTTGTACCTTCCTGTGCTTTTCACTGTTACTATTTTCACTGCTTGATATTGCATTTTAGCCAATAGGAAGAATACTTGATGATATATCTTTGATCCATTCCCTGGCCTCAAAGTGAAATTAACGTTAGCATACCCAAACATAATCAAGTAAACCTGGGAAAGTTGTGACATTTTGTGTCTCACTTAATTCGACCTGAAGCCTGAATTTCCCTCTGTTGCTTTCAGTCATTATTCATCCCGACTTCCTGAGACAATGTACAGATAGCAGCCTCAATAAAGGGTAATTTTGTCATTGTTATTCGGGGCCATAAACAAAAAACTGACCCACAGAAAAAAATAAAGGAATACAAAAAGAAAGGGGGGGGGGAGCCATGTATAAATAGCAATCATGAATCATGATCACGATGTACTCCAACTTTCAACTTACCAGTACACAAAAAAAAGAAAAAAATTACAGCAGCTTGTAAATAGATATCTATTTTTATTATAAAAACTATTGGGCACCAAGGGCACATTGCCCCCGATTCTAACTCTGGACCCCTAGAATTTCAAATTAAGGGGCTTTATGCATGTATGCATACGGTACAGACGCTGATAAATCTTTATCTGACCCCCTACAAAAAGTAGGTGTGCACCGATGGAGCCATCATATACCGGTAGGCTAGAGGCAAGGTGATGTCAAGTGGGTAATTTGCCTTCATTAACCCACATCAATACCTAAAATAGGCCGCCTGGGAGTAATAAATGTGCAAAATAGATAAGCTGAACAGATATGTACAGGTACAAAAAAGAATATTGTCTTGCAATTTCTTTTAGTTTGACTGCAATACTGCAGCAAATGGTCCATAGGACAGAGAGAGGGAGAAGGTTGTGATAAGACTTTTTAGTGTGGTTGAAATTAACCTTGTCCGTATTAAATGTAAGTGCTTCAAACCCTTCATATGGTTTAAGGCGAAAATGAAACATGGAAGATACAACATGCCCACGTGTAGGTAGCCTATAATCTGGGCGGAGTGCCGAGCTTTTTTCTTTGCTGCTAGACTAACCCTAAGCAGAACGTCTGATACGGCGAGACTACGAACCGTGAGCCGCGCACCGCCTATAATCACTGGTCTAGCTTTAGTCGTTGTTTTTTTATTATCGACCATGAATCCGTGGCAGTTTTTCGTACGAAAAACTGCCACGAATTCATGGTCGATAATAAAAAAACAACGACTAAAGCTAGACCAGTGATTATAGGCGGTGAGCCGCTTCGCGACTCAGGGTTCGTAGTCTCGCCGTATCAGACGTTCTGCTTAAGGTTAGTCTAGCAGCAAAGAAAAAAGCTTGGCACTCCACCTAGATTATAGGCTAACGTGTAGGCAGTATCAGTGTAGGTTTTTTGTGTTTTGTTTATACATGTAAACTATGAATACGATTCTGTAGAACTTTTACTCCTCCAGTGTACATGCATGCTTTCAATGCAAATTGTAGTCATTGAAGTTAATCAATGAAAATTGAACGAGCATTCAAAGTGGGCGCTAATCGCAAGTTCTCTTCATGTTAAATGTTTGGCTAATCACACAGAAGCGTCTGATTTCAAGGAGCATGTGACACGTACATGTGGGCAGGATGGCTTCAATTAGAAGAACCTAGCTTGCAAAAGGTTCAGAATAAGTTGAGATGATGAAAATTAATCATGTTAGAAGCATGCACACAGCTATAAATACAGAAATTGAGGTTATCTTAATTACTCGCGCTATCAGGCACCAAAACGCTCCGTTAGCATCTTATCTCTAAAGGTGATAAAGACTCTCCCAATCATGTATCGACTTGAAATTAGATCTTTAATCATGTGATGCACTTAGAAGTCAACAAGAGGTTAGGGCAGGTAATAAACTCATGCATGTGATAACATCAGAAATTTTCAGTGACACAGTTGCACATGCATGTACATGTACATGTCAGCAGACATATAAGAATAGTATAACAGTGAAATTACAAAGTTTTCTAAATTTAGAAGAAAAAAACATTAGAAGGAAATATCTTCTGACAGCTATTAAAAGGTCACTAACTTAATTTTTGTTAAAGTAGATTGTGACTTTACTCCTTTCCGGCTCTAAAATCTCAATAGACAATGGTATAAGATGTACAGTAACAGAGAAAAAGATATAAACAATAAATGAGATTAATTTGTTCACTATAAGCATCCAATTAATCCCAGCCAGTCCACACTTTCTGGCAAAGGAAGAAATCAATTAGATTTTTCGGCAGACCTCCCGAGTCCAAAATAGTGCGGGGACGCTATAAATAAACAGGCAGACATGATACACCTCTCAAACTTGCGCTTATCTAATTCCCATTGATCAGAGATTCTACGAAGCGCAGAAAATATTGACTGGGGGCCCCCGCCGGTAAAGAGCTATGCCTTGTCTTGCATTCTGGTGTTGTGTGACCTTTCTGTGCAAGGAGAATGGCTGGAATCGATTAACGCAATCATCATGATCATTTTTCAACCCTCTATCAGCTTCAGAGGAATATCAGTATTCCTCTGAAAAAAATACCTGGTTCATTGTTCAATGTTTTCTGATCCAAAAGCATGTGCATGTACGGGATGTACAGTACATACAGGTAGTTCTTATTTTTGTCCACTCTTGATGAGGCTGATGCAGAGCTGCCATTAAACAGGCACCTAAAATGAAGTTAAAGAGAAACTAGAATTCTACTCATGTGATTGAGAGCAACTGGAATTACATGTGAAGGAATGATCATGCTCACAAAAGAAATAGAATTGATGTAGGTTTTAGAATAATGAAACTCATAAGTTTAAGTAAGTACTGTAGCCTAGAAACTCTCTTAAATTGAAAAAAATGTACCAGCCTCTCTTTCCTGGTCTTCCTCTTGAAAAGGGGGGGGGGAGACATTTTCTTCACTGGTTTCATTAGCTTCTCATCTTACATGCACTTCTAATCTACCTCCAATCTCACAAATGCATTGATGAAAACTGACTCCTGGTCTGACGAAGTCTGATTCTTCTTCTCCATTTTGCTTGGGGCTGCACCAAATACAGGTGATCGAACGAGACAAAAATAGAAACTGTTTCTTGGAGAAAGAGTATAGAGAGAAGAAAGGGGCTTTCATGGCAAAGCTTCCCTCTGTTTCTTTAAAGATGTACATGTATCAGTTCATTACCAGTTCATAATACCGGCAACGTAAATTAGTTGTGCATAGTCATTTTAAATGTGACATTCATAAATTACATCTGCTTTTAATACATACAGTACATGTACAATTGTACAGGGATCGATGCACAATGGACATGAACACATAAAGTATGATGGACTGTCAATTAGGACTATAATGATGTTATTAATTGTGATCTATTACTTTCATTCTCCTGCGTGACCTTGCAAAAATTATGATCGATTATTCATACATTATTGCTCAATCACATACTGTAGTTCCCACACATGAACTGCCAATAAAAAAAAAACTATGTACATGTACATGTATGCAGTACTTTGTAAAGTACTTTCAGGAGCTTTCATGTTTTTACCATAGTAGAATGCAAGATAAAATTCATTAGAGTTTTCCATCTACATGTACAGTGTATACAAATGTACAAAACCTGTAGGTGTATTTCTGCAGAATGACCTAGATTCTCTAACAAAACATATTGTTTAGATGGTCTAGATGACTAAATAATGCCAGAGACGACTAGAATATATTTCCTTGGCATAACAATTACAGTATTGCTTGAAATAGAGTAGACACTCTATTTAACACTGTGCCATGTGTGACTGCATGTGTTATTTCATAGAAGTTGTGTTAAATGTGTCTACTTTATTTCAAGCAATATAAGCAACTTGATTAGCCTTTGTATACTCAGTCATTGGGGAGGGTATTATCAAGAATAACACATCCCATACATGTACATGTACACATACATTATTTATAACGTGCATCTGAACACAAGATCTTCAGATCTATTTCTATCTCTTCACCCATCTCTGGATCCCTCCCTTTTTATCACTTTCCCACCTCTTCAAATCAGTGAGATGGAGGTGACGAGAACTCATCCCCATAGCTCCGGGCCGGGCCGGGGCCTTGGCAAAAACACACCAAAGAAGAGGATGGAAAGCGGGTTATGATCAAAACAGATCTGGAGATATCTGGTGTCGACGACGCATCTCCACGACGACGAAGAAGACAGTCGCGTCTTCCTCGCAGGTTTGATGATAAATTGGAGTCTAACACCTTGCCTGGAGGAGACGTTTTTGATTTCTGAAAATGTTGCTGACACACATCTTTTCTTTTTTTAGAGTCTTGCTGCATGAATGACCTTCTGCATAAAGTACATTGTTCAAGTGACCTTGACCTTTGGAAAGAGAAAAGGAAGCTCTTCTTCGGGCCAAGTTCAGTAACGAGCAATACTCCTAATCAGTAGCTTTCAAATTTGTTTAGTTGGAAGTGCAAAATCAACTGTTCAAAAATATGAAAAGGATTACAAAGGCAAAAGAAAACAACGGGTAGGGCCTATATAATATACACTATACCTTTATATAGATCGATGGGGGAACAACAGCAAAGAACATCAGTGATAGAATTATAAGCCTATTCTGTCTTTCAATCAAACTCAACAGGTACCATAAATTTGCAAGTTCTACATGTACATGTATGTGTTTGAATTCATTGCATGGCCAATTGAAAATGTCAATGTTAAATTGAAAGAAAGTATATTGTTGCTTAATTTGATAATATCATCAATCCCGGACGCATGCTCGATTGAACAAATACACAAACCAATGCACACGGCACATTAAGTATGCATGTGTATTCAACAATGTGTGAGAGCTGATGCATCAAGTTAATTATAATTATATTATTATTATACATTGTACATGGAGGAGAATAGGAGATACACTGTACAGTACTACATGTACGTTTAAATATTGATCTTAGGTTCGCACGCTCCAAAATATAAATATAAACTCATCTCATAATGTATGAAGCTTCCACTCTCCTTTTCTCTTTCTGTCTCAATATCCCCCTCTCTCTCTCTCTCTCACCCACCCTCCCTCCCTATATTCTTTCTCCCTCTCTCTCTCTCTCTCTCATTCTCTCCCACTTTCTCACTCGCCCTGAAAATCTTATTCATTTCAAAAGAACAGCTGATATCTCTCTCAATTTCTTATGTTATTTTTTCACACTATTTATAATTCTCTTCACAAAAAACAAATTTTTCAGCCATGAACAATAATTACAAAATTGCCCATTTCATGCCTTTTGAATCAGAAAACTGTTCCATTTCATACTCCCGCCCCCTCCTTCTTTTATTGCTGCTTTTATAGTTGTTGCTAGTCATCTATACAAAGGCACATTGCATTGTGTACAGAAATAAATGAACATTATGCAGATCGGTTGAAGTTCAATGTCAATTCTGCGGGTGGCATGTGGAAAGGCTAGGGAAACTCTCAATCTCATATTTACTTAGGCTGATCTTTCCCCGTCTCCCCCGTCTCCCCCCCCCCCCCCCCCACCCATTGTATCAGTTCTGTTGCTGGACTATTTATCTACGCTTGAATAGAAGGCCGTCCAATTGAATATTAACAGTTGTCAAAATATGCCATGCGCATTCAGCAACACGTACTAGTACATACAGGCATATGCGTCACACCTCACTTGCACACAGCACATTTACATATATTGTCGTTGCCGTTATTTTGGACAGACAAATCTGTACAGTACATGTATATGACGGATTTCTCAGTTCAAAATAATGCATGATATCATGTAGAGGTAATCAGTGAAAATTAGTTCTCCCCATTTTACAACTATTTTGGGCATTTGCATTTGTATTTGAGTTATAAACACCTGTGGAGTGTGGACAATGATTGGACATTCTCAAAAAAGTGTTTGATATTAATAATCTGAGCAACTCATAGAAGCAAATTTATAATATACACAAGTAATTAATGTTTAATTAACAACAAACCAATTGAAATTACTTCCTCTTTTGTTTTGAAACAATGGCTAACATATCCATACGTTAATGCTTCAACACATTTACAGTGTATCTTCAATTACCTCCACTTATGGTTATCTATTTTTATCTCTCACAGCTACAATGTACATGTACCATACGATTTCATTCAGTTACAAATTATTTTTGCATATTCATAAAAAAAGTGTAATGAAGTGCCTCTTACACACATATTCTTCTTCTTCATTAGAGGCACTTCTTTACTATGCAAAAACAACCTGCCTGTGCCATAATTATCAACAATTCTAGTTTTTGAAAAGAAAACAAATCTTATAGGTTGTCTTCTAACGGTATTAAACATACGCTACCCTTTACTCAGTATTTTCTTCACTGTATGACCCCGTTCTCACTCACTTTGAGAGCGCTCCAAGTTAGACCGCTCCAGACCGCTCCAGAGGAACGGGTCTTGAGGAACGGTTTGCGAGTGTTCACACTCCGAGCAGTTTTTATGGCTCAAACCGCTCCACGAGTCAAAGTGGTCTTGTTGCTATGGCAGCTCAGGTAGGCGGGTCAATTTTTTCGCGCGCGGAATCCAAACCGTATGTACCGTACTACATGTTACGCACGCAACGTCACTAGCTCACTTCCGCTCAAAGTACGCTTTCCGTTCACATTGCACGTTAGAGCGCTCTGGAGCGCTCTTAATAAGACCCGCTCCTCAAGACCACCTCGGAAGGTGGACTTCTGGAGCGGTCCAGAAGTCCGCTTCCTGGACCACTCACTCACCTAAGAACCGCTCCTGAGGAGCGGGTCTTAGTTAGAGCGCTCCAGAGCGCTCCAACGAAGTGAGTGAGAACGGGGTCTAATATGAATGTTTAAATATTATGCTGCACGATAATACCACGAGCGACTTGCCGCACAAAAAAATTCAATCCCTGGAACTTGGAAGCATCCATTGCATAATTTGTTCATCCAGGGAGACATTATTAGCTTTGGTCTGCAAGATAGCAAATATAATCAAGTCCACTTCATTAACTCATCAGAGCATTCAGTCATTTCCCCAAGAAAACCCTTGGATGTCTGTCTCTCTTTCTTCCTGTAGTTCTAATCATGAATGATAATTTCTGAGCTCTTTGGAAGTGCATGGAGACCAAGTATTATGCACTACATGTATAAGAACGGACTATTAATGCACATGTGTACTCAGAGGCTTACCTTCAAAGTTTGAACAAATGCAGAGTACAATGTCTTTGGTAAATTTCAACATTTAACTGTTTTTTCAATACACAAACTGGTTCATATTTTAAAAATTTAAACTTTTGTTTCTCTTCCTCACATTCTATTTTTTCTATCACCCTTTTTCTCTCTCTCTACTTCTTTTTGTCCATCTTCTCCTCCTGCGTATACTTCATCTTCCCCTTCATCTCTACCAGGTGTTCACGCCCCTTTTTTTCTTTCCTCTTTCTATCTCTTTCTCTCTCTCTCTTCATATTGTTTCTCAAGATCACTCCAATTCTTTTTTTCCTTCCCCTTTCATCTTCCTTCATCTGTCTCCCAAGAAGTGCTCTTTCTCTGGATCCTCATCTCCAACATGCTGCCCAAGATTACCGGGATTACATGCTCCCTTTCACAAGAGGCTATCTGTTTGCCACTTCATCATTTCAGGATTCTTGCACGACTCATCCCGCGTTCAGACTATCAGGATTTCATTGTATAACTACATGAGAGACAAGGGAATTAATAATTACCCTTCTTCTCCTGTCTGAACACTGAGTTTATGAAGAAACACACCATACAGCAAAACGCATGTTTGAACGTCATTTCGAATGAGAACTAGATAAAGAATCAGGGTCTTAATTGTTCTTGTCTGAACGTCATATTAGGCCTAATGTATCATACGAAAATAACTGGGCAAGGATTACCATGAGCCCCACTAATGACTGGCCTGCTGTCAGGTCAACAGGCCTTTTCAAATATAGTTTCTTAAAATGCTGTTTCTTTATACGATGCTGTTTTTTAAACTTCTACATGTATACCTCATCACTCCACCATGATTCTTTTTACGACGTTTCTTTAAAATACAAGTTTCCAATCAATTCCTTACGGTGTGAATGGGCCCTCAAAAATTTAAACATGTATACCTCATCACTCTACCATGATTCTTTATTCCATGTTTCTTTGAAATACAAGTTCCAATCAATTTCTTCCGGTGTGAATGGGTTCTCAAAAGAGGTCAGCAGACATTCTTGTTCAGATGGAAATCTCTCATCAGGTAGTCATACAATTGTGTACAAACAAGGATCATCTGAAATTACCGTAGGGAAATTCAAACTACGCTGAATCAACAAATGAAAGGTCATAACACAAATCTTGGACATGTCCACACGATTATTTGAGGCCCTGGATAAAAAATATAGTAATTGAAATAGACCAAAACTTTACATGTGTACATCTTTTCTTTTTTTGGGGGGATAGGGCAAATTATAGTCACACGGTTATTCTTTTCATTCCCAAAGTGACCTACATTGTACAGCATGTTATTGGGTGACATATCTGTAGTTTTGGCACTCACTCTGTAATAATGAAGAGTAAAATGTTGCAAGAACCATTATAACATTTTATTTTCATTTGAATGACCATGTACAACTACAAGAATATATGTGTATATAAAGTATACTGGTACTGATGTGCACCTGTTCCTATAATGAAATTATGATTATAGTATCATTTACAATTGATTGCACTTTTCTATAATACATTATATAAACATTTTGTGTAAATATACAACTGTTAGTAAGGATATGATGCTGTTCCTTTTATAGTGGACAAATGACAATTTACAATCTTCTTTATGTATTTTCACTTTTGTTTCCACTTTGATATTTAAAGCAGACAGCAAGTGGCTGGTAAATAGCTGTATACATTGTACATTCCCTCTCAAGAACAGTGATCCTCCAATAAATGTACATTGTACATGTCTCATCACTCTAACAACTCCCACAAGCACTCACTCTGAGTGGGAGAACCAGGAGCCCTCGGGAGAACTAATAGGACAATTTTTATTGTTTGAAAACTGTGAAACATCAATGATCAGATTAAGGGATAAGAGGGGCACATCTTTGAATACTCTTCCCTATTTACAGTAAGTCCCGGTTCAACTCTTTGAGTAACAAACAAAAGTGACTGAGTCATGCATGAATCAAATCTTCATGTTTTTGTTTTTTTTTCAGTTTCAAGTTTCAGGCAAACAGATTTACATTCAAGAGAAATATTAAATTTAGGCAGTGGTTTTACTTTTAGCAGCTAATAATCTTGTCAGAAATATTTTGTATACATGTACTTTGGTCAAAGTCCTCAAATACATGTCGTACCTTGAAAGATACTGTTCTGACATCTCAAGTCCTCTGGTGAAATTCTAAGCCTTTCCATCGTGAGATTAATCTTCACTTAAAGCCTACGGGCTTGATGGTCTACCTGACAGTGAAATTCCTAAATCCTACCCCCCCCCCCTCCCCTCTCTCTCTCTCTTTCTCCAGTCCCCCATTACCAATTTTTATTTTCCCTGTGCTTTTCTGTTGCTACATGTACATGTATTTTGTATTAAAGGTAAAGACCAGTATTGGAAACGCCCCAATTTCAAAAAATGAAATGAAAGCTCTTATTACCAATCATGTGAAAGAATGTTTTGAATAATACATGATGATAAAAAAAATTGCCCGGAAACCGCCTACTATTTGATAAAAACGCACGTGTCGCACATGTGTGCAAAGTCCCATATACATCTGTGTACAGTGCTTGTAACTTTATGAAGACTGGGCCATATTTCTTATCATTTTGATGATTCCAGAACCTTGCAGTACATCTATGCTAGATGATCAACCTTTTCTGATCGATTTCACAACGTCTCTTTCACAATGCATTCGCATGATTATAACTGGTCTTTATCTTTAAATACTGTACCTATATTACTGTATATGTAGGTGAAAACCACTCGCCTCTAAATACTTGTTATAAGGGTTACCAGATAGTACAAGTAAATTAGAAGATTACCAGCGTATCCCCACACAAAAAGTGTCCGCTGTAGGCCCACAGGCTTGTGAACCTTCAGGTATTCTATACAATATCAAATTTACAAAATATCCATACCGTACGTATTGCACTTTGGAAAGGCATTAATCCTCATTACCAGGTCCCTCAGAGAGGACCTAAAGCTGTCGGCCGTCTGGTTGCTTTAAAACTTACAAGCATTTATGCTTTCTTAGCAGTCAGGTAAAATAACCAACACCATTCAAACTTGAGTGTATCTAAATATTGAAATATATTGAAATAAATTGTAGAGAGGGAGTTTATAAGGGTAACAGAGGTCATGTTTAAAAGCAGGGTTAATTCAAGGAATGTACTGTAGGCCCGCTATATTTATATTTGGGTTGCTAATCCTGTCTAGACCCTGTGGTGTTTGGTCACAGCCCTGGTGTATCATCACTCCATGCATGATCATCCAATTACGAGAATTAGTGAGATGGTCAATAGATTAACTGGCAGTCTGCTCACAGTTCACTCATGATAACAATGGCTTCATATAACCCAGTACAGACAAACATGGGAAGGAAGATACATACTGCTAGGAAGAAGTTAAAGTTGATCTATTTATAGATCTATGCTTAAAATTTAATTTAATTTTGTACGAATTGCCCCTCTTTCTGTCAGTCTGTACTGTGGCGCTTTTGATTGTAAGTTGCATAAATACACATGTACATGTAGTTGGGCAATTGAGTCGATTGCATAGGATTCCAATTTCAACTTTAGAAGTTTTACAGAAACTGAACAAGATTCATTCAATAAAAGCAGGACTTTTAATTTGTTGGGATGATTTTATGCATACACTGTTAATAATGGCTGCCAACAACTTATAATTGCAAGCCCTTCACCTGCAATGTACATCAAGATCTTTCTCCATCCCTCCCTGTCTGCCATCTTTTCTCATCATCCTCATCATCCTCAAAATCTTTAAGACTCGTAGTAACGGATCGTGACTGAAATCATCAACTCTCAGTGGATCCAGCCAGCAGGTCAAAGAGACACACCATGAATCTCACCAAGGCACAGTCATCAGGTATTCAGGTATCATATGAAGCAGCAGGCGAGGGCGCATTCTCCTGCGCTCACCATCTTATATCAAGGCTAATTATCCCCTCAGTGCGAAACCATTCTCTCTCTCTCTCTCTCTCTCTCTCGCTAACCCTCGTTCCCGATCAAAACATATTAATTACTCAACCCTCTACCATTACAGTTTACACACATCTGCCTTTTCTTGAGAGAACCTAATCCTATAATTAGAATGAAATGAACAAGAGCTAGGCCAGAGAAACAAATAGTAATGATAGTGGTGGAGTGCAGCCTGCTATGAACACAGCTGTTGCGAAATTTACGCTGTAGGCCTCCTATTGATTTTTACCTGCAAAGGTTAGTACCAGAAACATTGTTTATGTTTGGGGTTTATTTTGGGAATATGACCAACTCCTTTGGGTGGACAATTTTTACAATTTACACAGTGCATTGCAAACTTGAAAAGGTATATTTACATTGTACATGCTGTACATGTATAGTGTAAACAAGTTACAAAGAAAAAGAAAATAGAAATATCATATGAAACTATTATTTACTTGCGGTCTTTACATGGTGGTTTAGAATTAAAAATCAAAACGTAAACAAAGTAGGCCCACATGTAGATGTAGGCTCTGTGCATTGTATCTCTCAAACATGTACATACATTAATTACACTGTAGCCTACATAAATTAATTGTCTTCCTCTTATAATTTCTTTCTAATTCCTTTCAGATCATACTAGGCTGACACACCCTGTACTGTGCAAAAGTTGTCTAAACCAACACAACAGCTGAAATACTATTGTGTACATCTACATGTATGTATTTCTTTCAATTTTCTGCATCATTTCAATAAATTCATGTTTGCACTAAAAGATTAGATGTGTCATGACACATTCCATTATTATACATGTATTGTAGGCCTTGAACGTTTAACCAGAAATTTGAATTTTATAAGCATAATTCGCTCTCAGTCTCGGTGGGAAAAAAAAATAGTGTACATGTACATGAATGTATCAACCATTCAGTTCCATATGACACTGTAACACATCATAATTGAAAGCACATCAGCTGCACAGAAATGACACGCTACCTAATTGATTACATCCAAATTAAAAATATATTTCCTGTTTTCAAATGCTCGCAGGATAGAGCACGCTTTTAGAGGTCAGCACTCAGCAGAAACTGTTGGTTCGGCATGACTTGACAGAATACTTCAATAACATATTTAGCAATCAGCTGGAAATTACCATTTATGTGAGTTTCCAATGACAATGACCTCTGTGGTTTAGTGCCTATGTGCATCCTTAATTGATCAGAACAAACAAAAACGATTATCCAACACATAGTACTATGGAGATTGACTGTAATAGATAAGGAAGGCAGATGCAATTGTCTCAAGTTTGAAAAGCCAATCAACAACCCCATAAAATGTTGTTTACAATGTACATGTACATGTACAGTCAAACCTGTATATAGCAGCTGCCCAAGGGAAACGCAAAAAGTGGTCTTCGTAGACACGTTCCTTTTATAGTGCATGTTTCAATGAGAAACCATTTTCAAGGGAAACAACAAAATGTGGTCTACAGGGTTCTTGTTAATAGCCGGCAACCGGCTATTTTTTCCGGCTGTAACGGCAATCGTAGCCGGCTGTCGGCACCATAAAAAAAAAAAAAAAAAAAAAAAAAAAAAATCGTAGCCGACAGAGACTGATGGACTAGAAGTTGAAACCCACAGTGCTGCAGCTCAGAATGATGACAAGCCGACGACAGTCACCAGGCAAAGTGAAGAAGGTGCCAGTGGGCAAGATGAAGCTGAAGACCAGGAGGTGAAGTCCACCCTTGACATCCTAGGTCTGGATGAGGATCTTCTTAGCCAGTCCTCAGATTCAGAAATGGAATGATCATTCACTATGTAATTATTGCAAAAAGTTTCAGCCTCAGGTACATGAATATTAAACATGTGTCACATTACATTTCAATATGCGAGAAAAGTTTAATACATTCTGATTGAATTGACAAGATTTTTCCTTCTAAGGTCTCTAGAATCTGAATGGGAGATCTTGAAATGCTAGGGGCTTGCCTTCAGGGGAGACTCCCCTCCAGACAGCTGTCACATACCTGCAAACCATTTACCAATCCAATTTTGTCATATTTTTTTTATGTGTGTTCCAATTTTTTTAATTTTTTATCGCAAACGATTTTCTTCACTGACAAGGTCCTGTAAACGTCAGTTAACCGTTTTTGCCCAGGACTACCTTGTATCATTATCATGTAATTCAAAATTGTAGATTCATCACAAATATGATTGATTTATCAGAAACAATAATGGAGCATTTTCATTTCATATTGTATATCATATGAAAAGTAAGTTATTCAGCCAAAATATTCATGATCTTTATCATTAAACTATGGCTCATACAGTGTGGTCATATCTTCAAAAATAAGGCTAAGATAGCACCAGAGAGCATCTAAAACCCTAAAGCTTCCAGGGCCCTTGGGCGGGCCCTGGACCCCTGGACCCCGGCGCACATGGTGATGTGCGCTACGCGCACAGAGATTTTTCTTTTGCAATTTTAGTAGCCTCCTGTAAATCATAAATAGCCTGCTATCAGAAAAATTAACAAGAACCCTGGGTCTACATGTAGGTCACTAAAGCAGGTTTGACTGTACATGTACATGTACATCGCTCAGAACGCCACTTTTTCTTTGAAATAAGAATTATTCTTTATTGTTTGTAATACTACTGTACAATAAAGATTAACAAGGATGGTACAGTGTGGTATTATTTGTATCAACTTGAAAAGGCAATCAACAGCCCTATTAATACAAATTACATGTTTTATGTTTACATTTCCAGCTCTTATATTTTTTGTTAAAGATTCTTAAAGGCTTACTGCTGTACCATGGAGATTAACTGTAATTGATATGGGTGGTAGAAGCACTTAAACAGTTTGGAAAGCCAATCAACAACCCTATAAATACGGCACATGTTCATGACTTTTGTTTACACTGCTAACTCTTCTTTTAAGTGGGAAGTGACACGTACAATGTACATAAAGTACCACTTCCAAAAACCCACTTGTCATCCAGGATATTGAAACAGAAATAGAGTCTGAAAACAAAAATTATAAAATCATGTTACAGAATTAGGCCAAAAAGAGGGGGTGTGCATACAAAGTGTTGTGTACATGCCTTTAAAGGGAGGTACATGTACATGTACATGTAATATACTCTCCAGACAGAGGGGCGCACACACCTCCTGCATCCATTGGATGGTTTTAAGTTGATCGCTTCCCCCTGCAACCGATCCTCAAATGTTACCATCGTCTAATATAATTTGCATTTACAAACTAAACTATCTACTTTTATTATTTGTCTGTTTATTTCTGGCTATGTCAACTTGTTCTCGTTTTTTATAATGGCTTTCTACTTGCAGTCTTAAACATGTGACAGTTAAGATGCTTACATGTACATGTAGATGATGAATACATGTACATGAAGATGTACATGCAGTAGAAGTCCCCAATACATAACAGACTGTCCAAAGAATAATATGCTTCCTCATCCATTAAATTTAAGTTGCAACATTGTCATCTAATCATACCTCTTCATGGAAAACCTCCAATAAGATTTGTTTAAAGGAATAAAAAGTGATTAGCCTACTTAGTGCAACAAAAGAAGAAATAAACACACATCTTTGCATTAAGTACACCTGTATGCAACCACCAATACCCTACTGTACATTAGATGTACATGTACACAGTAGTTCCAAGCTCCAAAACGAACTTTGCCCATGAATTGCTGTACATTGGTGCAGAGGGAAAGGTTTTATATCAGATACATGTCGCTTCAGCCTTTATCAGTAATGATATGTAAGGATTGGTACTGAGAAGAAAACCGAAAGGGAGAAAAAATAGAGAGGGAAGAAAAAGAAACCAGGAGAAAGCTAGCACACACAAATCTGTGAGCTTCCTAACAAATAAAACACCCACTCATTCATCATGCTCCACCTCCAACTTAGCAAGTATGAATCACAGTTTCCAGTCTGTAGACCCCATTGAATTCAACAGCCAACATACTGTAATTATGGGCCCTGTTATTATGTGTGTCCTAGAGGTATAATCCAAAAAGGTATTACCGGTAGTACACTATCTGAGCTGTTCAAAATTGTGGCTCAGTCACTTTGCTTTTGATAACTGCATGCTTCAAGGGAGATATAAACAACTCGTAACTGTAAATGTTAGGTGTAAAGTACATGCACAATGTACATGTACATATACATGTAATTTGCAAGTGACTTCATGTACTGTAATTATTACAATCACATTTATATAGAATTAAAAGCCTTACGATACAAGTACATATTATGTACCATGCATGTACCTTGTACATGTGAATGTTGTTAATAGTTTAAAGTGCACCATGAAGTATAAGATTTGCAACAGAATGCTGTACTACATGTATGCTTTTTGAATGGAGCAATGCAAAGATAGGAATTCATGTACCTACACATTATCAAGTTTTAACCATAATTGACAAAATCAATCAAAGTATATTACATTTACTTTGAAAGCAGTATGGTGTCAAAGGTCACAGCTGAGATTACCCTCAGACAAGTGACAAACTCTGGACTTTGGATGACACTTGCTAATCTCCTCGCAATGTTTGTCTGCTGGTTGACACTTGATCCAATCCCTATTTGCACTGTCTTTGCGGCTCTGTTTATGTAATAACTACTCTGGTATCTAAATGATTCCCTATCTGTAGGAATGACCCCATCATGGTCAAACGTACTGTACTCTATGATGACCGATGTACTTATCAACAAATCATCGGCACTTTTCATCCGTTTTACAGCTTCTGTGCTTTCGGATGGTTTGAGGTGGACTATTTAGTTTCAAGTTTGATCATTATCTGCATGCTGTCTAATTACTGCATTACCTGTGTAGTGTACATGTACAAACACAGCTACAGTTTGTTTCATAATGTACAGGTATGTTCATTTCAGGATGTACGTATGTTAATTTCAGGATCTATTGAGGAGTATTGAGTCAATGCTTACTCTTGCTTTAATATTTTTGCAGGATATGAACAATATCTACACTAAAGCAAGGCATTTCTGATCCAAGGAATCTGGCCATGTCTCCTTGATTGTATGAATCAGCACAACCACACATGGACTATTACAAAGTCTCTTGGACTGATATGAGCCATTATTCCAAGACACAGTTGGGGCATTGCAGGATTATTATGTGTAAAGGAAATAAGGAATAATGTTGACCCTGAGCTAACATGAACATGTAAGCCACATGAAACAAACAGAAGCATAGAGAAAGGATGTCTACTCAAAGCTTTTGTGGTTTGGGAATTGGAAATCCTACATCTCTTCTCTCTCCCCCTCTCTCTCTCTCTCTCTCTCTCTCCTTCTCTCTACCTCTCATTCTTTTCCATGATAATTACAAGATCCCACTAAATCAATAATAATAATAATGCCTTACCTTCCACTAAGTCTCCCCTTGCTGCTGCTTCCAGCAACTCTACGTTCTTGGCAAATGTGACATTCCTCCTATTCTGCATCTCCTTCATTTGGTTGGTGTTCTTGCGCTGCCTCTTGTTAAATTCCTTATCCGACTGGTGGTAGCGCTTGAGCTGCGCGGCACGGCGCTTTCGAGCATGCTTCAGCCTCTCCTGGACACTCATCTTCTCCAGGGTGGGCATCTCCATGACCAATTCGTCATGCGAGGTCATGTTGGCAGAATTGTAAACCATCGACTAGGATGAACGACTACTTCGAATCAAGCCTCCTTGACGGAGAGCGCGCACGGGTCAGCGAGTACCTGACCAAAAGTGACGGCGAGTTACCTGAAGACTGGTCTGCGGTTAGATAGATTCATATATTAGACATGAAACTGGTGTGATGTTTGCGTATTAAGCCTTAATTTGCCACTCGGGATCCTCTGTCTCTCTGGCTACGACTGTACAAGTACTTTGCTATGATCACAGCATTTAAGAACTGCGTGTGCAAGCTTCTCTGCAGCCAGGATGTCGGTGTAATGTACACAAGCGGGAGTTGCCTAATCACTTGTGAACTCCGCAAAGTAAGGCTGTGCTACCTTCCCAGCGCTACTTTAAAACCTCTACCATGGAGTTTCCTCTCTCAATATCCTCAGGAAGTGCCACTCAGAGCATTGTCCTTTGACCTCAACATGGTAGAATCCACCAGCAGGGGTGCATATCCTGTCTTATAAGATGGGTGAATCTCTATAACTTAAAAACCAACGACATGGACGTTATCTGAGGCACTTAGAAGCGCTGAAATGCTACTTTCACTCGCCCACATGTACCTTCCCAGTGGGACCGTACGGCTTCTCCTGGAACGGGGGTGCGGCAAACGTGAGCTACGATCGATTCCGTGAGATCACTGATGGGAGTCGCTGCTGAAAGGGCGTGCTCAATCAGCTACCACTCACGATGAAGTCACTCTCAAAAATGGGACCTGTGAGGGAAACAAAGTATTATAAACGTGAATTGAGCAGGCTGACAAAACTTTTACAAAAGACCTACATGCCTCGCTTCAGTTCCCGATTCATTCATTCACCTTGGACTTTGTTCCAAGAGACACACAAAAAGAGTGTCAACAATTTTAGACTGCATGGCTGATAATAATACCTATCAAGGGTAATGGTTCAGGTGGAATAATAAAATCTTCTTCCTTTTTTTATGGGGGTGGCACTAACAAATATCTCAATAAACAGTTCCTCTTTGAAATAAAGTAATGAATTGCTTATTAATAGGATAATTTCATAAGTGGAAAATTTGAAAGATCTTTTGATTCACTGATTAAAATGACTTAATTCAAATTATAAGCAATTTGTTTCAAATTAGTATCCGAATTAAGTTCCTAACATGAACTGCAAAACACAGGTGTAATCAAATGAATTAACTTGTATATGTACATGTACATGTAAGTAATGCAATACTGTGATATCAATTTTTTTGAACTACTTTGTGCATTTCAACAATTATCATTATCAATTATCACTAAATGGCTCACAATCATAATATTCAAACATTTCATCCCTAACTTTTCAGCTATAATCTAAGCGTTTGTGTGTACATGTAGTTTCAACTCACAGACTTGACTCAAATTAATGAATGTATTATGAGAGGAAGCCTGCTATACGGGCTCTAAATTTGGGTGAGCCACAAAAAAATGGTCTCACAAATCATCAACAACAGCAATCCACAGCATGACAACATACAGGGGTGAGTCAGCACCCCCAATTTACATCGTCACCTAACAACCATACACGCCACTCTTTGCAAAAACAGGATGACCAGATTCAAAAGTACTAACTCGAGGAAATTCGTTTACATGCAGTGATAACATGAGGGCCAGGAGAAAGGAAGTTACACTGACTAACATTTAAACCGAGCTCAGAAACTCCTACTAGTTTGTTCATATAAGATTTTCTCCATTATCTCTTACATAGCTTTATATAGATGTTTGTTTCTTAAATTTGAGAATATGCAGGTGTGCTATTAAATAATCTTGTTTCCCTCTCAGGTTTACCTTTTAGACATTTTGGCACGAATTCACAAAGGAGGTTTAGATTTAACCCATGGTTTAAACCCTCCTTTACATAACCCATCGTTTAAAATTCGTAAATCTCCGTGTATACGGCGCACTTTTTTTACCGTCGGGAAAAATCAAAAGTCGGGGTGCGCCGTATACACAGGTACAGAATATGTTGAGTCCTCAAAATGCAACTTTTTAGTGGTTTTCAAAAATCTCTGTGTCTCAACATGAATTTCATAATGAAAATAAAGAATAGAATCTACTATTTGAAGTAAAAGTACGTTCCTAATTTGAAGGGAAGAGATTTTTTTTTTTTTTTTTTTTTCAGTCTCGATAAATTATGCCCTTCACAAAGCACTTTGCCGGCCGAAGCTCTCCCGTGTCTTCAGCTCACTCACCTGTATCATGCAGCTCACTTACGCGGGGGCAGATTTGGTATCCTACCATGATGTGCGGTGTAATACGGAATTGCGATTTTTACCTGCGCAGTTGCGTTGCGCGGCAGCTAGCTTCGTAAGAAACGATCTTTCACGTCCCTTCTTTTACTTTTTGGCAATATGGTACGGATTTAGATCTAAATCTACCAGCAGATTTTATTAGAAAAATAAGTTATGCAGTTTATTTTCGTCTTCATATCAACAATGCAACATAAACTTGTCGGTAAGTTGTGTGGAGTTATTCTAGAAATGTCCTGTACCATTGTATAGTCATTGTAGTCCCATATGTTCAAATGGACGTGCTGTTTTGACTGCTGGATTTTGTTGTTGTTGTGCAAAGGTCTAACTTAGTTCACAAGCACTTCAACTTTGCCTCGTAATAAAATGAAAGTATTTCCGAACTCTGAAATAAGACGGGATCTGATCTGGTTTTAACAAAAAGCAAAAAATAAAAAATAAAAGCAAAAAGAATTTCCTGATTTTTTTTTTCTTCCCGATTTTTTTTTTTCAATTTTTTTTTTTTTTTTTTTTTCAAGTCTTAAAAATAGGGGTGCGCCTTATACACAGGTGCGCCTTATACACGGAGATTTACGGTAAGCGCAAAATAAACGCGACACAAGTCAGAGGTCCAATATTAGTTAGACATGCGCAAGGCAAGCTACGCTTCTTTTTAAACCATGGGTTATGTAAATGAGGGTTTAAACTTTAAACCATGGGTTAAATCTAAACCTCCTTTGTGAATTCGGGCCTATGAATTCAGAGTGAGGTAGAACAGGAAGGTAAAAAGAAAATGCAATTAGCAGACAATAAAGACACAAAGATTATTTCTGAGACTATACATGTACAGCTTTACAAATACATATCAATAATATGGTTGAAGTCTTGAAGTTCTAAATCCAACTGAATGTCTTTGGGCAAAAGCAAATAAAAAATGATTTGCAAGGTTTTTTTTCACAAGAAACTCTCAAACAATATGTACATGTATGTGCAGTATTGCAAATTCTTCAATAAGGAAATGCAGTGATGTTTATTATTTAATACACACTTGAATTCAACTGAGTGATACTGAATATTTTATTGTGCTTAATAATACATTTTCAGCATTGTTTATCAACTACAGGTAATTAGCCTATATAAGAAAAATATTGCATCAGTGAAACATGAATTAGATTTAGTTTGTCAAATAACAATATACTCTGTAACTATTAAACTGATAAGAAAAACAACTGAAGTCAGACCAAAACTGTTAATGAATTGCTGTTAATGAACACCCGCGCTGTGTATCAATTAATGTTGATACACAGGGCAAATGGAGCAACCAGAACTTGTATTTCAATGAAAAGTATTGCCATAATTTGCAACAAATATAGATCATTTCAGGTGATTTAGAAATAGAACAGGGCAGGATATTGCCAGTGGCACAGCTAAATCCCTCATAATATCGCTCTGGAAGTTGGGACCTAAATAGACCACCAGTAAACCAAGCGAATGACAGGATACTCATTCCCAAAGGACTTTTATCTCTTGATGCCCACAATCATTACTCCCCCAAATTATGCTATAAATGTACATGTACACATGCACTAGCCATATTGTATGACAGACGATTTAATGAAATGGGAAAATTCATAGTTCTGATCAACTGAAAACAGTATTATACAAATTAAATCAATGGGTGTACTTGCCTATCAATGCACATTTAGACAGGTGGGATGGTGTGTGATATTATAATGGGGTTGATTATGGTATGGGAATTTATAGACTTCTACATCATGCAATGTAACATAGATGTTCATACATTGTCTTCGACCACTTGTGTTTTTAATCAATTTAATTATGAGTTTCCTTCTTTTTCAAATAAGGAAATAAAATGGCTTGCATTTTACTTAAACAATCTCAATTTACCAAATGAATACATGTAATTAAAGGGAACTCGCATATTATGAACTGCCAACCTATGTTTCACAGATTCAACATTCTAAACCAAGGGAGCTCTTTGAATTGACCTTGTTAAAAAATGCTTCAAAATAATTGAATCACATAGAATTGTTGCCATTTAAAAAGTTGCTGGTTTTACTATATATACTGTAGATACAATTTTTTAGGCAATATTTCAGTATTTAACTTTTCAGCATATGGTAAAAGGCAGGTACATCGATAGACATCTGTAAAAACATGTGTCAGGGTATATAATTGCAATGTACTGTACATGTACTACATAACATTAACATTAGAAGAACCCATCTTGCTTAAAATGTAACTGTGTCCATCTGCACAGGATCCCCAGGTCCATATACAGAACATGTACCGAATGTACACTGTCAGCATTTTCAAAAAAGATCTATTTGACCGAGCGCTATTGAAATGCTAGTCTGTTATATCCTCTTATTCAACAGTCAATCCAGTTGACAACTGATCAAGATTGTCTAGATCCTGTTCATTCATGCAGAACAAAAGGGTCTTTACCTAGAAAACAGGACTATAAACTAACTGTACCGTTTCTATAGGCAGAAGGCCAACATGTGAATCTGCCATAATCCTTATCATATACACTTTGTACCCAGTCAGTCAAACCTACTTGAGAGACCATGTGCAGACAAACTACAGACCAGTTGATGAAGAGTTGAAGACCTCATCCTTTATATTATGTGAACCGTTTTTTACCTCTAACCTTAAATGTACTATCTAAGTAGACAGCTATTTTGTGTTTCTTACAGGTTTGACTATAGAAATGTGAACACCTCAATAATGATCTATTTTGTTAAGAGAATTGAGCAGTATTGGATATTAAATGGGTATCATAATGAATTGCAAAGTCCATGTAACTGTCATTAATTTGTCTGTACTTTGTGCATTGTAGTAGTTTGTTGACACAAAAACAAAACTAGTTGGGCCCTGGGAAATTAATTTTATGCAGTAATCAAATGAGGAAGTGAGCTGCAACAGGCACAACGGTTTGTGAACTTACAGTACATTATAGTATACGACCTGAAATAATCAGTACTGTGAACAGATGCCTTGATAGGGAAAATTCTAACAGCACCTTTGTTCTATTGTCCATATCCGACCATGCAATACATGTACATCCAGGAACATGCAGATATATATAATGATAAGAAGTAAAACTTTAACTACATCTACAGTATAGTTTTTGGTTGAAGCAAAAATTTAATCTCTTGTCTGATAAACAAATATTAAACATACTTTCAAAACCATTCAAGATATATATGTAACAAGAAAAACAAGATTCCAAAACTCATGTTATTGTTGTTTCCTAGAATACAAGAGATATTCTTAATCAAACACGTCAGATGCCTTTTCAATTTTCTAATCTAATTCCATATTACAACTACACATTTGCCAATTAAATTCAGATTCAAGTCAGAAGAATAACATGCCTGATATGAACATGACAACATTCTAATATTCAATAAGATTCAATGCACTTTTCCAATACATGTACAGTACGTACATGTACATTGTACAGGCCTGTAAACGAATTATTTAAGGGCACAAAATCTCTTATTTCCTAATTTTTTTACCGCATTGCATAATAGTTAATTACATGTATTTAACTGCATGCGATCAAAGGCTTGCAATTTACCAAAAAGTCCTAAATACATGTTACTGTTACTGTACACTGTAGGTACAATGTAGACTTCGACGTTGTTAAAGTTAAAGACACTTCCTACTCATGCTGATCAGGACAAGCTTTGTGTGAAAAAGTTTCTCTTCTTTTGTTTTTTTTAACTTTTTTCTTTTCTTTCTTTTTTGTTAATTCTCAAAAGGAAAGCTGAGTCTACATGTACATGTAATTAAGGTCCTGCTTAAAGTGAAACTTCCTTTTAAGCAGATGGAGTTGACATTGGAGTCTAAATGTACTCCAACAAACCCTGCACTCAAGGAAGGATACAAACAAACCATATTTTTCAGCTGTCCCTACAGTATCTTGTACATGTACATGTGCTCTGCCCTTTTTTTGCTCCGTTTCATTTTCGTTCCCATCATTTTTTATTTTGTTTCGTCTCTTACTACAATATCATACACATAGTCATAGACTCGAGAAGAGTTTTCACAAAACTGTTCACTGACAGACAACCCATTGAATTGTTAACATGTGTTTCAATAGGTTGTCAGTGAAATTGTACTTACTGTAAAACAGTTTTTGTGAAACGATGCCCTAACCAACAGACTGGTTCTAGGAATACAAACCTACTGAAAACCACTTCCACAGACAGCAAATATTTCAGACAAATGAAAAATATTATTGAGCCACCCACCACAACAGTATGCTTAGCCATGGTTTTGATCGCAATGACATCATGCCTTGTTCAGCGATGCATGCATGCAAGCGGTGCGATCATACTTTAGCAGCCAACGAATATTCGCTATCGGTACGATATCGTTATGTTCCATTGTCTTGTTCTCTCTGCCCTATTCACTGAAAGCCTGTCCCACTATGCAGTTCGAAACTGACATCGCTTTATTTACCTCATTCCCAAAACGTTGATACCAAGATCGTTTGAGCATCCTTTTTAAAAGCCTATCATTTTTCCAAACAATTATTACCGATTACAGATTACAGATTATAAGTTTTAGCAGCCATTGCATATAAAAGATGTATTCTTAACAATAAATTTGACTGATTTTGTAAAATTAATGAAATAGATTCTTGACATGTTTATCTATCGCCTTTAAGTATCTTTTGAAGTTAGCTTGTGTGTGTGTAAGGTATGTGCGAGAAGAGATTTATGCATATTTGCAATAAGCTTTTTTGCTTAGCCCTCAGATGCCTCATGAATGATGCATATTGACTTTGAGCATGCGGTGTAGCTGCTAAGGGCATCAATGTGGAACTGTCACTCACGTTCAGGTGACCAGGCAGGCAGGCAGGCCAGGCGACAGGGCATGGGAAGCAAACCGCTGTGGGCTCACCAACTCAATTCCTCACCATGTTCGCTCTGAGTCTAAATCAGAAACATCTCAATTGATCATGTATAACATTGCTTACAATCGCACATGAATATACAGGAACGAAAAACTATCAACTTTCTTTCGATTTCCAAGTTCTATTTAAGTTTGAGACTGAGCTTGCGCTTGAGCCCCAGCAACATGCAACAGCGACTAGACTGACCGTCTGACCGTGCCTGGAAGCCAGCCGGGCGGCAGGGCATCAGTCTCGGGGGCCGCCAGCGATGGCTTTCTACCACTGTACCTCGACTCCGTCTTTCAACTCAAAAACTTCCTTTTATTGCTTAAAACCATGATAATCATGGGTACCAAAGCCCTTTATTCATTAATAATTGTTATTTCATAATAAATATTATGTGATAAAGTCATAAATAAGGGTACAAGTAACATTATTTACCTGAAAATGACAGCTGATCAAGCGGGAGTCGCGTCTGATCGATAGACTCTGTGCGTGTGAGCTTGCTTTGTACAAACGCACCGCACGCTATACGCGTGCGCGTACGATCGACGGGCAAATGAGTGTCCGCAATTATCATACCGGTAGTCTTCTTCGTCATCTACTTTTTGCAATGACGAACCTTCGTCATTGCCTTGTTTTCGTTCACATTCTGCCCCATTAATATACTTATCCTCCTTATCGTCCAAAAATCCCATTCGTTTTGCACGTAGTGCTTGTCCTTCCTAGTTAGGTACTTTTCTCCGGTCCTTTTCCTTTCAAATTTCGTAGGCATCATCTCTAGCATCTCATCCAGGTCACCTATTTTTTCGATTTTCGAAATCAGTCATGCATGACCGTCCAGGCGCCATTTTGTCCGTTTCTGGTCCATTTTAAGGCCTTTCTATCTTCCTTCCTATCTCCACTATCCTAGATCCTACAAACTTCTAACAACTTCCTCTAGATAGTCTAAGAGGTGTTCTTTCATCTGCGACGTATAACCTGACCTTCAAAATGCCATCTTCGTACTCAAAATTCAAATCTGAAACCGACTCCGCCAAAAATCTCTCAAATTCTTGAGAAATTGACCCCTAAATAATCTAACACTGCCATAACTTTCTCATATTAATTCCGTTTTGTATTTAAATCTCACAGTATCTTAATCTCATAAATGCACATAGCCCTGCCAAATTTCACGCTCCAATGGCTTTGCAAAACATAATTAGCGCCCTCTAAAGTTTTGGGAATTGGCTTTCTTTCTGTGGCCGTATCTCCATTATGGCTTGGCAAACCCGTACCCTTTTTTAGATTTAGTTACTTGAAGATATGCCCTTTCCAGCCATTTACAAAATTATATACCCTAACACTGACCAAATTTGCGAAAATTGCCCTCCAAATTCGCCATTTTCAAGAAAATTCCAAAATAACTTCAACTTGCTCTAAAATGGCGATTTTTATACCTACATCAATGAAACTTGGCACACATATGTATCCATATACGTGACAACTGTCTGCCAAGTTAAATAAATTGTAATGCCCTCGTCGCAAAGTTATCGCCAAAAATGATGAATTTACTATGCATTACGTAATAGCGCGTTTAATGCGTGCAATACATTGCGCGGAGATAACAAAGGTGTCAAACTGACACACAGAAAATTGTGAGTGAATCGCATTTGAACAAAGGTCACTATACGAATTCCGCCGAGTTTCCGCCCGAATCTAACACGTATCGGCTATGACGTCATTTTTTCAGACTGGTTTTCGCCCCTTAAACGTCCTTTTTTTTTCTTGAAAATTTGCAGTGACATGCCGAGTTCCAATACGCAGGGCACCTCTTGGCCGGATTTTTGAAATTGGTCAAGGGGGCCATTTAAGACGCCATTTTGTCCTATAAATCTATTTTACATCACGTGTTTCGATAGGATTATCAAAGAAAAAAAGAGAGTGGTTTACAACAACAACCATGAAATTCTCTTTCTAATGATACCAAATACGGCCCATAAAGAGACGTAAAGAGAGAGAGAAAAACAATTTAACTCCGGTCATAATACAGATCCTGTACGTTTTCCGCCCATTCATTACACGCATTGTCTATGGGGCATATCGGGTTCACGCTTTTGGCCCCAGAACGATGTTTATTGCAATGACGAACATGCACCAAAAAGTGCTTGCGAGCCCTTTCTAGGTTCTTTCCCCTATCCCAATTTCTTTCAAACTTCGTAGGCATAGTACCATCCCATCAAGGTCACTGTTGAGGCCTTTCTTTCGCCCACCTATCTCCAGTATCACAGAAGCTACAGACTTCCTACAAATTGCTCTGGATAGTCCGAGAGAAGCTCTTTCATTTGACACGTAGAAGCATGGCGTCATTGCACGCACATCGTTGTGACACGATTGCATTTCTAGTTCCTCTCCTACTTCTTCTTCTTTCTTTTTCTTCACTATATTGGTTTTGATTTATGTGCCTGTTTTCATTAATTATTCTGACTTGTTTAATCCGCCGCCCCCCCACAAAAAATTAAATAATAGATAGAATAATATCGTCGCTAAACAGGCGCGGATCTACGGGGGGGGGGTTAGGGGGTTTAACCCCCCCCCCCCCCCCACCTTGGGCGGCCCCCCCCCCCAAAAAAAAAGGGGAAAAAAGAAGAAAAAAAGAAAAAAAAAGAAAGAAAAAAGAACGCACGCTGGAGAGAAACCCCTTCAAGTGCAAATATTGTGAGAAGATATTCAACTCATCTGGTAACTTAACCAAACACATGATAACTCTGGATATAACTGTGTATTAAACTGTTACTTGATTTAAAAAGACGTTATCATGCACCGCTTTTTATGGTCTCCATTGTGTTAATAGATGCCAGGAAAACATCACTTACGGGGTTCAAATAAACACCCCCAAAAAAATCGGCTCGCCGCTTCGCGGCTCGTGGACGATGCTCCGCATCGTCATTATTTTGGTCAAACCCCCCCCCTTAGCAAAAAGCTAGATCCGCCCCTGCTAAAATCGGTTAGGTTAAAAAAAAAAAAAGTGTAGTTGCCTGTCTGCCTGTGCTGATCAACTTATCAAATTGAGAGGAAAAGTTATGAAATAAGGTCTTTTTAATGAGTGATATATATGCCCAACTCAAAAACATGAATTTTTAGGAATGGGAAAATAGGAATGTACGAAATATGCTCTGGCAAAAATAATGTCAATTTCCAACAAACCTTGAACCCTTAAGCCATAAACCGTTGCCACATACAACCCAGGCCCGATCCCTAAATGCTTCTTGTAGCAAAAGTTACTGTTTTCTTTTACAATGCCTACTGACTTCTTTATTTATTCTCTATTTAAATAACACAAATATCACACGATAGCCTGCACTTTATAAAAAGAATAATGATTTTGACAGATAAGACGCTCAAGGTTCTACCAAGTGGCTTCTTTTTTTAAAGATATTGATATAAAGCACATGTTTAATATTAAAATAGCTATAGTTTAACAAACAAGGTTGTTACTCTAGACATTTTAAAGGAGCCACCAGGGAGACATGCTTGTGAATTTTAAATTCGCTCTGGATTAACCATCTCTCTCTCTCTCTCTCTCTCTCTCTTTACCTCTCTCTCTCTCTCTCTCTCTCTCTCCCTCCCCCCTCTCTCTCTCTCTCTCTCTCTCTCTCACACACACTCTCTCTCTCTCTCTCTCTCTCCCTCCCCCCCCTCTCTCTCTCTCTCTCTCTCTCTCACACACTCTCTCTCTCTCTCTCTCTCTCTCTATCTCTATCTCGCTTGTACCTTAACTAATTAAGAGTTAATGCATTTTCCATGACCCGTGACATTTTACAAATTGAGAATCTCTGCAGGCCCAGTCGCTGGTTAATGACTGTCATGTTCCAATGTTGCCATGGTTACCGATGATTATGTGTACGTTTTATGTGTTGGTATGGTAATAACGGAAGCCATATAATGGAAAGTTTGCTTCTTTTTCCTCCGTGCTTGCCCTCTTTTCCTCACCTTTGAAGATGGATTCAAAGCAGCTGCTGTTGTAAAAGTTTCCGTGTATTTTCTCGTCCACGCAAATTTTCAAATTGAGTACACCCATCAATAATGTGATTCTAATGAAACATTTTTTAATAGCAATTATTATATTAGATATCATGAAAGAAGAATGGTTTATTATTTACTATTTCTATCAAGTGTTATTACATTGAGTAGGATTATGAATTCAAAAAGTATATTGGTAGTAAAACGCATTTCTCTCCTCAGTCATGAAATGACTAAGTACTCTCTCTCGTGTGGTAAATGGGGGCGCTATAGTCATGATAGTGAAAATATTCCTGTACTCCCATGTTGTATAACCAAATTTTATTGATTTATTTACAATGTCTTTTTCGACATAGCCGGAGAGCAGCATATGGGAACATGTCGGGGGGGGGGGGGGCGGGGGGGCGGGGCGGATTATTAATGACAGCTCACATTTTCCGACAAAGTGCATGAATATACCAACACACAAAACATTATGTAAATCTATATTCCCCTATGACGTCACCATGGGTAATCAAATACTGACAACGCATAATGGAAGCAGAAAATTAGATAAGCAGACTCGTAAACCCTTGACAAAAAAGGAAAACAATAAAGAATACTAGATGTTAACAGCTGTGATAGTTTAGGGCTACATGTCGCTTTTCCGAAAGTTGATTATTCCGAAAGGTTAAAATATGAATGCAGTTAAATTTATAATTCAATTTTTGTCTTCCTCAGATGTATAACTTACTTTTAACATTTGTTTATTGAAAATGTAACTATTTTTTGTATACATTTTACATTGTATTCGTTATTATGTATTGTATTTGTTGGAAATGAAAATGAAATGAAATTATATCCGAAATTGAAATAAGGTTCCAAATTCGATTAATGTAATAGGGTTCGTAATTCCGAAAATGAAATAGACCCCTGTATACGTTTTTAACGTAACGATCTTTTGGATTAATCAACCCTATTTCACTTTCAGAATCATGAACCTTCGGATAAAGGAGTATTCGGAATAGATCAATAAAATAATGTTATAAACTCCATTTCATTTTTTCGGAATCATGAACCCCTGTATGCGAAAGTTGTGTTTCGGAATAAAGAACATACGGAACTATGATTATGAAACCTTCTCGGAAAAAAAAGGCTAAGGAAAAAATCGAGTGCCTCCAGTACATGGGAATCTAAAATTAGCGATTTATAGTTAAACCTAGAATATCATATTATTCGGTTTCATAATTCCTCCGCAACAAATGCGTATTCGTATTGAGACTATATCACCGGAAATCTTTAGAATCTGTTATGAAAGTAATGTAATTATATTGCACTTTAAAATCATGTCATTGACTTCTATTTTTACATTATAGGATAATGTAAGTGGCTGTATATATAGTGAGCGTGGGAATAAATCACAACTAATCCAACATAACAAGGACAAATATGAGGATATCTTTAAATACGCTTGTTTTCTTTACAGGCCTACAAATTGTGACTTTGCACATCCATATGATTGACAAAATGATTGAACAGGATTGTTTTGACCAGATCATGAATATTCTAGCAACGTGTATCGTCCCTGTTGGTCGGGGTGCACTAATACGGGGGGGGGGCACAATCTTAGGTGGACAAAGTGAGAGTTATCAAGTCAATTAAATGAAGGGAGGGTGCTGGTGGGGGTCGCGTCATCTTCTTTTTACACCTCCTTCACCTACCCTATCGTATAATCATTTGCTTTGATTTTCTTATTGCGCCATTTGATGCGAGGAGGGGGGCGTATCTATCTACTATCTTTCTATCTATCTATCTTTCTATCTACCATTCTATCAACAGATTGTTAAAACAATATTTTATAAGAGGAACTCATGGTAGCCATACCTGGCTTTTTTTTTTTTTTACCATTGCCCCAATATCCTACTGTTTTTCTCGCTCCAACTGCCCCCTTTATAAGCCCTCCTCCCCGCACTCCCTTTTCTTTTCTTTCTTTTCCTATTCCTAATTCAAGCCTACCCCCCCCCCTTGACTTGACGTTTGCCACGTGTGACGGACGTGTCTTTGGTTCTCTCTCGGAATATACCGAAATATTTGGAATTATCTTTGAAACGTACTTTGGAATTCAAATGGTAGCATTTGGAAAGATTTATGAATCTGGATTATTTTTGTAGGTAAGCAATTATTTTGTGGGCTTTCTAACACAATCCTGCACCTTCTAACCTAATATAGCACATACGACGGCATTCAAATTTCCCGCCTTTTCTAGAAGGCCAATCATGGCGGCGGCTTCGGCTTTCTCTGAGCCGGAACTGTCTGTGAGAAGTGAAAGTGATGACGTGTTCAGAGTTGTTACTCATAGTCGACCTAGGAAAGGAGAACCTAATCAAAAAAGAAGACGAGAAGAAAGTGTAGCGGTAGAAAACTTAAACACTAAAACATCAGAATCAGACTCAAACACCACGGTTTATCAAACCCCTTCTCCTGGCAAAGATCCAAAGCAAACAGATTTTAAACTGTTCATTACCCCAATAGACAAAAATAAATCTTTTAAAAATATGAGTCCCATTAAAATCGCACGAGCGATTAAAGATGTGTGTGTTAGTCCCGTGGAATTCATAAAACCTGTTAGCTCTGGATTACTAGTTAAGTGTAAGAACACAAAACAAGTTCGAGCAATCCTACAGTTGGATAATATAGGGAATATTCCCGTCAAAGTGACCGAGGGTGCAAGAGGCGCCAAAGGGGTAATTTACGCCATTCCAACAGAAATGACCGAGGAAGAAATTTTGTCTGAATTAAGAACGCAACAGGTAACAGCGGTTAAAAGAATGACAAAAAGGGTGAAGATTAATGGAGAAGATAAAGATCAAATGGAAACGAACGAATCAAAGCAGATTCCTCTAACAAGCGTCATCCTGACCTTTAGTACATCCACTCTACCAACATCTATAAGGATGTGTTACCAAATAAAGTTGGTAAAATTATACATTCCCAAAGTAGTCAGGTGCTTCAAGTGCCAAAGATTTGGGCATGGGGCAGCAACGTGCCGGTCTAACATGAGATGCGTTAGATGCGGCGAAAGCCACAAGTTTGAGGAGTGCGCCAAAAAAGACACCCCAAAATGTGTAAACTGTGGAGGCGAGCATTCTGCTGCTTATAATGGTTGCACACAAGCAAAAAAAGCTAAACAAGTACAACACATCAAAATCACAGAAAAAATCACATATGCACAAGCATCACAAATATGGACAAATAAACAAAATCACCCTCAAACTAACATTGTCACACAAACCTCCCAAATGAGGAAAGAGGAGCACGAAAACACACAAATTAAACCAAATGATGTGCTACCTGGCTCATATGCCAACGCTGCAACCACACAAAACGTACCTCTTGCAACCACCAGCACCCCACAAACTCAAAATGTCTTACCACCTCGAACAACTTCAAAAAATCCTTCGAAAATCCCTCGAAAAATCCCACAAAATCCTTCAACAACATCAACAACATCAACAACAATCAATTCAAAAAAAGACAATGCAAAGAAAGAAAATCCTTCTGTACCCCTGAACTTTATAGCTACAGCAAATGATGATCAGATAATTGACTTTATATGTCAATTGATCCTCTCATTCACAGAGGGCAAAACTCTCAAAGAAATAAATAATTTAGTTCTGGTCGCAGCGAAAAGATCGCTGCAGCAAATAAGTAGTGCTAACAATGTTGATAGCGATACTTAAAACATTGATGATACTGTTTTCCATACTACAATGGAATGCACAGGGATTATTAGGGCATGGAAAAGAACTTATAAAGTATTTGAATACACACAAAAATTGCTATGATTTGATATGTATACAAGAAACATGGTTTCAGGAAAATAGAGTCTTTCAAATTCCTGAATACACATGTCTCCCAAGAAATAGGGAAAATCAGGCGAGGGGGGGATGTGCGATATACATTCATAATAAAATCAAGTATGAAGGTCCAATGAATGATGTAAATTTAGAAATACAGCAAGTAAACATACACGCAGGAAATGAAAAGTTATCAATAGTGAACTTTTATAATCCTTGTAAGAAATTGAATGAATATTCTATGAATGTGCTATTAAAAAACGTGAATAAAAATGATAAAGTTATTATAGTAGGCGATTTTAATGCTCATGGTACCATGTGGGGAAGTGACAAAACAGACAAGAATGGACAAGTGATAGAACAATTCGTGAATCATCATAATCTAACTGTTTTGAATGATGGCGAAGGAACCAGACTGGATCCACGAACAGGAAAACTGTCATGCTTAGATTTATGTATAACCACTCCTTCACTGGCATGTAGAAGTACGTGGAGAGTCATGGAAAGCCTTTTTGGAAGTGATCACTTTCCAATAAATATCCAAACAACTTTAGACGGGAAAAGCTCTGAATATAAAGATGCTTCAATAAGAAGTGCAGATGATTTTATCTCCTTTAAACATATAAATATGAAAAAATTTGCTAAGAAATGTGAAGAGATGATTACAAATGATCTCATATTTATAAATAATGATATACAGGAAATATATGATAATTTCATGAAATATTTAAAACTGTGTATAAAAGAAACTGTACCGAAAAGGAGAAATGTCTCTAAAAATCCGGTGCCTTGGTGGACCAAAGAATGTACAGAGAAAATTAAAGAGAGAAATAGAATGTGTAATAAGATGTCACGGAAAATAACTTTTGAAAAGGTAGATGAGTACTTAAAAAAGAAAGCAGAAGCACAGCGTGTACTCCGCCAAGCAGAACGAAATTACTGGCGAGCATTTTGCACGAAGCTTGATCGGTATATGCCAGAATCTAAGATCTGGGCTTGTATAAAAAGGCTGAACGGTGTACCAATAACAAAAACAAAAAATATGTCAACATTGATTGTAAATAGTAAAGATGTTGTCTCCGATCAGGAAAAAGCAAATGCCTTTGGAAATTACTTTCAAAAAATAGGAATAAAAGACAGGGATACTAATAAGGAATTACCGAAGTCACCAAATAATGACATTCATATTTTAAATGTAGATCATGTTATAAATGAAATTTTTGTTATAACAGAATTGGAAAAGGCAGTGCAATCCCGAAAAAGGACTGCCCCAGGAAAAGATAAAATACCATATGTTGTTTATGAAAATATGCCAAAAGCAATCAAGGAAATCATGCTGAATATAATTAACTTAATATGGAAAACCGGGGAAATTCCAATTCAACTAAAACATTCTTTAATAATCCCTATTCTTAAACAAGGAAAAGATCCTAGAAATACATCATCTTATAGACCGATTTCTTTAACATCATGCTTTGCCAAGATTATTGAACGCATGATAAAAAATAGACTGCAATGGTATGTTGAAAAGCATGAATTATTACCCAATTTTTTAAGTGGATTCAGGAAAGGTCGTAGTGTGACGGACAATATTGTCCAATTAGAAAATGACATCCAAAAGAGTATAAACAGTAACGAACATGTAATAGCAGTTTTCTTGGATGTAGAGAAAGCGTTCGACACAGTTTGGATAAAGGGTCTGGTTTTTAAATTAGCAAAAAATGGAATAGAAGGGAACATGCTGAGGTATATAGAAAATTATCTAACAGCACGAACTTTTCAAGTTCGAATTGGAAATACAGCATCTAAAATTTATAAAACGCATAACGGGTTACCACAAGGGAGTGTTTTAAGTCCTCTTTTATATAATATAATGATGGGTGATATACCTACAGACCAAGATGTAAGAATATCTATGTATGCAGATGACTGCGCAATATGGATATCAGGCAGGAACATTGTACATATTACTGAAAAAATACAGAAATATTTGAATCTTTTAATTTGTTGGTTTGAAGAGTGGGGGTTTCGACTCTCACCTGTCAAAACAGTGCCCGTATTTTTTACGAAAAGCTGGAATGCTGCTATACCGCCTGATATAGAACTGAATGGAAATGTGCTAATGTACGAAAAATCTCATCGCTTTTTAGGGGTTATATTTGATAAAAGGTTAACTTGGCAACCACATATCGAAAATGTAATCACGAGAAGTAAAAGAAAATTAAATATCTTAAGATGTCTAACTGGAACAAACTGGGGAAGCTCCTCGAAATCACTTATTATGGTGTACAGAGCACTTATAAGATCTCTTTTTGATTACGGATGTGAGGCGTATGACAGTGCAGCTGCTACCACCAAAAAAGCCATTGACTCTGTCCAATACCAAGCACTGAGGATATGCGCAGGTGGTCTGCCTTTAACCTCCTTAGAATCACTACAGGTGGAAATGGGGGAAATGCCTTTGGATATAAGAAGACAAATGCTTTCAAGTAAATATCGACAAAACATCGAAAGATGGGCGAATCATCCGTTGTTGAAAAGCATTGAACCATGTTGGCATTTTGAATACTTGAAGGGGAAAAACGTAAACAAACCTTTTGGATATAGAATACAAAGCAAGCTGGGAAAACGAATAGAAACGATAACCCCCTCCCCATTTCCACCATGGTTATTCTACCCTCCGGCAGTGTCAACGGAATTAAGTACTCGAATAAAGAAAACAGATCATCCTACACAGCAAAAACAAAGCAGCCTGGAAATCATACATACTAAATGGGCGACACAATTACATATATACACCGATGGATCAAAAGTACCTGAAAGAGGGACCTCTGCAGCTGCTTTTTACGTCCCTTACTATTCTGTACATCGGAGCAAAAGGTTAGCAAATTTTACCTCTTCGTACAGGGCTGAATTGGCTGCCATCATTCTTGCTCTCAGATGGGTAGATGAATTAGATATCTATGTAGGGGTTGTTATTTTTAGTGATTCACTGAGTGCACTTATTGCATTACAACAACAGAAGGACGAATCTTTTATTCTGGAAATTCTCACCATGACTACTCACTTAAAGAGTAAAGGAGTTGATATATATGTAGAGTGGATACCTGGACATTGTGGAATAAAAGGGAACGAGATGGCGGATTTCCACGCAAAGGCCGCATTAGTTAAGAAAATAGAAGTCAATAATAATCTAAATATGTCAGAAATGAAAAGCTTAATTATCACAAGTTCCAAACTCATTTGGCAAGAAAGGTGGAACAAAACCAACTCGTATTTGAAAACATTTCAAAAAGATGTTAATAAACAATATATATGTTCATTAGAGAGACAACATTCAACAATTATCCATCGACTCCGTTTTGGAGTCATTGGACTTAACCAGGATCTCCTCAGATTGAAAATTCATGCTACTGGTTTCTGTAATAGATGCCCCAGTGAAATAGAAACTGTAATACACTTTTTAGTACATTGCCCTAACTATATTATAGAAAGGGCTATGTTTTTAACTGAAATAAATGAATCCCAACCGGAAAAAATTATGGAATATTTAAAAAAGAGTGAGTCCATTATACAAAAAGCTATTGTTCGTTTCGTTCACAGAACGAAACGGTTCCCTATCAGGAAGTAATACCTCCCTTGATGAACAATAAAACATAATACAATATTATAAATATGCTAAATTACACTCAGTACATTAAATATAATAACATAATGTAATAAGAAAAATAAAAATAAATAAGAACAGTAAAACATAATACAATATTATAATATGTAAATTATACTCAGTACATTAAAAATATAATAACATAATGTAATAAGAAAATAAAATAAGAAAAGTAACCATAATACAATATTATAAATATGCTAAATTACACTCAGTACATTAAAAATATAATAACATAATGTATTAAGAAAATAAAATAAGAAAAAGTAACAACAATGATAAATGGTATGATAAGATTATTGAATATAGAGGCTTGTATGTACTATCTATACATTTACGTATGGTGTGTAAGTGATATAACAAATAATCTGCACGTACTGTTAAGAAACACTAACAAAGCCCATGAATGTTTTGCTTACGATATTATTTTTTGATACTATCTTAAAAGATAAATAAATATAAAACGAACTTAAATATATATATATATATATATTTTTTTTTTAAATTCAAAAATGAGAGATATAACACGTGCCGTAAAGTATTTTGGTGACAATAGTCAAATTACTGACTAATCGCCAATAAACCAAAACACAACAACAACCCCACTCTCTCTCTCTCTCTCTCTCTCTCTCTCTCTCTCTCTCCATATTATAAATCCCTCTATTCTTCTTCTCTCGCTCTCTTGCTCTTAGTCTCTCATTTTTTCCGGGGGGGGGGGATATCTTTCTATCCTTTACACATCTGAATACTCATTTAGGCAGTCTACCTAAATACTATGGGCAGATATGATTAACAGAATATTTTCTTTTTGATTAATGTGTCCAGTTTATAGTGTGATTATTATTATTTTGTATATACTGTCGTGAAACGGATGTCAAATCAAAATGACCACCACAATCACGTATTTTCCTCTTTCCACTTCACTTCGGGTTTTTTTTTAATTTGGTGTTGTTTAAATAAACATTTTTATGGAAGAAAAAAAGTCCACATCAATATACTCGAAATGTGATTATTATGTTGTTGTGTGAACTCATTTATGTTTGTCTGAAGAAGTGTCTGAAAAAAAAACTTTTCTCAATTGTCTTCATATTGCTCGGTGCGATTAATGTGATTTTATTTGAATGGTACTGTTTCTTTGTTTATTTTTAAATATTTTATATATTTGCTTTGTAACTCATGAAAGGTGTTTTTGTAAATGAAAGATATCATTTATTATTATCGTCATCATCATTAGTAGTAGTAGTAGTAGAAATAGTAATAGTAGTAGTAGTAGTAGTAGTAGTAGTAGTAGTAGTAGTAGTAGTTGTAGGCTAGTAGTAGTATAGTTGTGGGCTAGTAGTATTTAGGGGCGTCACCAAAGGGGGGTGTGGGGTGCGATTTTTTTTTTTGGCTCGTAAAAATGTGAAAAATCGCACCCCCTCCCCTTGAGCACCAGGGGGGGGGGGGCATCTCCAAAAAATGTAAAATTAAAATGTTTTTACACGTTTTTTCCCAGGGGGGGGGGGGGGGCGTCTCCTGGATCCGCCACTGGAAGTAGTAGAAGAAGTATAAGTAGTAAGAAAAGAGGAACCAAACCAAAATTATACAACAAAATATTCTAAATTCGATTAAAATATGAGCATTTATCAGTTCGGTTAAGAAATTAAAATTAGATAAAATATCAAAATATGGCACCTTTCGAATTTGTTTCATTTATTCAAATTAGTGTCTCATAAAAGTAGAGAAACGGGGTTTATTCATAGAGATACATACTTAATACCTCTTTGCCAGTATGGGTTTATCAATGGCATCAATTTTTGGTACATGGTATTTCCTGTAAAGTGGGGGTGGTATGTGCACAATGTGAAATTTGTTTGCCTTTTTTCTTTGAAAATGAAAGCTACCGTAGCCGTGTTACGAAATTAATGAAAAGTAGCTTCGCCCGCGAAATTCGTAAAAATATGTCATCAAAGTCACGATATCATGGAGTGCATTTTAAATCAAAGTCATCCAAGACCCTTCATGAGATTTTAAGTATGACTTATGTTTTTTAAAAAGTTAAATACGTATTGGCGATGTGTTTGAATGTAGATCTATATCTAGTAAGGAGGAGCTCCGAGCTCCGTGCCGTGTAAGCAACTCCAGAGTCCATGGTGCTCCGCTCCCGACGCCTTCGGCAGCAGAGCTCCCTGGAGTTACGTGTAGGCAGAGGAGAGTCACCACCTTTGCGTTAAGAACCCATATTAGAGTCCAGGGCTTAAATTAATCCAAGGCCATCCAAGGCCAGGCCTTGGATGCCCCTTTGATTGGCCTCAATGCCCCTCTCATTGGCCTTGGAGATTTTTTGTGCCCTTTCCAATTCTTCCCATTGGTGCTGTAATATAGGAATGTGCCCTACAGAAAAGTGGCCTTGCCCTAAAAATGTTGAAATTTAAGGCCTGAGAGTCGTTCATAAGCCTTTTATTTTTGGTAGGGTAATTAAGACCAAAACTACAACAAAATTCATCAAAGCCACTGTTCAATATTGGTCGGGTGCGGAAAAGTGTGATTTTGGACAAATTTGAGATGTTGTTTAGTGTTTACCTACCTCTCCACTAACTCCGGGAAGCTCCAACCCCGACGCTGCGCGCCGGGGTTGGAGCTTCCCGGAGTTACCTCTCCACGGGACCCGGCCCTGGCTATGGGAGCAAATTAAGGCTCCCGATCCCTGGAATAACATATCATAACAAACATTTCCAGGGAGCCCTTAAGGCTAAGTCAAAGTAACTTAGACCTAGTGGGACAAGGCCAAGGTCTTTTTTTCCAGATTTTCTTTGTCGAAATTGAACTCCGTGTTGAAATTCTTCCAGCAGTATTTTAAAATCTTAGTCTTACTGTCGATGGCTGACGTGTTCTTTCCTCCTACGCAGTAACAGGCCTAGGCCTAATTTTTGAGAATAAATGCATCGGATATGAATCGGCTAAAATGACATGAAAGCTCCCATGTTTGTCACTTTGTGTACATCCAGGGCGGTCAGGGATATTATAAACGAATTTGTTTTCACTGGCTGCCTGCCGTAGCAACAAGCAGAGTTGACAAAAGACTTAGATCTAACTCTGTTTCGTTGTCGATCAGCCATGCACAAAGAAGACGAAAGACTTGATGATGATTTGTAATATCACAGCTTGCTAATTACATTAAGATGCCTACAAAGACTTTTCAGACTTGACATTTACTATTAAAAAAAGAGAGGAATAAAATGCAGATCTGTTTCATAGCCAGTTAGCCATATTATGCACTTCAGTATGACTGTTAAAGAATTGTTTTTATTTTTGTTTATTCCAGAGGCAAGGCAGGAGAAACCCAAAGAAACCCAAAGATTGAGAGAGAAAGATTTGCAACAATTGATCCTGAATCTTCTAGATAACCATCAGGATTTTGATAAACTTCTTCAAGAGATTCAGTCGCAGGTATTCAGTAACAGTTTTCATCAATCAAATAACGTATGTTGAACTTGAACTAGAGACAAGTGAAAGCAATAGATATTAAAATGATGAAAGGGATATTATGAGAAGAAATTTATGAATGCATCAGTAAGAAATGGACTCCTGACATAAGTCGTCAAATGCAGGAAAAGAAGAAGGATTAAAAAAAGTTTTAAACAGGAATGACAAGAATAAAAGAGCTATATGGATAAGAATTTGAAGGTATCTGGTATTACTTCATGATATTTATTTTTGCGGACAAACTCCATCATATTTTTGTTTAACTAGTGATAAAATTTTCTTCTGTAAAGGATTGATACAAAGCACCCAGCAATACATTGATGAGATTTCTGTATGTTTTGATATTATTTTCTCTATAGAGTTCAGATGGGAGTTCCAATAGCAGCAACAACAGATGTAGTAGCAGTAGCAACAGCAACAACACATCAGCTGCTGGCATCAGTTCTGAAAACCCACCCAGTGATGTTGAATGTAGAGACACTAAGAAGTTCTGTTTAGATGGTAATGAACCCATCTTGTTCCCTAGAATGTATTATCATATTTCTTGTATAAAATGAAGCTTAGAACGAGACCCAATTTCCTGCAATAACTGAACCTGAACTTGTTGACTCCTGAATTTTCTTATTACCGGTATTAGCATGGGCTTGAATACAGGAATCAGTCAGCTCTATAGGAAATGGGCTAATATTACCATTTTTTGTTTTTATTTAGTAGTGTGTAATGTCTGATTTTATCTGCCACTCGATATCTTATTGTCTCTCACTCAATAATATTCTCTCACTATTTCACCCCTGTTGTAACGCAGTTGAATCGATTACATCATGTCTGGAGCACCAAGCTACCTTGACTGGTGTTCCCATCTCTCAGCTTGCTTCCAAGAAATGTGCCACTCTACTTTATGAGGGCTCTATCAGCAACCAGACACAAGCACATGGTCCGGAGCTATTCTTGGGGTGCCTCAACCAAGATCACAGGGTTAGTTGAGAGTCAGAGCAAAGTCTTTGAAGATTCTAGTAAAAGTTCATTGAGATCAATAGCAGTTTTTAAACCTTCTAAACCAGGACTTTTTTTTTAGTAGTGTCCGGCTTTTTTGCAATTAATTAATGCAGTTCATTACTTTTACTTCATTCGACATATCCTTATGACTATAAGAATTTGTGTGTGAATGGCATCCCATGTTTCAGGAAAAAAAATTAAAAAAACCCTTTTCTAAACCACTCTATGGTAGTGCAGAGTATGCTATGCATTAATTGTTTTTAAATGGTGGACGGGCAAAATGTGCCATTTATCTAAACAACAGCTCAAAATATTTCACTTGATGATTTGTTATCATGATTTCCCAATCACTTCGGCTAGATTTTTAACAAAATCTGAGATGCAGAAATGTTGAAGAGCAACTTTAAAAGAATATAACGGGTCATCCCCAATAATGATTTGGCAGATTGTTTATGATGACATTAAATTTCCTTGTTTAAATTTTGTTTTAGTTTTTGTTTTAGAATTGTTACATTGTTTGAATGCATTCGATTTTATGCAACTCCTTGCTAATTTATTACAGAGAAAGGTTGAGCTTGTAGTAAACCTGATCAAAAGTTTGGATGCCGGGCATAACTTTCACAGAGGCCAGTTTGTTGAAGCATTCAATTCACAGGTAAGGCATATTGACTGATTTAGGTTTGTGTTTATATGGTGGTCAGTTATGTGGAGGATTGAAACTTGACAAGAAATACATGAATGTTATTCATTAGATATTAACAAGAACGAATGAAAGAAAAACCCAAAAGAAAAAAACTTCATAAACTTACATTTATTTTGCTGCTGTAAAAGGGTTGTATATCATATAAATAGATATCTAATTATTTTGTTTTATTCAAGTTACAGTATTATATGATGAAGTACCTTAGTTGAGTAATATGGAATGAACGAATATCTGACCAACATTTTTTCATCTATTGGCTTATGTATATTCCCATAATCTTGATACCTTTATATTTCCAACAACAATATCTTTATAACATTCAACAAACTTCAGCTATATTTGATTTGAGTTGATTAATCCTGATAACTTAACAAAGTATTTTGTATATTGAATTTTCAGATTCACAGCGATTATGCCAGGTTTCCACCATGGCTGCTATGGCATCTCCACAGGGAATCTATCATGCCCTTTGACCTCTTTGTGACCTCTCACCTTGGCCATCCAAAAGTCCTGAGTCACGTGGCAGTAGACCTTGCCAATTTGACGATCAAAAATCGGCAAACCGAAGAGGACATCTGTGAGTTGTCACAGCAAGTCTTTATTGGTATGGATAAGAATTGTGATTACCGTCTACTATATGTAGAATAGGTTGTTTCCACTTACAATTTCTTTGTCCTAGTAAAATGTTTATGACTGAAGCGGAAAGGACCAATAATGGTGATACTTTAGGAACATGAACGTTTCCAGTGTTTGTGTAGCAAATGATCTGCAAGCCTTTTAAAGGGATCGTTTAACAATGTTAAATCTGAGATGCATGGCCCTACGTGTTATCAGTGTCTGTTCAAGCATCAAGAGTAAAAATATATTTTTTGTATATAAATTTCGTGTAATTTAATTTCTTTCCCGTGATATTGCCAAATACAATCCTTCCGTGGGTAAATATTTTTTGCTTCTAGAAATAAAGTCTTCCTAACTGTATACTAGGCCAGTCATGCACAAGCTGAAGGCCTGTGCAGATTTTTGCCCTTTGCATTGGAAGGGTTTAAGTACTGTATAAACCATACTGTTTTCTTGAATCTCTTTCCAGACACCCTGACTTACTTCATCCAAGTTGCCCATCCAAGCAAAGATGCTCCATCTTCTGGAAGTACTAAAACAATTACCAAGGTAATAAAAACTAGATTAAGGCCCGGTCCCACTGTACTTACGGATGTAAAACGTAAAAAAATCTTGCCATCCGTTGGAAAACGCTATGCATCCGTTGTGTACTCATTGCATACGTGTTTCATACGCTCTATCCATCGAGCATCCGGCCACTGTGATTTCATCCGCGCAAAAAGTTTTGACCTGCACAAAACTTTTAGAACGGTTGAACTTCCGCCGTGTACGATGTAAATCAGCGACAAATACGAGCAACAAACGTTCTATGTCCGTTATCATCCGTTAAACGTCAGCTGTATCCTCTCTGCATCCTCTGGCCATCCTCGCAACTCACATCCGCTGCAGTTGAAAACGGAAAGAGGGAGGAAAGATACATGGAACGTCTATACATCGTTAGTAGCACGGAAATAGAAAGGATGTAAGCGTATGCATCTCATATATAAAATATACAAAACTGCCATCCACTTCCATCTGCTTTCATCCGCTAAGCTTCCGATGAACATCCGTTTAGCATCCCCGCTACATACTGCCCACGTCCATTATTTTCCGTTCTGTTTTCGCAAATTTTCGCAAATTTTGTCCATTTCTGGAGCGGATGAAAACAGATGGAGCCACCCGCAAAATTTTGCTCGTCCGCTGTGTTCTTTATGCATACGTTTTGTGTCCATCGGCCAGTGGGACTGGGCCATTAGATTGAATGTTAGTTATCACTAGTCCACTCAGCATTGGTCATTTCAAAGGAAACTTATGTAAGAGGTAAGAAGGTCACACTTAATTTGTACAATGACTTCAGTTCAATTCATTAGTCATTAGTCATATATAAAATATACAAAGCTGCCATCCACTTCCATCTGCTTTCTTCCGCTAAGCTTCCGATGAACATCCGTTTAGCATCCCCGCTACATACTACCCACGTCCATTATTTTCCGTTCTGTTTTCGCAAATTTTCGCAAATTTTGTCCATTTCTGGAGCGGATGAAAACAGATGGAGTTACCCGCGAAATTTTGCTCGTCTGCTGTGTTCTTTATGCATACGTTTTGTGTCCATCGGCCAGTGGGACTGGGCCATTAGATTGAATGTTAGTTATCACTAGTCCACTCAGCATTGGTCATTTCAAAGGAAACTTATGTAAGAGGTAAGAAGGTCACACTTGATTTGTACAATGACTTCAGTTCAATTCATTAGTCAATTATAATTTAATCAATTGAGTTAAAGGTAATACAAAGTTTTGGGATATTTTGAAAATTGGGTAGATAGTGATTCTTTACAATTTTGATATATTTGGATGCTCCTGTAGATGTAATATAAGCACTAGAAAAATTAGCCCCCAAAACACTGCTGCTTTCGAGAAAAATTGAATATAAAAATTTACCGGTGCTCCCGGTAAATTTTTGATAAATTTCAAATAGCGCCTACGGCCGTACAATAGTAGCTGCGACCATGACAATCTCAGAATATGTAGTTGTGATATATAATATCCAAATGGGAATAGCTAATTGGTCGATTTTAGTCAACAAACATTGTTTTATAGCTTAATTAATATCTTGACCTTGAGAGGGAGCTATACATCATAAAGAGTTTATTATTTATTATTTCATAACGTTAGGCTCAATTTCAACCGCGACAACGATCACTGAATATTGTAGGATCGCATATGCTTCCAATAATGTGCATTTGAACCAAATTCATGACCCTATACCAAAACTTTGTATTACCTTTAACGTTGAATAATACCAGATATCCTTATGATAATTCTATTTTTATCTTTTGTCCCTTTTTTTTTTTACAGTGTGTGAAGGGAATTTTGGACGAAGTGTTTGCAAGTAAGTCAGATGTTAGTATATTTTACATCATGACGTAATACATCAAGCTTGACAAATGTACATAAATGTTGATATTTATGTAATCATCCTTTCAAAATTTTTGAACCATTAAACTACACAAAAAAGAATGGATTTACAATATCAGGTGTTTGATGATAGTTCAATTTAGACGTGAAACTTATGTAAAATATAGGCTCATATGAGAGAACATCATTTACTTCTGAATGATATTAATAGTGCTAAAATATGCATTTACCGGTATGTAGCTACTATAAACATACTAATATACTCTCATGTACTTTAAACAAAGTATCATATTATAACCTCAGCTTTCATTGAGTTACAATGGTACTCAAGCATTCAAGTAATATCTAATTACTGTGTACCAATTTACGGCTTGTACACATGTAGGTTAAATAAATTTTGAAAGTATTTACCAAGTTAGAATCATGTTATTATTCTCAGGCCTGATAATTACCCCATTTAAATCGGTTTCCAGATTTTTTAATTTTTTCCAGATTTTTTTTTTACCCATTTTCTGTTTCTTCCTGATTTTATCCCAGTTTTCCCGATATTACTCTATTCTTTCTTATTTTTCCCAAGTTTCTTACTCAAAAGGGGGAATGTTGTTAGATGCCATTCCCCCCCCCCCTGAATCCCCCTCTTTTCTTTTCTTTTTACTCAAGGGGGGCGTGGTTGAGGAAAAAAACAATCTATTTTTTGTTTAGTGCTCACTATCATCCCTGTATTCTATAATTCAAACATTTCATGTTCTCTAATCATTCGTCCAGAGCTTTTAGAAGCAGCCCATGACAGCAAAGCAAAGCTTGACAGTCATGAAGGTTTGTTGCCAATGGAGAAGATACAGAACCGTGTGTCAAAAGAATCTTGCCAACAGTTTGCTGTGCATCATGTGACTCAACTCCTGTGCCACAATCCAACCTTCTCAGGTAGACCAATATTTAAGAAGAAAGTGGTGTGCTTGTTGAACTTTTTGTGCTGTATGCATGTGAGTGTGTACGAAGAACTTGAGAGGAGAGGACCGTCTGTTTAAGGAGGTCAAGCGATTAATTAAACATATTGTTAAGATAAGATAAGTTAGATGATGAACAGGGTGATGAATTAATGATAGATTAACATATAACTTTAATTTACTGATTTAAAAAGTAAGGGGGGGGGGAGGGGTAAATAATACAGAATAAGAATAACTTTGAGAGTAATGATAAATAATCAATAATAATTTGATCATTTTATATAGCGCAGCTACTACTGTATATAAACATATTCTACTAGGCAAGTATATTGTGAAGAAAATAAAAATCACTTCAGTGCAGAATATAACTCTGGGATCATGCTCTTTCACATTGAAAATCCAAATTCTTTAATTTTGTGTTATATTACTAAAACTCACCCAAATACAAATCTATTCTTTTGATATTTACTTTGTTAACAGTTAAATGATATATTTTTTAATTATTTATTCACAGTTACAGATGCTATAGGCAAGCAGCATGAGTGGAGCTTTGCAAAGGCATCTCCTTGCATCGTTGGTCTGTTCAGGCAACTATTGATACCACTACAAGAAACTGAAGCTGTGGGACTATTGAGGAGAGTCTTGGACCAGGAGGAAGTATGTAGCTCATTTTTTTTATGATAGAATGATATTGATATGGTATTATGATAAATGAAGTATACACATTTCCCTATGTGATGTAATTTGTCTCTGTTCTTTTTGTTGTATTTATTTAAAATGCATATATTCTCCTTTACTTATGCATTGATCTGTCTTTCACTAGAGCATTAAGGAATACGATTTTGCTTCACCTATAAACATTTTAAATATTTGTATGTCATATTGTTTGTAGTTGCACTTCCTGTGAAGAATTTTTTTAAATATTAAATTCAGTTGATTTCATTAGAGATTTTAAGAATGTTATTACAAATTTTGTATAATCACATTTTTATAGGTAAACTGGCAATCAACTCTAATCTATACTTCAACAATTGTGATCTATTATCCTTTGGCTCAACAATTAGTCAAAAGTAAGTTACGCTTGTTTTCCCTACCTTTCTCTCTGATTTAATGTACTTTTATATTCAAAAGGGCAAGTTCATTGTATGTACCATCAAGGAATTATGAACATAACTTGACATAGAAATATTTATTTAATTTTATATTTTGTCTCATTCGAGCTCTAGTAATGCTAACAGCTTGCTACAATTGTAAGATACACTGAAATCTGAGATATGGTGGGTGACATATAGGACACAAAAAGGCTTGTACTTGCCCATAAATAAATTCATTGGATATTGCTTTTGGTATAATGCATCAGCATAGAGAAATAGGGGAAATAAAAACTAAGAATAAAATATATGTTTGGCAAATAGCAGTTGTACTTCTCTCACTCTCTGTCTGTCTCTGATTGTTGTCTTCTTCTTCTTCTTCCTCCCTAATTTATTTGAAGATGCATCATTTTCTTTTCAATTTTCACTATAATATCCTTTTTAATTTTTGCCATTTCAAATATCTCTCTCTGTTCTTTGTCTGTCTCTGTTTCTGTGCCTGTCTGTGTCTGTCTGTCAGTCTGTATCTCTCTCTGTCCCTCTTTCTTTACCTTTCTCAACACAAATAATCTCTCTCCCCCCCCCCCCCATATTCTGCTCTCATGTCGATACATTTTCCCTGTCCAATTTATAATGGGCATTTCTTTGAATATTCTATGTTTCACTCCCTTTTAACCCCCAGTTTGTTGTATCTACCTTATTAATGATTGAAAGTTTATCTCTCTGTTGTTCCACTATCTTTATACAGAGTGCATTTCAGACTTCATTGAGCAAGCTTTTGAGAGCTACGAGGAAGATCTTTTGATCTGTGCCTTCCTATTGGTCAGACAGGCAGCCAATGAGGGCCCTCATGTATTCCCTTCTTACGCTGCATGGTTCAAGGTAAAACACACAAATAATAATAATGATAATACAGTGAAACCTGTCTATAAAGACCACACAAGGGAGACAAGGAAAGTGGTCTTTATAGGCAGGTGGTCTTTTTGTACAGGTTCCTTTAGTACATGTTTCAATGAGAAACCATTTTCAAGGGAAACAACAAATGTGGTCTTTGTAGACAGGTGGTCTTTCTATACAGGTGGTCGTTACAGCAGGTTTAACTGTAGTGGTTTCTTGTATCGCACTCATGTCTATCAGACTTGTCATAATTGGATGTTACCAACCTATTGAAATTAAAGAGAACTATATCCAGTCACAAAGAATTTTACTTAAGAGGTACTTTAGAGGGAAAGGATTTTAAAGTCTTTAAACCATTTAGCGCTTCTATACCCAATGTATCGATCAAGGTGACAAAAGGAGGATTAGCACACTATAGAAATTTATGTGAAGAGGTTCTCAGATTTTCCTATATTACTTGGTAACACCAATTAATAAGCACATCCTGTTCTTTAGTTTGTCTAGCTATCAAAGCAACAGCAGAGAAGCTTAATGGTAAATCATAATGAGATCATTAGCCCAGGGTTGTAAAGAAATTAAAGCTACCGGTACTGTAATAAATATAAGATTAAAACTAACATGGGTCTAAAAAGGCCGCTGCCAAAAATATGACTGTTAGAACATTGATGTTGCCAAATATTGAACTTACTTTAAAGAAAGTACTAGTTTACTCTTTCACTATGCTAAATAATAGAATGTGACCATCCTGAACAAATACACATTTATTGAGCTCCAACTGAAAATCACAACATTTCAACATTTTGGTGGTTTTGTTGTGACTGATCACCATTATTGATCTGTTTCTATTATCCCTGTCCAGGAGACATTTTCGTCATCATCTACCTTGGCTCACAGGAAAGCGTTCATGTTTCTCATGGAGTTTCTCACCAAGCTTGTGCCTCATGAAACTGCTGTATCTCTCAGAGTAAGATAACTTATGAGTTGTCGCTTTCGGTACCCCAAAGAACCTTTAGAGTGCTAGGCACAAACCACAGATATGCCATTTATCTTATGCAGTGCTATGGTGTTTGTATCAGCTCTAGTAAATCTTTCTGATTAAATTGCACTGTAAATATGAAAAGTTGTACATACAAAGTATGCTAGAAACATCATAAACTTGATATACAATGTATAGTGATGTATGTGCTTATCACAGTACTTTGAAATAAAAACCATACATACCACCTCTGATTGACAACTCTGGCAGCTTCAGAGTTTAAGGATATGAAGTAACTCTTCCTGACTGCATATTCAGAGATGCCAACTAGTACGGATTTCCCATAATTGGTACGGAAATTAACGACCATTACGGCAGTACGGAATGTTGTCTAAAAATTATGTTTTTTTTTTTTTTTTTTTTTTGCGCATAGGGATCTATCGTAGCAAGTGCTGTACAGTATGGTGGCCATCCAGCACTCGCTGCATGAGAAAGATGGAAAATTATCAAGTATTCTCTTAATAGAAGCCAATTTTTCATTGAAAACTTATGTGTTGTGATGAACTGAAAATCAATATTTAGCAACTTTGTGGGAGTAAAATCACAACAAATTTCAGATAATCATGCGCGCATGCGTCCGCTTGCCATTCTTTTAAGATTCATGGCGCCGCATAGGAAATTACTGATTTATTCCCCAAATTACTGATTTTGAGCCTTATGGTTACTGATTTGTGCTCTGAAAGGTTGGCATCCCTGCATATTGTGTCTTGATCACTCAGAGAAATCTTGCTAAGAGTTACAGGTGTAACCTCAAATATCTGTTTCCATGTTATAAATTAGATCAGTGGTATGTCCAAATGTAAATGTACATTATGTATACAAAATGTTGATGAGCACAGCAAAGAACAAATTACACTGCCAGAATGATGTCAAAGGATCATTGATAACTTTCACTTGTTAGTACAATTTCTCCTGTATCCTGCATCCTTCACTTTTCTTCTACATTGACAATATATCACAAAAATTAATTTACTATGCAAAAAAAAAGAAGAAAGAAAAAATGTAGGTGTTGTGAGTATCTTTGTATATTTGTTTCCAGGCTCATGTGCAGAACCCACCCGCTGCTCCATCTAAATGTCAGGAGGTTCTGAGAGACTACTTGCTCTTAGCAAAGACCAGGCTCTCTGATCTCAATGTGAGTACAGACACAAGAACATTTTACCATGCTTTTAACTTCTCCATTGATAAATGACATACATGTTACATTTGCTCTCAGCTTTATTTTGTCAAGAGATCTAGGTTTTGGGCTTGGGTTGAGCTAAAGATGAGGTTTAGGATTAGGATTAGGTACGATAAGATTTAGATATGATATTGGGTCTGATATGTGTTAGAAATTCAATACAGAATAAGGTTCACTGAAGCATATACGGTGGTGAAGTGTGACGTCATCAAAAAAAAAAAATCATTTTCTGAAAGAGCATAAAAAATAACATCCAAACGTCGAATATGTTAAGTATTGGCTGAGATATGACCATCTCATTGGATTTTGACATTTTGACATTATTTTTTTATGCTCTTTCGGAAAACAATAAAAACAAATTGAGAAATTCTTAAACTAGATTTTTATGATGTCACAGCTTCGGTACTCTATATAGTCAATCAAAATTTGTATACAGATTGTTTTAACTTTGCGTATGTAATATTTATTTTGAGTAGCCAGTGGTTTCATTAAAGATTTGTTTAATTTTCTCCAGGAATCTTGGCAGGATAGTGGATTTCCTGGAACACACAAACAACCAACAGGAGTGAGGTGTGCAAGGGTAAGACATCTTCATATTATTCCAAGAAACGACTTATCCCAAAATCAATTATTTATTTGTGATTTTAGGGCTACAAATAGATATTAGATTGGCTTTTGTAAAATTAATGAAGACCAAATTGATATTGATATTGATATTGATTTTTATTCTTAACTGGTATATTTGTTTATAATTGATTGAAGAGATAAGATTGACGAATCTACTAAAGAATACAAAAATTAGGCTTAATGTTTGTCTTATTACAGTGTATCTTCAATTTGGTAATAGCTGTGGCACAAGATACATGTAACATCAGGAAATACACTCACCAAAGAGAAAGATTTTTCTCTTTTTGTAGACAATTTTGTTAATAAAAAGGATGTTGTCTTGTTCACCAAATAAATGATGATAATTTTTCCCCCTCTTTCCTTGTATCATATGTGAAAAATTTGAACTAAAATGTTCTTCTCCTGTTGACAGCCTCAAGACCAGGCCCGTAATGATGTGGATATAGCTATAGAATCCTATGAGAAGAACAACAGAATCCCAACCAATGTGTTGGAAGCAAGGTACGATCCTTTTTATTTTTTTTCCCTATTTTTTCCCAAACCCCCCCCCCCCCGATTTGTCCCTATTTTTCTCAAATTTTCTTAATCAAAAGGGGAGAATGTTGTTAGATGCCATTTTCTTTTCCCTGAATCATTGTTTTTCTTTCTTTTACTCAAGGGGGGGGGGGGGGGGGGGGGGTTGAGGAACCCCCCCCCCCCTTTTTTTTAGTGCTCACTATCACCCCTGTTATATACATTTATATAAACAGCCTGTATATGTGCATAATCTCTGCAAGATGTAATCAAACTCAGACACAGGTATTCATTTAATTTTACCTGCATATAATTGTCCTATCCATGGTACATGCATCATGTAATGGACTGTTCCTGCCATGTTATAATTATTTATAATCGGAACACAGGTTGCATGTAAAATTGTTACTGCACCTTGATAGAAACCCTTACCCTCAAATTGTCACTGCATTTCAATGTATTCAATTTCAAGTCAAAGTACAGTCAAACCTGTCTTAGGGAACACCTCTCTATAACGGTCACTTGTTTATAGTGGTCACCTGTATTGCCTCCCTAAAGGAGGAAACATGTGTTGAAGAATCTGTAAAGAAAGGCCACCTGTCTATAGTGGCCACATTTTGTGTTTTGCCTTTGTCTAATCTATCTGTATTTTACATTTATTCCAGTATTTTCCGAAGACCCTATTATGTGACACACTTTCTTCCAGCTCTACTGACTGCACGAATGGTGAGTTCTGAACTACAGAGAGTATTCCTGTTGCTTTTGTCTGTAACTTGCAGGATCAATGCAGGAGTTGTATTTCTCTTGTGTCTGTTATATGTAGGCATATTAGGAGTATTAAAGCCTATCTGCACTAGCTTGGCCATGGGGGAATTAGACCGCCCTGCATCGTCACTGAAAGGTGGTTATCTCATCAAATCTGCTCTCAATTAACATAAGAAAAAGAGGATCATGGGGGACCAACGGTCACCACTTAGGCATTGTTTGCTATATAGAGGGCTCAAGTAGCTATAAGTAGTGCAGTGGGGCTTTAAAGTTGAGAGCAATTTGTCCAGCAGATAAATTTGCTCAATTTATAGACACACATACCCTAATCAATTCTGATGTTTATATACAATCATTATGAAATATTGTACTCATGAGCTTACTTTAATTTATTTTATAATGTGTAATAAATTTGATTGTAGCACTTTGTTATTCGTATATTCATGTATCAGACTCGACAGTTTCTTTGACTTTGTGTACATTATCTCTACCTTTGTTATCTATCTGTTTGTATTTTTATTTGAAATCCAAACTCAAGTTTTGGTTGCAATAAAGAAATGATAAATGATTAATAAAAATAGGGCCTGAAAGTTATGTAAGATTCATGAGCCTCTGATTCCTATTTTATCTGTACCGGTATATTAATTATCACCGCTTTTCATCTTTTTTGCTTCAAGTTACCTGACATTGCAGATGCAAAGATGAAGCTGATAGAGTCACTGAAGAAGTAAGTGAAATACTTCCAAAGATTGTGATAATCATTAACAGACTGTAAGACAAGTTGAAGAAATAATGAAATAAAAATCAATATAAGTTACAAATGTTTACAAGTTTAATCAAGCTCTGTCATGAATTTTGGAAGTATTGCTCTGAAGGTACTGCAATGTTGATAGGTGAAAGTATGAATTAAGTTTTATCAGTTACCTGAATTTGTGTGTCTCTATCTATGTATCTCTTTTGTAGAATACAGTCAAACCTACGTTAGTGATCACCTGTATAGGAAGACCACCCTGTCTACAACGACCACATTTCTTGTTTCCCTTGGAAATTGTTTCTCATTGAAACGTGTACTAAGGAAACCTGTACATAAAAAACCTCCCTATAAAGACCACTTTTCTTGTCTCCCTTGTGTGGGCTTTATAGACAGGTTTCACTGTATATATTTTCCACTCTTATGTTTTCTGTCTTGTCTGTAGTGCCAACAAGATTCCTGTTGCCTTGTACCAGCAGTACGATGAAGCCTGTGCTAAAGAACTCAATGAATTATTAGATGGTGAGTAAAATATTTTACTCATATCAGGAAAGTAGAATTGTAGATGTCATTTTCATACTAAGAAATGTCATTCTTTCATAAAAGGGAGGTATACGGTATATTGACTATTTTCTAAAAACTGATAAAATTCACTTGTAAATTTTCACTATTCTTACCAATTCATGAGCATTGTTCTTGCACAGCTCAAGTTTCCCTATTTACACTGATCTCATTTTGCAGAACTTCTGGGCCCTGAAACATAAAACTTGTTATCAATAACAAATTCTGAATACCTATGACAAATTTGCTCTCAGCCAATCAGATGCCATGATTTCAGTAGCTTATAACAGTAACTGTAACTTGTTATTGATAACAAGTTTTATGAAACAGGACCCTGATCTAGTAACAACCTGTATGTACAATCCGAATCTGAATCTAGTCTGAATATGTAGTCATCTTAATTTCATTCTTTCTACTACACCTTTCCCCTTATACTTTATCGCCACAGGAGCCTTTTCTGAGGATGCAATGGAGGACTGTCTGGAGCCTCTAGATGCCCTCAAGGCTAGTCTAGACAAGCTCAAAGGAATTGTAGTTAAGCTGCAAACTTGTCAGAGCAATGATACAACTATTCAGGGTATGAAAATAATCATATATTACAACAGTCATACCCCATCCCCGTACATTAGTTCTTCCCCTTTGTTTTATGATGCTTCATTGTAGAGAACACACTCTTACACCACTGTTGATGGCTGAGGCATGTATTGAGTGAAATAGTGCGACATAAGTCCATAACTGGAAGGGGAACTTATCGCTTTTTGTACTTAGATTTGTCTGTCTGTTATATTCTGTTAATAATCTGGCCATGTACCGGTATATTGTTTAATGGTTTGAGTCCCAATGCGACACTTACCATATGTGTTTGGGCAAGACATTAATCTACATTTGCCAGTCTCCACCCAGGTGTAGTGAATGGGTACCTGGTAGAAATTTATTCCTTGAATGCTTTAGGCACCTGTAAAGCCAAGGTAATGATAGTAGTTTGTAGGTGCCTTGAGCATCCTCTTGGGTAGATATGTGTGCAATATAAATATACATGTAGCTTTTATGATTATTATTATTATCCCTTGGTTCACCATTGGAGTAAGCAAGTCATCAAGTTATACAAGTTACCAAGCAATGAGAATGTGACTTAATGAATGCATAGGGTTCCAGAATAGACATGTCTTTGAACTCTGGTTGCGTGCTTCTCTTGAAATGTCTAATTATTTCTAGGGGAGTTGACAGCTCAGGTGACCCTCCTCTCAGACAAGATGGCTACAGCTCTTGGTCTTGATAACCCACCCTCACAGCCTTTCTCTGACGTAGCAGCCATTACTTGTGTAGACCTCAAGGAGATTAAACCAAGTGTTCTGCATAAAGAGGTGAGGCTTCAGTATATTGTTGCTCGTTTACTTCAGTTTTAGTGTTTAGCATTTGTGAACAAACTTTGATTCAGCTTTGTTAGGTTTTATTCACATGTTTTCTATCAAAATAGTATAACGAGCCCTGAAAAGGGCTTCCCAACTTCAAGAGCTCTAGATTCATTGAGAACAGAAATTTGGTTTCTTGAAGCTTCGCTCACTGTACACAAATTTATTGCCATCGAGGGTATTTTATACCTTATCATTTGCACCTTTAGACAATATTGCCTGTTTTTGTGTTCTATTTTATAATGTGGTTACAGCTTACATTACTTTCTCATCTTCCAAAAGCTGCTTATCCCTTATTCTAGTGAACCTGTTTGTTTTTACTAATCTTGCCTCTGATGTAGCTCTAAGGCATTCAAAACTTTGATTTTCCACCTTATTTCATCCTTCCGCCTTCATTTCCCTAATAGGTCGCTGAAATAGTACTGGACGCTTTTAGCAAGATCTGTAAGGATACAGAGGTGCTAAAGCAAAGACATGGAGGAGTTGGCATGGGAACCTTTCAGATGGTGTGGGCTCATCAGATGGTCTCCATGCTGAGTGGATTCACAGAACTGTGTACTGCCCTCTATCATAGGGTTTGGATGCTCTGCTGTCAGCAAGTGATTATTCTTACCATTTATTAATTGTTATCTTTGAACAATTGTATGTAGGAAGAAAAAAATCTCAGCTTGAAGTGTACAATCACATTTTGCATCGGTATGAGATAAAACTCATATCTTTTTCAAACTATTTTATTTGCTATCTAAATGTACATCTTGCAATTAGAGTACCAAAGCTGTGACGTCATAAACATCTGTTTTTAGAATTTCTCAACTTTTTTCTTCATTTTCCGAAAGAGCATAAAAAATACTGTCCAAATGTCGAAAACCAATTGAATATGTTAAGTATTGGCTGAGATATGACCATCTGAATGAATATATTTCCTACAGGAACTCAGTGTTATATGCTCTGGCTTTTTCGGAAAATGAAGAAAAATTGAGAAATTCTAAAATAGATTTTTGATGACGTCACACTTCACCACTCTATGATGATGATTATGATTACCGGTATTTGTTTTGTTCAGTGGATATCACATAGTGATATAATGTCCCTATACGCTCTAAAAAAAAAAGTCTGAAATTATTATCCCAGCTTGATAAGTGATTTTGAAAAATGGATGATGATAATGATAATGCTGGTAATATAGAAGATGATGATATATTGATGGTAATTATGATGATGATGATAATGACATTACCAATGAAGAAGATGATGATGGTGTGATGGTGGTGTTATTTATGATGAGAAAATGATGTCCTGAAATTGTCATTCATGGTGTTAAATTGACCCTTTTTTCCCTTCCATGTAACACCTTCGTTGATGAACATTTAATTGAATCTTCTCATGCTTTAGGTCCAATCGAAGACTGATGCTGCCACTGTTGGTGCTGCATGTTTCCTGTTATTCACTCACACCTTGAGGTCTCAGTTCCCATCTGTCAGTGGAGCCACAACTTCATCCAAAAGCAAGGTAGATAGATGCTCTATTATTTAAATGGAATTGGTTTTTAGAAAGAAAGCAGATATAAAAACTTGACCCAACTGGAAAATACACACCTGGGGTGTTTCACAAAGATCCTTAGTCAAACTTAACTCTAAGTTGGACTTAAAAATTATGGAGAGCAATTTGTAGCCTTAAAATTAAATATTTCCGAAAGCAAAAATTGAAGTATTTTAGACTTTTCATAAATTCTACATCAAGAACATGAAATCTCCTTGATAATAAAAAATTAGAATGATTTGAATCAACATTTTATGCCTTTTGAAATAACTTTTACAAAGTGTTTTCAATGATGCTAACCGCTTTCCATAATTGTTAAGTTCAACTTAGAGATAAGTTCAACTTAGGATCTTTGTGAAACACCCCCCTGGTACTGTACTGAACTATGGATAATAATGCTAGCCAACTCGTAAACCCAAGTGCTGTAGTAGTCTACATATAGTGGTAGATGTCATGTACCTTTTTTTTTAAACCATTCTCAGTGAAATATA